>CM055907.1:8136500-8459000 GCA_029582155.1 Panopea generosa | reverse complement strand
ACCATAATACCAAGTCAGGACCATCCGTTAATTTGCCAAATTTGACAATCAATGTCGGGGTTATGGATTTTGAAGCGTAACAAAAATGCAATTGTTGACGCTGTGTGTGTGTGTGTGTGTGCGTGTGTGTGATTTGGTTTACCTTACCTTGCGAGGTATTTTTAGGGGTACGAAAATGGGTGACAATTTTAAGGGTTAGGGTTAGGGTCCAAATTAGGATTATTTAGGGTTAGGGTTAGGATTCATTCCGTTTTGGGTTATGGTTGTCAAAGGGTTTTAAGAGGGTTTGATTGTCATACCGTGGTATACCTCGGTAATTTTGTTGGTGTTACTGCATACAAAGTAAGGTATAGTTTATATAGGAAAACTTCGGTAAGATAGGTAAACCAGACTGTGCGTGCGTGCGTGCGAATTGTGTAAGATGAGTGAAAGACAATAAAGAGCAATCGTATAAAGACATTTTTATTTCCCCTTTGCAACGTTGTAGCACGATTTTACAGGACAAGGTGATTTTTGGATACAATACTCAAAAGGATCAGTGCAATCTTTTTGTATTTTACAGATATGTCCTGTGCATGCGTTAAGTTTATCCGGTCTTACGGGCGGCTTCCGTGCAAACCGATTTCTTCCCATAGATTGAATGCGAACAGGCGTTTTTACCAACGTCTTTGGTCTTGAGACAGTATTTGGTATTCTCCTTTGATTCACGTCGATAATTTGTGTTTGTAACGGAGGAACGCGTCCCGTTCGACGTTCTGGCCGTAATCGTTCACGGTGTCCGGTTAGTGTTTGAACACGCCGAGTGGGGCCCATCATGTTAGATCTTGCATGCGGCTGCTGCGGCATTGTTCTGTGTCTTCCAGGGGTCCTGGGGCGAGCATCTGCACCTAACAGATAAATAAAATGGTGGTGAAGGAAGAACATCTATTTTATTTTGTAGAACATGTCAATACGATCATTGTAGAAAAAAAAACAAATCAAAAAGTAAATCAAATGAACTATTTATCTAGACGCTTGCTTTTTGGCAAACGGTCGCCCAAATTGGAGGTCCCACTGCACTTTTATCGCCAAGATAAAAGAGCTGTAGTTAAAAATATTTTTTCTACATTTTAATCAGGACTTTGTGTTGCAGTGATTTATTAATTTTAGGTGTCAATATCTTAGAAATCAACACAGAAAATTTTATGCCGATAGCCGATTTCTAGCCATTTCGTTGTCATTTTAAACAGGATTGAATGAATCGCATTGTCGGCGAATTGTTGACATACAATTATTATTCTTCTGAAAATTGATAGGTGCCACAGAACCATTGAAAATCAAAGTACATCATGCACTACTGAAACTTAGGCAAACAATGGTCAAGTAGAAATGAAATAATAAAGTTTGTGTCAGATGTAGCCCGGAACATTATACACGCATACTGATATAATGTGATACAGCAGAGGTTACAACTAAAACCATTGCTTGCTGTATGCGTCCAACAAAATACATTAGACAGGATAATATTTTATTTTATTTGTTTGGAATGTTTAGCTGTAAAAATAATATTCAGTCTCCAAGATGTTAGGTATTTTATATTTGTTTCAAAGAAAGCTCAAACTCCAAGTAAAATGGTATATAATAGTATATCTAAAAACAGTTGAACAATCTCCCAGATGTTCTACATATAAAAATCAATACCCAAGTTTACATTACTATTTTTATTTTGAAAAAAAAAAATATCTCCAAAATGATCTAAATGTGTATATGTAATAAGAAAAGAATTTGTCCTTAAATTGAATTACATATTTTTAAAAAATGTCCATCTTCAAGTTTAAAATCTATTAAATAAATTCATATATAAGTTATATGAAGTATTTCAAAGACAATTCAATCGCCAAATTGAATCCAATGTTTTTAAACAACTTCACTCTTTAAGTTGACCTATTTGTATATATTTAAAAAAGTTCAATATCCAAGTTGAATTTATATTTTAAAATGTTCAATCCCTACGTTTATTTATTGTACATATTGTGGAAAAAATCCAATCTCCAAGTTGAATGATGTATAAAGAATGTCTAACCTCCAAGTTGAATGATGTATAAAATATGTCTAACCTCCAAGTTGAATGATGTATAAAATATGTCTAATCTCTAAGATAATATACTACATTATATACATTAATAAAAAAAAGTCCAGTCTCCTAGTTAAACTCTGTATTTCTAAGACAGTTAATCTCCGAGACAATCTTTATGTGTTTACAATTTTATTATAAAAATATCTCCATGAAAAAGTTTAAATAGAAAATTGCATAGCCAAGCAGAATTATAATATATTTCACAGAAAGTTAATCTCCCAGATGACATATATTTAAAAAGTTCAATCTCGAAGTTGAATTATGTATTTCAAGATAATTTTGATGCTCAGCACATCGTTAGCTCAGAGTCAATGGTCTATATCTGTATATATTGATTTTAAAAGAATGTTCAATCTCCTTGTTGAATTAAACTATATTTAAAAAAATAAAGAGCATTGTCAGATACATGTATATGCAAAGATTAAATTGCATATAAACCTATACATGTTCGGACAAACAATTTTTGTTTTGTCTTTTTTTCGGCGACCTATTGTATAGCATGGTCGTTTATGGAGAAGTGTATGAAAAAAAAGTATTGCTAGTGAAATGAACAAAAAACATTTGCTGCCCCAGCGATTCGAATCGGGTCGCCTGGGTTACAATCTATACTGTATCTGTCCGCTTAGCTACTAAGAAAAAGTAATTAATCAAATATACCAAAACAATATTACAAAGTAATGAATAAAACGATACAAAGGCTGGTTTATATCTCCAAACTTAATTGGAATAATAGGCGATTCGGAACTCAAATGTGGAACTATTTTTGAAAAGTTTTCTATTTATAGAACACCTATCGTAAGAAGCTTCGGACCAAGGCAAACTTGGCCCGGTTGAAAGGCTTAGGAAGAATTCGTTTTGTTTATAAAAGCAGGTATTGAACCAGTGAAGAACGTGAAATGGTGATTAAACTAAATTATTCTTTAAATACAGGGAGGTCCAGTTAAATAATTTTATTTCTTTTAAAAATGCTTGTGATATTACTCACTTACGCAGTGTGGCACGTGCGAAAATCCATGGGGTACCATGACACACACTTGACCCACTGGACACTGGATAAAGCGACGAGCACATGCTGCAAATCCCAAATGTTTACGTATTATATACGAGTACACTATGTAAGCTTTGAATATAGTCGAACTATACGCATTGTGACAACACACATTTAAGTATCAATTTTACCAAACTTTGTACTAACGTTACCATCATCTGAGAAATACTGTATTTGTAGTACTAATATAATAAATGGCGGCTAACAGTTAAATTCCTATTTAGACTTAAAAGTTACAAAGAAACGTATTTTTAAAATTATTTATGGAGGAACGCCAAAAAATAAAAATTCGTCTGACGTGCCATTAGCTGATGTCTGTATACACAACACTAAAATGACCGGGTTAAACCTTATTTGGGCATTTGATAAATGTATATCAAAGTCAAGAGGGTTTTTTTCAAATCTACCACTGGGTTGTCTTGCGGAAAAATATAAAATCCTTAGACCAACTCACAAATATTCAAAAGAAGGTTAAGTCGTCACGTGAATGCCATTATACAGAGTTGCGTCCATTTTGAGTGAAGGTGGCCCGCTCATTGCGAGAAAAAAAATCTAGTAATTTGTGGGGGTGAGGTAAAAAAATGGACAATAAGGACAATTTATAGCAACGGCTCCGTCATATCATATCATGTCCTGCAATCCGCGAATCCGCGACCTAGCAGTGACAATAAAGATGACTTCCTCACCAAATATGAAGCGTAATGAGAGTCGAGAGATGGGGAAGAACATGGTAGTTAAGATAGAGGGGGGGATGGGGGGTCGGGGTAGTGGCGGAAACGAAACAAATAGCAAACGAATGCTAGTACTAAATACGCGGCCATATTCAAAGGATTGCTTAAAAAAATCATATATATGTAGTTATCATATTTCATGCAATCAATTTGCTTGCAATGTTTAAAATGTTTTTATTTTGTTTTGCTATTATGTTTTGTAAATAAAATGTTAATGTATCATTAGAGGGCCCAAAGGAAGATTAGTTTCAATCTAATTGAACTACCCTCTTTCAATAAAGACTTCCATTCCATTTCAAATGGACAACAACATAAGCAATCACTTACGTATCTTCAGTACATACATCAACTATAGACAAGAATACCCCAAAGAAAGCAGAATGTTTCTACTACCAGCGGAGGGGAAGGCATTGAACAGCAAGTAAAATACCTTAAAAGAGAAAGTGGAGGGACAGTTGTAGTTGCTGAAAAAGAGTTAGACATACCAAAGTGATATTTAGCCAGGAGAAATACGGGTGTAGGTGGGAAGGGGGCATCGGTCGACGGAGAGGTGGTGGGGGGGGGGGGGGGGGCATCGGTGGACGGAGAGATGGGGAGGGGGCATCGGTGGACGGAGAGGTGGAGAGGGGATGGAGGTGAAAATATATGTGAAGGTGCAAAGAAAGACCATTTCAATAAAACTGGCTTCCATTAAAGATTGAATTGCAAATAGTAATAGTTATATTTCATGGAGAATTAAAGTGTAAAACACATCTGTACCTAGATAGTGCACTGATACAACCGTTGTTATTATTAAATGGAGCTTTCGGAAGAGATACTTTGTACAAACTAGAAATAGCTTTCTTCTCAATTATGTTGTTATATATCGCTGTATATCGAATATATGTATATATTAAATGCTGATAACAAATAATACTGTTTATTTTAAAACCAAATGGGGCTTTGACGACATTTGGAACTAGGGTGACTAAACGGACATGCATAAAAGAGAATAATGAAACAAACAACATAGATCAATAATTTCACCATTTATTTTGTTAGAAAAATAACAATGTTATGCAATATTAAAGGTAAGAGATATACATTACATACAACAAAAATTGTCGGAGGACAGCGCGCTCGACTACATAAAGCTAATACAAGAAGACAGGCTTATAATATGTTTTGCAGCAATTGTGTTTAAAATTGATACCAGAGTTGATACACAGTCTAGTACTGTTTAAAGTCGTACAGTGATACGTTATAAATAGTGCATTAGCACTGTATAAATAAAAAACACTGTCTTGGTCAGTCTATGAATTTCAAAGAGGTTATTTTTTTTTCAAGAAGCATGAAGCACAGCTGGGTTTTTTAGTTAAACTTGACTGCTCCAAAAACTTACTTTTATTGGCAGTATCAAATTAATAGATCATTAGTCACGTGACGATGTGCAAGAAACATCCTAATCGGAAAAAATGGTTTGTTTGTTTTGTTTTCGTGTTGTTGTTTTTTTTTTTCGTTAATTCTAACAGGTTTTTTTTTCTTCAGTTATATAACGGCGTTATGCACTCGTTACCATGGTTACGTGGGTCCGTTAGGCGGTGACTGAATACTAGACACACCTTATCTTTGATTACCCCACATATTCAGAGGAGGTAGTTGCATTGGCCGAGAAATTGGTTCACTTGTACATGTCATGTCTCATAAAAACTGGCTTCATCATTTAAATAAAAATGGTTACTGTTACTATTTACTGTTAAATATAATCTTGAACTACCCTTCCTAATTGAGTTTATCCATAACTCAAATATGATAACCTATGCAAATATCAAAAATTGATAGATAGAAAAACACTCATTTGAAAATGGCGTACATTTACTCTTTCAATCTCTCCAAGTGTCCCTTGCGTTACGCTACATAATCCGGGCAATGTCTCAAAGTTTGTACGAGTAAAACCCTTGAATAATAAAACATATAAAGGACAAGATCAAAACATCAGGATTTGATAATTAAATTTACATGGTTTTCTTATAAATGTTTTTAACATGCCTGTTTACTTACATTTACAAAATAATCCAACCCATAAACCTTGTTTTTAAAGTTATAGTCAAGCCAATGTTGATTTGGTATGAACAAAATAGTGTATTATGATTTTGTCAATTGCACGAGAAAAAATTGATATTGCAAGACTCTTACAAATATGTTTACGTTGACAGAGGTGAATAAAGTGTAGCGCAATGATTGCTTCTCTTTATGTCTGGGTCTATGTTAGATGTATTCATACGCGGTAAACGAAATATGCAGAAAGTAACGATTACGCGTCTAAAATAAACTCATAAAAACATCGTACCGCGCAATTCATCTAATAACATACCTAATGGAAACCGGAACTGCTTCCGTTGGGTGGTCGCAAAATGGCGGTCATAAATAATCCTAGGTTCTATTTCAAAAAGAGCATTTGTTAGTAGGTATTTTCATTTTGTGACTTGAATGACAGTATTCGTATATTTGGATCATTTTGTAAACTGAAAGAAAAAAGAAGGTTTGGAAATGGAAATGAATACATTATTTCGGAAGTCAACATTGTATAAATATTGAACAAAAATGAAATACTATCTTGGATGAAATCTGATCCCTATTTTTCTAAAAGTAGTTGTCAACAAAAAAAAAAAACGTTTGCCCTCTTTAATATTTTATCTTTCGATGACTGATAAGTATGTAAACTGTTTTCTTCACTATAGAAGTAAAAATGAAAATCAATGTTGATTGTACTTATTGAGTTGCATTCCATCTCTGTGGTGATATTATGCTACCATTAAAACTAGTCAGTATATGTTCAAGGAAATGTGTATGAAGAAGAAAACCTGTCCTGTCGTAAGAAGAAACCTTCGCGGTGTTCGTGGAATAACCAGTCACACACAAGAACAAGATTGTTCCCCAACCGCCTATCCCCACCCCCTGTATTTTCAGACTTGAGCCCCTTTGACATTTTCTCTTATTTTTTCTCTTCTTTTTTTCAGAATCCAACCAAGACGTCCTTACGATTTTTTATCAGTGCGATTTCCCAGTGCCTGAAGAATGTATCAATGACTGACCACTGACCCGCGTTTAGAAGGATTTAGATAGATATATGCAAATATATTCTATTCCCAAACTGCCCCTTGTTTATATATAGGAGCCGAAATATTGATAAAATCTGGTATGGCCACAATGTCCCAACTTTATGAATTCCATTACTAGAGAGTGTAGTTATTTTATTACTTACTGGGATATCTGTATTTTGGTGACAGTATCTGTCTACACACTTTGACACAGATTTGTTAACAATAGTTAAATTTCACTTATTTTACATCGATTGTGAAACAAGTTCTTACAATAATCAAATCACGCTACGTATTTAAGAAAGAACCAGTACTAAGCGCATATGGATATTTTGATACGTTTCGATTTGTATGTCCTTCTCGTCAAAGTCAGTTCCCAATGGAATTTAAAAAAAATAGACAATATTGTGTCACCTATTATTATTTTACTTTTCATTGTTAAGACTATTTGCAAACCTAATCATTTACATGCGAATTTTTATGATGTAAATATAATGAGACAAATATATATATATGAAAACAAGTATTACTATAGATAATGTTTGGTATGTACATAACTACAGTTTCCGGTACTAATTAATGGTAATCAATTAAAGCAATATACATTATACTTAATTATACACATGAATTATAGGTTCCGAAATCGTGACGTCATTTTATTATTCTGGTGTTTTTCACAGTGTTAAAATATATTTTACACGAAATTTTGCTAACAACAAATTGAAGTTTTATTGATTTATTTATCTTTTATCCATGGAATCATCCATTTAATTCACACAGAGAGGTTGCCTAGCAACATGAGGAATTACATTGTAGATTGCAGCGATATACATCTACTTCTTTAACACATTCAGAAAAAAAAATACATTAAATACATAGAAATTAAATTTTACCGGTAAACTAGTCAAACCATACTTATTTATATTAAAAGTGTACATTTAACCAAAGATTTTACTGTCAGTAATGCAAAATATGTAGCATCCACAACCTGAACAATGCCTACGAAATGACAGTCCTGCTAAATAGATCGGTATGAATAATATAAGAAGATCTTGTTAATATCTGATAAACACGTGTTTATCAAGTTTCATCTTTGCTTTATACTATCAAACACTTGATAAATCACTTTATAAAATAAATATATATAGAAAAGGTGAAGTTCTCTACAATTATTTTCAAGAAATTTCAGCCAACGAAATTAAAAAAAAGGGCCAGGCCAGCTAAAGAAAGTAAAAAATCAAGCACCAGTCAATATATATTATATATATATATATATATATATAGTCCAATATTATTTTTAAAATTATACATATAGGTGTTTGTTCTTCCCGCCAAACGATCCGGCCATTACATATAGTCCACAACAGGCAAATACTGATTAATTAGGTTTTGTATTCAAATTTCATTTTCACCAGCTGCCCGGATGTGGTCATTAGAAGGTCCATACGAGACCGTCATGTTTGGAGTAAATATATGTTTCTTTGTTTACCGCGAAAAGTTCATTTTATTCATCCTGACAGCTATACGGATGCTGGCATGATGATGTTCCTGGTGTTGGTAGGCAGAGCTGGATACCGGGACAACCCGTATGTGAGGTACATGATTGGCAGAACTGAATTGTCCCTATAAAATAAACAATAAAACACATACAACACATATACTGTCGGAACAGCGCTAGGCCATTTCCGACTGCGTCCGGTATCTCGTGCGAAGGCGGAAATGACCGAGTGATTTTTTCATCGACAACATATAGATAAATATGACCAAAAACACCTGAAAACTATTTAAAATAGAAATTGAAGGTTTTAAACAAACAATTACATTACTGCAAGACTATGGATAATATAAGCGCATGCCGAAGTATAGAACGCTGCAAGACTATGGATAATATAAGCGCATGCCGAAGTATAGAACGCTGCAAGACTATGGATGATATTAGCGCATGCCGAAGTATAGAACGCTGCAAGACTATGGATGATATTAGCGCATGCCGAAGTATAGAACGCTGTAAGACTATGGATGATATTAGCGCATGCCGAAGTATAGAACGCTGTAAGACTATAGATGATATTAGCGCATGCCGAAGTATAGAACGCTGCAAGACTATGGATGATATTAGCGCATGCCGAAGTATAGAACGCTGCAAGACTATGGATAATATAAGCGCATGCCGAAGTATAGAACGCTGCAAGACTATGGATGATATTAGCGCATGCCGAAGTATAGAACGCTGCAAGACTATGGATGATATTAGCGCATGCCGAAGTATAGAACACTGTAAGACTATGGATGATATTAGCGCATGCCGAAGTATAGAACACTGTAAGACTATGGATGATATTAGCGCATGCCGAAGTATAGAACGCTGCAAGACTATGGATGATATTAGCGCATGCCGAAGTATAGAACGCTGCAAGACTATGGATGATATTAGCGCATGCCGAAGTATAGAACGCTGTAAGACTATGGATGATATTAGCGCATGCCGAAGTATAGAACACTGTAAGACTATGGATGATATTAGCGCATGCCGAAGTATAGAACGCTGCAAGACTATGGATGATATTAGCGCATGCCGAAGTATAGAACGCTGTAAGACTATGGATGATATTAGCGCATGCCGAAGTATAGAACGCTGTAAGACTATAGATGATATTAGCGCATGCCGAAGTATAGAACACTGTAAGACTATGGATGATATTAGCGCATGCCGAAGTATAGAACGCTGCAAGATTATGGATGATATTAGCGCATGCCGAAGTATAGAACGCTGCAGGACTATGGATGATATTAGCGCATGCCGAAGTATAGAACGCTGTAAGACTATGGATGATATTAGCGCATGCCGAAGTATAGAACGCTGTAAGACTATAGATGATATTAGCGCATGCCGAAGTATAGAACACTGTAAGACTATGGATGATATTAGCGCATGCCGAAGTATAGAACGCTGTAAGACTATGGATGATATTAGCGCATGCCGAAGTATAGAACGCTGCAGGATTATGGATAATATTAGCGCATGCCGAAGTATAGAACACTGTAAGACTATGGATGATATTAGCGCATGCCGAAGTATAGAACGATGCAAGACTATGGATAATATTAGCGCATGCCGAAGTATAGAACACTGTAAGACTATGGATGATATTAGCGCATGCCGAAGTATAGAACGCTGTAAGACTATGGATGATATTAGCGCATGCCGAAGTATAGAACGCTGTAAGACTATAGATGATATTAGCGCATGCCGAAGTATAGAACACTGTAAGACTATGGATAATATTAGCGCATGCCGAAGTATAGAACACTGTAAGACTATGTATGATATTAGCGCATGCTGAAGTATAGAACACTGTAAGACTATAGATGATATTAGCGCATGCCGAAGTATAGAACACTGTAAGACTATGGATGATATTAGCGCATGCCGAAGTATAGAACACTGTAAGACTATAGATGATATTAGCGCATGCCGAAGTATAGAACACTGTAAGACTATGGATAATATTAGCGCATGCCGAAGTATAGAACACTGTAAGACTATGGATGATATTAGCGCATGCCGAAGTATAGAACGCTGTAAGACTATGGATGATATTAGCGCATGCCGAAGTATAGAACGCTGCAAGATTATGGATGATATTAGCGCATGCCGAAGTATAGAACGCTGCTAGATTATGGATGATATTAGCGCATGCCGAAGTATAGAACGCTGCAAGATTATGGATGATATTAGCGCATGCCGAAGTATAGAACACTGTAAGACTATGGATGATATTAGCGCATGCCGAAGTATAGAACGCTGTAAGATTATGGATGATATTAGCGCATGCCGAAGTATAGAACGCTGCAAAATTATGGATGATATTAGCGCATGCCGAAGTATAGAACGCTGTAAGATTATGGATGATATTAGCGCATGCCGAAGTATAGAACGCTGTAAGACTATGGATGATATTAGCGCATGCCGAAGTATAGAACGCTGTAAGACTATGGATGATATTAGCGCATGCCGAAGTATAGAACGCTGCAAGACTATGGATGATATTAGCGCATGCCGAAGTATAGAACGCTGCAAGATTATGGATGATATTAGCGCATGCCGAAGTATAGAACGCTGCAAGATTATGGATGATATTAGCGCATGCCGAAGTATAGAACGCTGCAAGATTATGGATGATATTAGCGCATGCCGAAGTATAGAACACTGTAAGACTATGGATGATATTAGCGCATGCCGAAGTATAGAACGCTGTAAGATTATGGATGATATTAGCGCATGCCGAAGTTTAGAACGCTGCAAAATTATGGATGATATTAGCGCATGCCGAAGTATAGAACGCTGTAAGATTATGGATGATATTAGCGCATGCCGAAGTATAGAACACTGTAAGACTATGGATGATATTAGCGCATGCCGAAGTATAGAACGCTGTAAGACTATGGATGATATTAGCGCATGCCGAAGTATAGAACGCTGTAAGACTATGGATGATATTAGCGCATGCCGAAGTATAGAACGCTGCAAGATTATGGATGATATTAGCGCATGCCGAAGTATAGAACGCTGCAAGATTATGGATGATATTAGCGCATGCCGAAGTATAGAACGCTGCAAGATTATGGATGATATTAGCGCATGCCGAAGTATAGAACGCTGCAAGACTATGGATGATATTAGCGCATGCCGAAGTATAGAACGCTGCAAGACTATGGATGATATTAGCGCATGCCGAAGTATAGAACGCTGCAAGACTATAGATGATATTAGCGCATGCCGAAGTATAGAACGCTGCAAGACTATGGATGATATTAGCGCATGCCGAAGTATAGAACGCTGCAAGATTATGGATGATATTAGCGCATGCCGAAGTATAGAACGCTGCAAGACTATGGATGATATTAGCGCATGCCGAAGTATAGAACGCTGTAAGACTATAGATGATATTAGCGCATGCCGAAGTATAGAACGCTGCAAGATTATGGATGATATTAGCGCATGCCGAAGTATAGAACGCTGCAAGATTATGGATGATATTAGCGCATGCCGAAGTATAGAACGCTGCAAGACTATGGATGATATTAGCGCATGCCGAAGTATAGAACGCTGTAAGATTATGGATAATATTAGCGCATGCCGAAGTATAGAACGCTGTAAGACTACAGATGATATCAGCCCATGTCGAAGTATAGAACGCTGCAAGACTATGGATGATATTAGCGCATGCCGAAGTATAGAACGCTGTAAGACTACAGATGATATCAGCCCATGTCGAAGTATAGAACGCTGCAAGACTATGGATGATATTAGCGCATGCCGAAGTATAGAACACTGTAAGACTATAGATGATATTAGCGCATGCCGAAGTATAGAACGCTGCAAGATTATGGATAATATTAGCGCATGCCGAAGTATAGAACGCTGAAAGACTATGGATGATATTAGCGCATGCCGAAGTATAGAACGCTGTAAGACTATGGATGATATTAGCGCATGCCGAAGTATAGAACGCTGTAAGACTATGGATGATATTAGTGCATGCCGAAGTATAGAACGCTGCAAGATTATGGATGATATTAGCGCATGCCGAAGTATAGAACGCTGCAAGACTATGGATGATATTAGCGCATGCCGAAGTATAGAACGCTGTAAGACTATAGATGATATTAGCGCATGCCGAAGTATAGAACACTGTAAGACTATAGATGATATTAGCGCATGCCGAAGTATAGAACGCTGCAAGATTATGGATAATATTAGCGCATGCCGAAGTATAGAACGCTGCAAGACTATGGATGATATTAGCGCATGCCGAAGTATAGAACGCTGTAAGACTATAGATGATATTAGCGCATGCCGAAGTATAGAACACTGTAAGACTATAGATGATATTAGCGCATGCCGAAGTATAGAACGCTGCAAGATTATGGATGATATTAGCGCATGCCGAAGTATAGAACGCTGCAGGATTATGGATAATATTAGCGCATGCCGAAGTATAGAACACTGTAAGACTATAGATGATATTAGCGCATGCCGAAGTATAGAACGCTGTAAGATTATGGATAATATTAGCGCATGCCGAAGTATAGAACGCTGCAAGACTATAGATGATATTAGCGCATGCCGAAGTATAGAACACTGTAAGACTATAGATGATATTAGCGCATGCCGAAGTATAGAACGCTGCAAGATTATGGATAATATTAGCGCATGCCGAAGTATAGAACGCTGCAAGACTATGGATGATATTAGCGCATGCCGAAGTATAGAACGCTGTAAGACTATAGATGATATTAGCGCATGCCGAAGTATAGAACACTGTAAGACTATAGATGATATTAGCGCATGCCGAAGTATAGAACGCTGCAAGATTATGGATGATATTAGCGCATGCCGAAGTATAGAACGCTGCAGGATTATGGATAATATTAGCGCATGCCGAAGTATAGAACACTGTAAGACTATAGATGATATTAGCGCATGCCGAAGTATAGAACGCTGTAAGATTATGGATAATATTAGCGCATGCCGAAGTATAGAACGCTGCAAGACTATAGATGATATTAGCGCATGCCGAAGTATAGAACGCTGCAAGATTATGGATGATATTAGCGCATGCCGAAGTATAGAACGCTGCAGGATTATGGATAATATTAGCGCATGCCGAAGTATAGAACACTGTAAGACTATAGATGATATTAGCGCATGCCGAAGTATAGAACGCTGTAAGATTATGGATGATATTAGCGCATGCCGAAGTATAGAACGCTGTAAGACTATAGATGATATTAGCGCATGCCGAAGTATAGAACGCTGTAAGACTACAGATGATATCAGCCCATGTCGAAGTATAGAACGCTGCAAGACTATGGATGATATTAGCGCATGCCGAAGTATAGAACGCTGTAAGACTACAGATGATATCAGCCCATGTCGAAGTATAGAACGCTGCAAGACTATGGATGATATTAGCGCATGCCGAAGTATAGAACACTGTGAGACTATAGATGATATTAGCGCATGCCGAAGTATAGAACGCTGCAAGATTATGGATAATATTAGCGCATGCCGAAGTATAGAACGCTGCAAGACTATGGATGATATTAGCGCATGCCGAAGTATAGAACGCTGTAAGACTATAGATGATATTAGCGCATGCCGCAGTATAGAACGCTGTAAGACTATAGATGATATTAGCGCATGCCGAAGTATAGAACACTGTAAGACTATAGATGATATTAGCGCATGCCGAAGTATAGAACGCTGTAAGACTACAGATGATATCAGCCCATGTCGAAGTATAGAACGCTGCAAGACTATGGATGATATTAGCGCATGCCGAAGTATAGAACACTGTAAGACTATAGATGATATTAGCGCATGCCGAAGTATAGAACGCTGCAAGATTATGGATAATATTAGCGCATGCCGAAGTATAGAACGCTGCAAGATTATGGATGATATTAGCGCATGCCGAAGTATAGAACGCTGTAAGACTATAGATGATATTAGCGCATGCCGAAGTATAGAACGCTGTAAGACTATAGATGATATTAGCGCATGCCGAAGTATAGAACACTGTAAGACTATGGATGATATTAGCGCATGCCGAAGTATAGAACGCTGTAAGACTATAGATGATATTAGCGCATGCCGAAGTATAGAACGTTGCATGATTATGGATGATATTAGCGCATGCCGAAGTATAGAACGCTGCAAGACTATGGATGATATTAGCGCATGCCGAAGTATAGAACGCTGTAAGACTATAGATGATATTAGCGCATGCCAAAGTATAGAACACTGTAAGACTATGGATAATATTAGCGCATGCCGAAGTATAGAACGCTGTAAGACTATAGATGATATTAGCGCATGCCGAAGTAAAGAACGCTGTAAGACTATAGATGATATTAGCGCATGCCGAAGTATAGAACACTGTAAGACTATGGATAATATTAGCGCATGCCGAAGTATAGAACGCTGTAAGACTATAGATGATATTAGCACATGCCGAAGTATAGAACGCTGTAAGACTATGGATGATATTAGCGCATGCCGAAGTATAGAACGCTGTAAGACTATAGATGATATTAGCGCATGCCGAAGTATAGAACGCTGTAAGACTATGGATGATATTAGCGCATGCCGAAGTATAGAACGCTGCAAGACTATGGATGATATTAGCGCATGCCGAAGTATAGAACGCTGTAAGACTATGGATGATATTAGCGCATGCCGAAGTATAGAACGCTGCAGGACTATGGATGATATTAGCGCATGCCGAAGTATAGAACGCTGCAGGACTATGGATGATATTAGCGCATGCCGAAGTATAGAACGCTGTAAGACTATAGATGATATTAGCGCATGCCGAAGTATAGAACGCTGCAAGACTATGGATGATATTAGCGCATGCCGAAGTATAGAACGCTGCAAGACTATGGATGATATTAGCGCATGCCGAAGTATAGAACGCTGTAAGACTATGGATGATATTAGCGCATGCCGAAGTATAGAACGCTGCAGGACTATGGATGATATTAGCGCATGCCGAAGTATAGAACGCTGCAAGACTATGGATGATATTAGCGCATGCCGAAGTATAGAACGCTGTAAGACTATGGATGATATTAGCGCATGCCGAAGTATAGAACGCTGCAGGACTATGGATGATATTAGCGCATGCCGAAGTATAGAACGCTGTAAGACTATAGATGATATTAGCGCATGCCGAAGTATAGAACACTGTAAGACTATAGATGATATTAGCGCATGCCGAAGTATAGAACGCTGTAAGACTATAGATGATATTAGCGCATGCCGAAGTATAGAACACTGTAAGACTATGGATGATATTAGCGCATGCCGAAGTATAGAACGCTGTAAGACTATAGATGATATTAGCGCATGCCGAAGTATAGAACGCTGTAAGACTATGGATGATATTAGCGCATGCCGAAGTATAGAACGCTGTAAGACTATAGATGATATTAGCGCATGCCGAAGTATAGAACGCTGTAAGACTATAGATGATATTAGCGCATGCCGAAGTATAGAACGCTGTAAGGCTGTAAGACTATAGATGATATTAGCGCATGCCGAAGTATAGAACGCTGCAAGATTATGGATAATATTAGCGCATGCCGAAGTATAGAACGCTGCAAGACTATGGATGATATTAGCGCATGCCGAAGTATAGAACGCTGTAAGACTATAGATGATATTAGCGCATGCCGAAGTATAGAACGCTGTAAGACTATAGATGATATTAGCGCATGCCGAAGTATAGAACGCTGTAAGACTATAGATGATATTAGCGCATGCCAAAGTATAGAACGCTGCAAGATTATGGATAATATTAGCGCATGCCGAAGTATAGAACGCTGCAAGACTATGGATGATATTAGCGCATGCCGAAGTATAGAACGCTGCAAGACTATGGATGATATTAGCGCATGCCGAAGTATAAAACACTGTAAGACTATGGATGATATTAGCGCATGCTGAAGTATAGAACGCTGCAGGATTATGGATGATATTAGCGCATGCCGAAGTATAGAACGCTGCAAGATTATGGATGATATTAGTGCATGCCGAAGTATAGAACGCTGCAAGACTATGGATGATATTAGCGCATGCCGAAGTATAAAACACTGTAAGACTATGGATGATATTAGCGCATGCTGAAGTATAGAACACTGCAGGATTATGGATGATATTAGCGCATGCCGAAGTATAGAACGCTGCAAGATTATGGATGATATTAGCGCATGCTGAAGTATAGAACGCTGCAGGATTATGGATGATATTAGCGCATGCCGAAGTATAGAACGCTGCAAGATTATGGATGATATTAGCGCATGCTGAAGTATAGAACGCTGCAGGATTATGGATGATATTAGCGCATGCCGAAGTATAGAACGCTGCAAGACTATGGATGATATTAGCGCATGCTGAAGTATAGAACGCTGCAGGATTATGGATGATATTAGCGCATGCCGAAGTATAAAACACTGTAAGACTATGGATGATATTAGCGCATGCTGAAGTATAGAACGCGGCAAGATTATGGATGATATTAGCGCATGCTGAAGTATAGAACGCTGCAAGATTATGGATGATATTAGCGCATGCCGAAGTATAGAACGCTGCATGATTATGGATGATATTAGCGCATGCCGAAGTATAAAACACTGTAAGACTATGGATGATATTAGCGCATGCTGAAGTATAGAACGCTGCAGGATTATGGATGATATTAGCGCATGCCGCAGTATAGAACGCTGCAGGACTATGGATGATATTAGTGCATGCCGAAGTATACAATGCTGCAAGACTATGGATGATATTAGCGCATGCCGAAGTATAAAACACTGTAAGACTATGGATGATATTAGCGCATGCTGAAGTATAGAACGCTGCAGGATTATGGATGATATTAGCGCATGCCGCAGTATAGAACGCTGTAAGATTATGGATGATGTTAGCGCATGCTGAAGTATAAAACACTGTAAGACTATGGATGATATTAGCGCATGCCGAAGTATAGAACGCTGTAAGACTACAGATGATATCAGCCCATGCCGAAGTATAGAACGCTGTAAGATTATGGATGATATTAGCGCATACCAAAGTATAGAACGCTGTAAGACTATAGATGATATCAGCCCATGCCGAAATATAGAACGCTGTAAGATTATGGATGATATCAGCCCATGCCGAAGTATAAAACCATGTAAGATTATGGATGATATCAGCCCATGCCGAAATATAGAACGCTGTAAGATTATGGATGATATCAGCCCATGCCGAAATATAGAACGCTGCAAGATTATGGATGATGTTAGCGCATGCTGAAGTATAAAACACTGTAAGACTATGGATGATATTAGCGCATGCCGAAGTATAGAACGCTGTAAGACTACAGATGATATCAGCCCATGCCGAAGTATAGAACGCTGTAAGATTATGGATGATATTAGCGCATGCCGAAGTATAGAACACTGTAAGACTATGGATGATATTAGCGCATGCCGAAGTATAGAACGCTGTAAGATTATGGATGATATTAGCGCATGCCGAAGTATAGAACGCTGTAAGATTATGGATGATATTAGCGCATGCCGAAGTATAGAACGCTGCAGGACTATGGATGATATTAGCGCATGCCGAAGTATAGAACGCTGTAAGATTATGGATGATATTAGCGCATGCCGAAGTATAGAACGCTGTAAGACTATGGATGATATTAGCGCATGCCGAAGTATAGAACACTGTAAGACTATGGATGATATTAGCGCATGCCGAAGTATAGAACGCTGTAAGATTATGGATGATATTAGCGCATGCCGAAGTATAGAACGCTGCAAGACTATGGATGATATTAGCGCATGCCGAAGTATAGAACGCTGTAAGACTATGGATAATATTAGCGCATGCCGAAGTATAGAACACTGTAAGACTATGGATGATATTAGCGCATGCCGAAGTATAGAACGCTGCAAGATTATGGATGATATTAGCGCATGCCGAAGTATAGAACACTGTAAGACTATGGATGATATTAGCGCATACCAAAGTATAGAGTGCTGTAAGACTATAGATGATATCAGCCCATGCCGAAATATAGAACGCTGCAAGATTATGGATGATGTTAGCGCATGCCGAAGTATAGAACGCTGCAAGATTATGGATGATATTAGCGCATGCCGAAGTATAGAACGCGGTAAGACTATGGATGATATTAGCGCATGCTGAAGTATAGAACGCTGCAAGATTATGGATAATATTAGCGCATGCCGAAGTATAGAACGCTGCAAGACTATAGATGATATTAGCGCATGCCGAAGTATAGAACGCTGCAAGATTATGGATGATATTAGCGCATGCCGAAGTATAGAACGCTGCATGATTATGGATGATATTAGCGCATGCCGAAGTATAGAACACTGTAAGACTATGGATGATATTAGCGCATGCCGAAGTATAGAACGTTGCATGATTATGGATGATATTAGCGCATGCTGAAGTATACAGCACTGCAAGATTATGGATGATATTAGCGCATGCCGAAGTATAGAACGCGGCAAGATTATGGATGATATTAGCGCATGCTGAAGTATAGAACGCTGCAAGATTATGGATGATATTAGCGCATGCCGAAGTATAGAACGCTGCATGATTATGGATGATATTAGCGCATGCCGAAGTATAGAACACTGTAAGACTATGGATGATATAAGCGCATGCCGAAGTATAGAACACTGTAAGACTATGGATGATATTAGCGCATGCCGAAGTATAGAACGTTGCATGATTATGGATGATATTAGCGCATGCTGAAGTATACAGCGCTGCAAGATTATGGATGATATTAGAGCATGCCGAAGTAAAGAACGCTGTTAGACTATAGATGATATCAGCCCATGCCGAAGTATAGAACGCTGCAAGATTATGGATGATATCAGCGCATGCCGAAGTATAGAACGCTGCAAGACTATGGATGATATTAGAGCATGCCGAAGTAAAGAACGCTGTTAGACTATAGATGATATCAGCCCATGCCGAAGTATAGAACGCTGCAAGATTATGGATGATATCAGCGCATGCCGAAGTATAGAACGCTGCAAGATTATGGATGATATTAGCGCATGCCGAAGTATAGAACGTTGCATGATTATGGATGATATTAGCGCATGCTGAAGTATACAGCGCTGCAAGATTATGGATGATATTAGAGCATGCCGAAGTATAGAACGCTGCATGATTATGGATGATATTAGCGCATGCTAAAGTATACAACGCTGCAAGATTATGGATGATATTAGCGCATGCCGAAGTAAAGAACGCTGTTAGACTATAGATGATATCAGCCCATGCCGAAGTATAGAACGCTGTAAGATTATGGATGATATCAGCGCATGCCGAAGTATAGAACGCTGCAAGATTATGGATGATATTAGCGCATGTCGAAGTATAAAACGCGGTAAGATTATGGATGATATTAGCCCATGCCGAAGTATAAAACGCTGCATGACTATGGATGATTTTAGCGCATGCCGAAGTATAGAACGCTGCAAGATTATGGATGATTTTAGCGCATGTCGAAGTATAGAACGCTGCAAGATTATGGATGATTTTAGCGCATGTCGAAGTATAGAACGCGGTAAGATTATGGATGATTTTAGCGCATGTCGAAGTATAGAACGCGGTAAGATTATGGATGATATTAGCGCATGCCGAAGTATAGAACGCTGTACGATTATGGATGATATTAGCGCATGCTGAAGTATAGAACGCTGCAAAATTATGGATGATATTAGAGCATGCCGAAGTATAGAACGCTGTAAGACTATAGATGATATTAGGGCAGGCCGAAGTATATAACGCTCCAAGATTATGGATGATATTAGCGCATGCTGAAGTATAGAACGCTCCAAGACTATGGGTGATATTAGCGCATGCCGCAGTATAGAACGCTGCAAGATTATGGATGATTTTAGCGCATGTCGAAGTATAGAACGCGGTAAGATTATGGATGATATTAGCGCATGCCGAAGTATAGAACGCTGTACGATTATGGATGATATTAGCGCATGCTGAAGTATAGAACGCTGCAAAATTATGGATGATATTAGAGCATGCCGAAGTATAGAACGCTGTAAGACTATAGATGATATTAGGGCAGGCCGAAGTATATAACGCTCCAAGATTATGGATGATATTAGCGCATGCTGAAGTATAGAACGCTCCATGACTATGGGTGATATCAGCCCATGCCGAAGTATAGAACGCTGCAAGATTATGGATGATATTAGCGCATGCCGAAGTATAGAACGCTGCAAGACTATGGATGATATTAGCGCATGCCGAAGTATAGAACGCTGCAGGACTATGGATGATATTAGCGCATGCCGAAGTATAGAACGCTGCAGGACTATGGATGATATTAGCGCATGCCGAAGTATAGAACGCTGCAAGACTATGGATAATATTAGCGCATGCCGAAGTATAGAACGCTGCAGGACTATGGATGATATTAGCGCATGCCGAAGTATAGAACGCTGCAAGATTATGGATGATATTAGCGCATGCCGAAGTATAGAACGCTGCAAGATTATGGATGATATTAGCGCATGCCGAAGTATAGAACGCTGCAAGACTATAGAAAGTATAGAACGCTGTGATATTATGGATATTAGCGCATGCCGAAGTATAGAACGCTGCAGGACTATGGATGATATTAGCGCATGCCGAAGTATAGAACGCTGCAGGACTATGGATAATATTAGCGCATGCCGAAGTATAGAACGCTGCAGGACTATGGATGATATTAGCGCATGCCGAAGTATAGAACGCTGCAAGACTATAGAAAGTATAGAACGCTGTGATATTATGGATATTAGCGCATGCCGAAGTATAGAACAAAGCACAAAGTCACTTTAGTAAGTAGAAGCCATGGCACAAAGTCACTATAGTAAGTAGAAGCCTTGGTGCAAAGTCACTAGAGTAAGTAGAAGTCATTGCACAAAGTCACTGTAGTAAGTAGAAGTCATGGCACAAAGTCACTATAGTAAGTAGAAGCCTTGGTGCAAAGTCACTAGAGTAAGTAGAAGTCATTACACAAAGTCACTGTAGTAAGTAGAAGCCTTGGTGCAAAGTTACTATAGTAAGTAGAAGCCTTGGTACAAAGTCACTATAATAAGTAGAAGCCTTGGTGCAAAGTCAGTATAGTAAGTAGAAGCCTTGGTGCAAAATCACTATTGTAAAAAGAGGTCATTGCACAAAGACACTATGGTAAGAAGAAGTAATTGCACAAAGTCAATGTGGTAAGTAGAAGTCATGACACAAAGTCACACTAGTAAGTAGTAGTCATGGCATAAAGCCACTATAGTAAGAAGAAGTCATGGAACATAGTCACTATAGTAAGTAGAAGCCGTGGTGCAAAGTCACTATAGTAAGTAGAAGCCGTGGTGCAAAGTCACTATAGTAAGTTGAAGCCTTGGTGCAAAGTCACTAGAGTAAGTAGAAGCCCTGGTGCAAAGTCACTATAGTAAGTAGAAGCCTTGGTGCAAAGTCACTAGAGTATGTAGAAGTCATGGCACAAAATCACTATAGTAATTAGAAGTCATGGCACAAAGTCACTATAGCAAGTAGAAGCCTTGGTGCAAAGTCACTAGAGTAAGTAGTAGTCATGGCACAAAGTCACTATGGTAAGTAGAAGCCTTGGTGCAAAGCCACTATAGTAAGTAGAAGCCTTGGTGCAAAGTCACTATAGTAAGTAGAAGCCTTGGTGCAAAGTCACTAGAGTGAGTAGAAGTCGTTGTACAAAGTCACTGTAGTAAGTAGAAGTCATGGCACAAAGTCACTATAGTAAGTAGAAGCCTTGGTGCAAAGTAACTATGGTAAAAAGAGGTCATTGCACAAAGACACTATGGTAAGTAGAAGTAATTGCACAAAGTCACTGTGGTAAGTAGAATTCATGGCACAAATTAACTATAGTAAGTAGAAGTCATGGCACAAAGTCACTATAGTAAGTAGAAGCCTTGGTGCAAAGTCACTATGATAAGTAGAAGTCGTGGTACAAAGTCACTATTGTAAGTAGAAATTGCAGTACAAAGTCACTATTGTAAGTAAAAGTCGTGGTACAAAGTCACTATAGTAAGTAGAATTCGTCGCACAAAGTCACTATAGTAAGTAGAAGTTATGGCACAAATTCACTATAGTAAGTAGAAGTCGAGGTACAAAGTCACTGTAGTAAGAAGAAGTCGTGATACAAAGTCACTATTATAAGTAGAAGTCGTGGCACAAAGTCACCATAGTAAGTAGAAGATGCGGTACAATAGAATTCGTGCTACAAAGTCACTACTGTAAGTAGAAGTCGTGGTACAAAGTCACTATAGTAAGTAAAAACTGTGGTACAATAAAAGTCTTGGTACAAAGTCACTATAGTAAATAGAAGTCGTAGTTCAAAGTCACTATAGTAAGTAGAAGTCGTGGCACAAAGTCACTATAGTAAGTAGAAGTCGTGGTACAAAGTCACTATAGCAAGTAGTATTCGTGGCACAAAGTCACTCTAGTACGTACAAGATCACTCTAGTAGTTATAGTTGTAGTTGTATGGTGTTTAGCGTCGCTTTCAACAATTTTTCAGTCATATCGCGACGGTGTCTACTTGAGACAGTATTTTAAGCGCTGTCACACTGGAGTATCATGCCGCAGACACATGGTATGATACCCCACCCAGTCACATTATACTGACACCGGGCAGACCAGACCTAGAACTTTCCTCTAAATGCTGAGCGTCAAGCGAGGAAGCTTCAAGTACCATTTTTAATGTCTTTGGTATGACCCGGCCGGGGATTGAACCCACGACCTTCCGCATGCGAGGCGGACGCTCTACCACTAGACCACGCCGCGGTCTCGCTCTAGTAAGTTGAAGTCGTGAAACAAAGAGGCATCATATATGTTAGTTTAACTTCCCAGTTTGGTTCCCGATCATTGTTTCTAGTTCAGACAAGGTTTAAAGGCATCATATATGCGTGGTTATATTCAGTCAAACCTGTCTTAAGTAGCACGGTAACATTTTACGATAACATTTTAAGACAGATTGTTCCTTAATACAGGGTTAGCATAGCAATTTGAAATAGCGAAGTGTCTGCTTAAGACAAGTGGCAGCTTAACAGGTGACTGCTTACACAGGTTTGACTGTATGACAAAAAATGAAGCACATGATTATTTTCCTCAGTTTTTCTCGGTATAATAGAATTAATTCTGTGAAAATATCAAATTGTCCTGTTTTAAGAATGTTAACTACTTTTTTTCTAAAATCGCGTGATGCCACATGTTTTAAAAACAAAATATAATTTCTTTGATATGAGGTTCAAGAAAATAATATTTTGAGGCTAGAACTGAATATATACTGAACGGAACAGCTAACCCGCTAACTTAACCAGCTAACAATACACGTACAAAATGTTTTTGCATCTTCAAATGGACCCGAGGTTACAAAACATCTGTCAAGCTCAACTCAAAGACCGTACTCAAACACAATTGCGAGGATCTATATACAAACACAATTGCCAGAATGTATATACAAACACAATTGCCAGAATGTATATACAAACACAATTGCCAGGATCTATATACAAACACAATTGCCAGAATGTATATACAAACACAATTGCCAGGATCTATATACAAACACAATTGCCAGAATGTATATACAAACACAATTGCCAGGATCTATATACAAACACAATTGCCAGAATGTATATACAAACACAATTGCCAGGATCTATATACAAACACAATTGCCAGGATCTATATACAAACACAATTGCCAGAATGTATATACAAACACAATTGCCAGAATGTATATACAAACACAATTGCCAGAATGTATATACAAACACAATTGCCAGAATGTATATACAAACACAATTGCCAGAATGTATATACAAACACAATTGCCAGAATGTATATACAAACACAAATCAAGGCACAAACGCTTGACTCAACCTTGAAATTTAAAAGCTGAGGAAGAACGTTACAGGTTGTTTCATTTATTTGTTTGAACAAGCCCAATCGTGTTTTTTTTTTGTTTAGTTGTTGTTGTTGTTGTTGTTGTTTTTTTGTTTAGTTGTTGTTGTTGTTGTTTTTTTGTTGTTGTTGTTGTTGTTGTTGTTGTTGTTGTTGTTGTTGTTGTTGTTGTTGTTGTTGTTGTTGTTGTTGTTGTTGTTGTTGTTGTTGTTGTTGTTGTTGTTGTTGTTGTTGTTGTTGTTGTTGTTGTTGTTGTATAGATAAAGTGTTGGTGGCTCATGATAGAGGTCACGGGCTCGGTCCTTTGTTTGACACAATGCCTCTCAAAAATCAACACCAAGTACTGGTTATACCTAGGAAGTGGATTAAGAGCAGTTCATGTAAGCTCTGACCTTTATTCTTAAACGAGCTTAAATAAATTAGTATAAACTTAACTAATGTTTAATTGAGCATAAAATCTTAAGTTGAGCATGAAACAATTCTTTTATAACCTCGATCCCTGGACATGCATACTGTGATTTATATTATCTACAAAAATATCACTACGATGTTCGCATGATTACGCTTACCTGCATTTGTATTCGTCGTCCTGCGAATAGCGTTTGTTCGTCGACCTTGACCTTGGTTCTGGTTGCGGAGTAACGGTGGCATACATATCAGGTCGCATCCAGTAGGACAGCATTTAAAACCTTCTTGCTGACATTCGGCATCAGCCGAACATTCACGACCACACGACGTTCCAGGAGACGTTGATGGCACTTGCCGACGACAATATCCATCTCTTGATATGTTTACTCGCGTTGGTGCGTACCCAGGTGGGGTAAAAGTGTAGTATAAAAAGCCTTGTTCATCTCGCAAGATTACCGAAATTTCAATTTGATCTGTAGTAACAGATAATTGATCAGCACGAGATCCACCTAGAGTATTTACAGACCGAGATAAGATATTTGACCCCTCACCCCACCCAGGGTTAGTTCCAGGTTGATTATTCTCACCTGTAAAGCCCACTTGGTTGTTAGGTCGACCCGAACCAAACATCGTACCATCACTTCGATGCCGTGAACCCCCTCCAAATTGCGGTTGTCCTGTAAGTGGGTCCAAGAATCCATTAGTGCCTGTATCAGTAAATCCAGACTGACCGTTGGTCGGAGGTGCGAGTCCTGCCCCCGGTACCATACTGCCTGACTGGAATGCGTTAGCAGATTGTCCATTAATACCTTGCTGAAATCGTTCCTGGAAGCCATTTCTGCCCTGAGGACCAACTCCCAACATGTCCATGCCGGGTATCGCCTCCCTTGCTGGTTGTGTTCTGGGTCCGGCAGGGATTGTACCTCCTGTCCCGGGACCGCTAGGTCCACCGCTTACTGCAGCCCTTAGCAACTGAGCTTCATAGGGAGCTGTCAAGTATACAATATATATCATAGGGAGCTGTCAAGTATACAATATACATCATAGGGAGCTGTCAAGAATACAATATATATCATAAAGAGCTGTCAAGTTTACAAAATATATCATAAGGAGCTGTCAAGTATACAATATATATCATAGGGAGCTGTCAAGTATACAATATACATCATAGGGAGCTGTCAAGAATGCAATATATATCATAAGGAGCTGTCAAGTTTACAAAATATATCATAAGGAGCTGTCAAGTATACAAAATATATATATCATAGGGAGCTGTCAAGTATACAATATATATCATAAGGAGCTGTCAAGTTTACAAAATATATCATACGGAGCTGTCAAGTATACAATAAATACCATAGGGAGCTGTCAAGTATACAATATATATCATACGGAGCTGTCAAATATACAATATATATATATCATAGGGAGCTGTCAAGTATACAATATATATCATAAGGAGCTGTCAAGTATACAATTTATATCATAGGGAGCTGTCAAGTATACAATAAATACCATAGGGAGCTGTCAAGTATACAATATATATCATACGGAGCTGTCAAATATACAATATATATATATCATAGGGAGCTGTCAAGTATACAATATATATCATAAGGAGCTGTCAAGTATACAATTTATATCATAGGGAGCTGTCAAGTATACAATTTATATATATATATATATATCATAGGGAGCTGTCAAGTATACAATATATATCATAATGAGCTGTCAAGTATACAATATATGTATTATAGGGAGCTGTCAAGTATACAATATATATCATAGGGAGCTGTCAAGTATACAATATATATCATAGGGAGCTGTCAAGTATACAATATATATATCATAGGGAGCTGTCAAGTATACAATATATATCATAAGGAGCTGTCAAGTATACAATATATATATCATAGGGAGCTGTCAAGTAAAACATTTATATATATCATAGGGAGCTGTCAAGTATACAATATATATCATAGGGAGCTGTCAAGTATGCAATATATATGGCATTAATATCAAAGACATGAAACAAAAGAATGGAATGAGGATAATAGAAATATGCAGGGAAGTATGCAAGGCGGAGACGCAAGTATAAAACATTGATAACACATAAAAACAAAATTATGCAACATCAGGAATACAAGCATGTACAAAGGGTAACATGAATATGTAACATATGATACGTATGTCACAGTATGACATATACGCGTCTTACGATGCAGGTATGTACTATGCGTAATACAGGTATGTACTACGTGTAATGCAAGTATGTACTATGTGTAATACAGGTATATAGTATGTGTAATACAGGTGTGTAGTATGAATACTACAGGTATGAACTATATGTAATACAGGTATGTACTATGTGTACTACTAATATGTACTATGTGTAATACAGGTATGTATTATGTGTAATACAGGTGTGTAGTATGAATAATACAGGTATGTATAATATGTAATACAGGTATTTACTATGTGTAATCCAAAGGTTACTATGTGTGATACAGGTATGTTATATGTGTAATACAGGTATGTACCATGCGTAATACATGTATAAACTATGTGTAATACATGTATGTACTATTTGTAATACAGGTATTTTTTATGTGTAATACAGGTATATAGTATGTGCAATACAAGAATGTACTATGCGTTATACAAGTAAGTACTTTGCATTAAACCGATATGTTCTATGTGTTATACAGGTATGTTCTATATGCAATACAGGTATATAGTATGTGTTATACAGGTTTATACTCTGCTTAATACTTGTATATACCCTGCGTAATACAGGTATGTAGTATGTGTAAAACAGGTATGCACTATGAATAATACAGGTATCTACTATGTGTAATACGGGTATGTATATACTAAACGTAATACAGGTATTTGTTATTTTGTAATGCCTTTATATACAGGTATGTACTATGCGTAATACAGGTATTTGTTATTTTGTAATGCCTTTATATACAGGTATGCACTGTGTTTAATACAGGTATGTACTTTGCGTATGGCAGGTATGTTTTATGTGTAGTACAGGTATTATAGGTATGCACTGTGTGTTATACACGTACGTTCAGTCAAACCTGTCTTAGGTACCCTGTCTAGGGAATGAGCAAAAGTGGCCTTTTAAGACAATTTGTTGCTTAACAAAGATAATTTTCTCTGAAAGCATAGAAATGAAAAATAGTTAATGCACTGCTTCTGCTTAAAACAAGAGGCTACTTAATGGAGGTGACCGCTTACACAGGTTTGACTGTACTTTGCCTATTACTGGTATATACTGTGCGTAAGACGGTGTACTATTCCTAATACAAGAATGTGCTATGCGTTATGTAGGCATTTACTATACGCTCAACAGCTATATACTATACGTTATATAAGTGTGTTTTATATGTCATACAAGCATGTACTATGCGAAAAACAGGTACTTTTTATTTGTAATACAGGTGAGTTCTATGTGTAATACATGTATGTACTATGTGTAATACAAGCATGCACTATGTGTAATACAGGTATGTACTATACGTATAACAGATATATTCAATGTGTAATAAAAGTATGTACTATGTGTAATACAGGTATATAGTATGTGTATTACAGGTATGTACCATGCGTAAAACAGAATATATATTCTATTTGTAATACAGGTATGTTCTATGTTTAATACAGGTATATAGTACGTGTTATACAGGTATATACTATGTGTAATACTGGTATATAGTATGTTATATAGGTATATACTATGTGTAATACATTCCTGTACTATGTGTAATACAGGTATGTTCTATGTGTAATGCAGGTTTATTGTATATGTATTACAAGTATGCACTATGCGTAATACATGTAAGTACAATGCGTAAAACAGATATGTTCTATGTTTAATGCAGGTATGTGCTATGTGTAATACAGATATGTACTATGTGTAATACAGGTATATACTATGTGTAATACATTTATGTACTATGTGTTATACAGGTATGTTCTATGTGTTATACAGGTATATAGTATGTACAATACAAGTTTGCACTATGCATTATAGAGGTAAGTACTACGCGTAAAACCGATATTTCCTATGTTTAATACAGGTATATAGTATGTGTCATGCAGATATTTACTATACGTAATACTGGTATTTTCTATGTGTAATACAGGTATATAGTATGCGTAAAACAGGTTTGTTATATATGTGATATCGGTATATAGTATGTGTTATACAGGTTATATGAGTGTGTTCTATATGTCATACAAGTATGTATTACACGTTAAACAGAGATATACTATACGTTATATAAGTGTGTATATAAAATACGTTATACAAGCGTGTTCTTTATGTCATACAAGTATGTATTATACGTTACACAGGGATATACTTGTAACACAAATATGTAAGGTATGGCAACATAAATAAGTAAAACAGGTTTGTTATATATGTGAAATCGGTATATAGTATGTGTTATACAGGTTAGAAGAGTGTGTTCTATATGTCATACAAGTATGTATTACACGTTAAACAGAGATATACTATACGTTATATAAGTGTGTATATAATATACGTTATACAAGCGTGTTCTTTATGTCATACAAGTATGTATTATACGTTACACAGGGATATACTTATAACACAAATATGTAAGGTATGGCAACATAAATAAGTAAGGCAGGAAACACAAACATCTGCGGTAGATAATACTAACATGTAAGGTATAGCAACATAAATACGTAAGGCAGGAATCACAAACATCTGCGATAGATAACACAAATATGTATGGTATAGCAACATAAATACGTAAGGCAGGAAAAACAAACATCTGCGATAGATAATACAAATATGTAAGGTATGGCAACATAATACGTAAGGCAGGCAACACAAACATCTGCGATAGATGATACTAACATGTAAGGTATGCTAACAAAGATACATAAGGCAGGAAACACAAACATCTGCGATAGATAACACAAATATGTAAGGTATAGCAACATAAATACGTAAGGTAGGAAACACAAACATCTGCGATAGATAATGCTAACATGGTAGGTATGCTAACATAAATACGTAAGGCAGGAAACACCAACATCTGCGATATATAAAACAAATTTGTAAGGTATGGCAGCATAAATACGTAAGGCTGGGAACAAAAACATCTGCGATAGATAATACAAATATGTAAGGTATGGTAACATAAATACGTAAGGCGAGAACACAAACATCTGCGATAGATAATACAAATATGTAAGGTATGGCAGCATAATACGTAAGGCAAGGAACACAAACATCTGCGATAGATAACACAAATATGTAAAGTATGGTCACATCAATACGTAAGGCAGGAAACACAAACATCTGCGATAGATGATACTAACATGTAATGTATGCTAACATAGATGCGTAAGGCAGGAAACACAAACATCTGCGATAGATAACACAAATATGTAACGTATAGCAACATAAATACGTAAGGCAGGAAACACAAACATTTGCGATAGATAATACAAATTTGTTAGGTATGGCAACATAAATACGTAAGGCGAGAACACAAACATCTGCGATAGATAATACAAATATGTAAGGTATAGCAACATAAATGCGTAAGGAAGGAAACACAACATCTGCGATTAATAATACAAATATGTAAGGTATGGCAACATAAATGCGTAAGGCAGGGAACAAAAACATCTGCGTAATTAATACTAATATGTAAGGTATGGCAACATAATACGTAATTCAAGCAACACAAACATCTGCGATAGATAACACAAATGTGTAAGGTATGGCAACATAAATACGTAAGGCAGGGAACACAAACATCTGCGATAGATGATACAAATATGTAAGGTATGGTCACATAAATACGTAAGGCATGAAACACAAATATGTACTATAGATGATACAAATAGGTAAGGTATGGTAACATAAATACGTAAGGCAGGGAACACAAACATCTGCGATAGATAATACTAATATGTAAGGTATAGCAACATAAATACGTAGGGCAGGAAACACAAATATCTGCGATAGATAATACAAATATGTAAGGTATGGCAACATAAATACGTAGGGCAGGGAACACAAACATCTGCGATAGATAATACAAATATGAAAGGTATGGCAACATAAATGCGTATGGCAGGGAACACAAACATCTGCAATAGATAAAACAAATATGTAAGGTATGGCAACATAAATACGTAAGGCAAGGAACACAAACACCTGCGATAGACAATACAAATTTGTAAGGCATGGCAACATAAATACCTAAGGCAGGGAACACAAACATCTGCGATAGATAATACAAATATGTAAGGTATGGCAACATACGTAAGACAAGGAGCAGAAATATCTGCGATAAATAATACAAAAGTGTAAGGTACGGTAACATGACTACGTAAGGCAGTAAACAGAAATATCTGCAATAGATAATACAAATATGTAAGGTTTGGTAACATAAATACGTAAGACAGGGAAAACAAATATCTGCGATAGATAATACAAATATGTAAGACATGGTTACATAAATACGTAAGGCAGGGTACACAAATATCAGCGATATATAATACAAATATGTAAGGTATGGCAAAATAAATACGTAGGGCAAGGAACACAAACACCTGCGATAGATAATACAAATGTGTAAGGTATGGCAACATAAACACGTAAGGCAGGGAACACAAACATCTGCGATAGATAATACAAATATGTAAGGTATGGCAACATACGTAAGGCAAGGAGCAGAAATATCTGCGATAAATAATACAAAATTGTAAGGTACGGTAACATGACTACGTAAGGCAGTAAACAGAAATATCTGCAATAGATAATACAAATATGTAAGGTTTGGTAACATAAATACGTAAGGCAGGGTACACAAATATCTGCGATAGATAATACAAATATGTAAGGTATAGTAATATAAATACGCAAGGCAGGGAACACAAGTATCTGCGATAGATAATACAAATATGGAGGATATGGTAACATAAATACGTAAGGCAGGTAACATAAATATCTGCGATAGATAATACAAAACTGTAAGCTATGGTAACATAAATACGTAAGGCAGGGAATACAAACATCTGCGATAGATAATACAAAACTGTAAGGTGTGGTAACATAAATACAAAATGCAGGAAACAGAAACATCTGCGATAGATAATACAAATATGGAGGATATGGTTACATAAATACGCTGGGCAGGGAACACAAAAATCTGCGATAGATAATACAAATATGTAAGGTATGGTAACATAAATACGTTAGGCAGGGGACACAGATATCTGCGATAGATAATACAAAAATGGAGGATATGGTAACATAAATACGTAGGGCAGGGGGGTAATACAAATATGGAGGATATGGTAACATAAATACGTAAGGCAGGTAACACAAATATCTGCGATAGATAATACAAAACTGTAAGCTATGGTAACATAAATACGTAAGGCAGGGAATACAAACATCTGTGATAGATAATACAAAACTGTAAGCTATGGTAACATAAATACGTAAGGCAGGGAATACAAACATCTGTGATAGATAATACAAAACTGTAAGGTGTGGTAACATAAATACGAAAGGCAGGAAACAGAAACATCTGCGATAGATAATACAAATATGGAGGATATGGTAACATAAATACGTAGTGCAGGGGGCTCACATATCTGCGATAGATAATACAAATATTGAGGATATGGTAACACAGATGCATAGTGCAAGGAACACAAATATCTGCGATAGATTATACAAATATGTGAGTAAAAATACCATTGTGTAAGTTTTTCAATTATAATATCCAGAAGAATTTTAACACAAGATGAACACCGCACATGCTGGTCAATTATGCATGTATATCCAAGGCCAGAAGTATTGTCCATTGAACAGAACTATGAATTTCTTAACTAATTGAAAACGGCTATATGTACATTTGGTATTATTGGAAAGAACAATTTAAGGCCAACACATGCGTGAAGTTTTGCAGAAATTTATTTGTTACTACTTTTTTCAAAGGTGGTATTTAAAATAAAAGGTCTTTGTTACAAATGTTTACATGTCCACCGTGAGCGTTGGTTAATGCAGTCAATCATCTTCACGTGGACCTTGCAAGGTTGTGCAAACACTGAGCTATACGATACAGTGCAATGCAATATCTTTGATTCACTCAGTTCACATATACATGAACTCATGAGGTCATGCAAAATTGTAAAGTGTTAAGGATCATTTAAGATGGCTGATAACAAATACAGTATATATTTCAAAGATATTTCAAATTTATAACCTGGGAAAACGAACAACATCTGTCCGTTTTTTGTGGGAGAGTTCCACGAAATACATGATTATATTCAATTTATTTGGCCTGTAACATTTGATAGTATACTCAAATTACTTCAGTTGATTTTCTTAATTATTAAAATATTAACAACTACTGTCCAACAATGGATAACAAATAATTACAAATAAGTATTGAAATAATACAGTTCGGAAATGGGTGTGATGACAACAATATATTTTAATTTTTTTTTTAGCTGTACTCTTTCTATAATATCTACATTTCTAAAACCCCAGATTTCACAACCATAAGAAAAACTGATTTAACATCTTTATTAAAATATTTACATGTATTTGCATATCAATTGGTAATGCTACTTTCTTTCTTTTTTTTAAGTTGTTTTAATAAACAATGAAGTGCTCTTGTACCCTGTTTGGCAATATGATGTTTTGCCTTATAAATTTAGTTTTTTTAAGTTTTTCTTAATAAACAATAAAGTGCTCTTGTACCCTGTTTGGCAATATGATGTTTTGCCTTATAATTTATCTTTTTTAGTATTTTTAATAAACAATAAAGTGCTATTGTACCCTGTTTGGCAATAGGATGTTTTGCCTTATAATTTATTTTTTTTTAGTTTTTTTAATAAACAATAAAGTGTTTGTACCCTGTTTTGGCAATATGATGTTTTGCCTTATAAATTTAGTTTTTTTTTTGTTTTTTTAATAAACAATAAAGTGCTCTTGTACCCTGTTTGGCAATATGATGTTTTGCCTTATAATTTAGTTTTTTTTTAGTTTTTTTAATAAACAATAAAGTGTTTGTACCCTGTTTTGGCAATATGATGTTTTGCCTTATAATTTAGTTTTTTTTAGTTTTTTTAATAAGCAATAAAGTGTTTGTACCCTGTTTTGGCAATATGATGTTTTGCCTTATAAATTTAGTGTTTTTAGTTTTTTTAATAAACAATAAAGTGCTCTTGTGCCTGTTTTGGCAATATGATGTTTTGCCTTATAATTTATTGTTTTTTAATTTTTTTAATAAACAATAAAGTGCTCTTGTACCCTGTTTTGGCAATATGATGTTTTGCCTTATAAATTTAGTTTTTTTTAGTTTTTTTAATAAACAATAAAGTGTTTGTACCCTGTTTTGGCAATATGATGTTTTGCCTTATAATTTATTTTTTTTTAGTATTTTTAATAAACAATAAAGTGCTCTTGTACCCTGTTTGGCAATATGATGTTTTGCCTTATAATTTATTTATTTTTAGTTTATTTAATAAACAATAAAGTGTTTGTACCCTGTTTTGGCAATATGATGTTTTGTCTTATAATTTATTTTTTTAGTTTTCTTAATAAACAATAAAGTGCTCTTGTACCCTGTTTGGCAATATGATGTTTTGCCTTATAATTTATTTTTTTTTAGTTTGTTTAATAAACAATAAAGTGCTCTTGTATCCTGTTTGGCAATATGATGTTTTGGCTTATAATTTTTTTTTTAGTTGTTTTAATAAACAATAAAGTGCTATTGTACCCTGTTTTGGCAATATGATGTTTTGCCTTATAATTTATTTCTTTTTTTGTTTTTTTTAATAAACAATAAAGTGCTCTTACCCTGTTTTGACAATATGATGTTTTGCCTTATAATTTATTTTATTTTTAGTTTTTTTTAATAAACAATAAAGTGCTCTTGTACCCTGTTTTGACAATATGATGTTTTGCCTTATAATTTATTTTTTTTTTTTTTTTTTAATAAAAGTTTTTTTAATAAACAATAAAGCGCTCTTGTACCCTGTTTGGCAATATGATGTTTTGCCTTATGAATTAGTTTTTTTTAGGTTTTTTTAATAAACAATAAAGCGCTCTTGTACCCTGTTTGGCAATATGATGTTTTGCCTTATGATTTAGTTTTTTTTAGTTTTTTTTAATAAACAATAAAGTGCTCTTGTACCCTGTTTGGCAATATGATGTTTTGCCTTATACAAGGAGCCGCTTCTGCTAAATAAAATACCCAAAATAGAATTCCGGCTCAATTATTGCAACGGCATTTAGCAACGCTCACGGCGGCCACATTCGATCCTAAAACTGCTAGTGCTACTTATTAGTGTAACTTTCTAAAACACCACGTCTGATAAAAACTAATGGATAATTTTCTTCAAAGCCACACATTTATTGGCTTTAAATGTTTCTTTCAACCAATACCAAAATTATATCTATCTGTTTTTTAATTATTTCAGATAGTCATTTGGCCTTAAGTATATATGCAAAGGTCCAGACAGAGGACTTGTCACACAACAAGTGACACATACTGTGTTTACAAATGCGTGTATGAATACTCACTGATGCATCCTGGTCTGGCATCGCCATTGCCACTCCGCACCAGAAAACAGATGTTGCGTCCTCGACATCGAGGCAAAAATGAAAAAATATATATAATAATTAAAACATGAGTACATAACAAGTAAATTACGAATAAATGTTGAGGCCCTCCACAGGGGTGTCCCTGTTCCTTGAATATCTTAAAGGAACAGCCATTGTTCCCCCAGATTTCCAAAATTAGGACTTTGATCCCTGGATCTCTGAATGCAATGGCCAATGTTCACCCAGATCTCTAAAATTAGGACTATGATCCCTGGATCCCTGAAAGTAATGGCCAATGTTCCTCCAGATCTCTAAAATAAGGACTATGATCCCTGGATCCCTGAAAGTAATGGCCAATGTTCTCCCAGATCTCTAAAATTAGGACTTTCATCCCTGGATCCCATAAAGTTATGGCCTATATTCCCGAGATCTCTAATTGGACTTTGATCCCTGGATCTCTGAATGTAATAGCCAATGTTCCTCCAGATCTCTAAAATTAGGTATTTGGTCCCTTGATCCCTGAAAGTAATGTCCTATGTTCCCGAGATCTCTAAAATTAGGACTTTGATCCCTGGATCTCTGAATGCAATGGCCAATGTTCACCCAGATCTCTAAAATTAGGACTATGATCCCTGGATCCCTGAAAGTAATGGCCAATGTTCCCCCAGATCTCTAAAATTAGGACTTTCATCCCTGGATCCCAGAAAGTTATGGCCTATGTTCCCGAGATCTCTAATTGGACTTTTATCCTTGGATCTCTGAATGTAATAGCCAATGTTCCTCCAGATCTCTAAAATTAGGACTTTGATCCATGGATCCCTGAAAGTAATGGCCAATGTTCCCCCATATCTCTAAAATTAGGACTATGATCCCTGGACCTCTGAAAGTTATGTCCTATGTTCCCGAGATCTCTAAAATTAGGACTTTTGATCCCTGGATCTCTGAATATAATAGCCAATGTTCCTCCAGATCTGTAAAATTAGGACTTTGATCCCTGGATCCCTGAAAGTAATGGCCATTGTTCCCGAGATCTCTAAAATTAGGACTTTGATCCCTGGATCTCTGAATGTAATGGCTGATGTTCCCTCAGATCTCTAAAATTAGGACTTTGATCCCTGGATCTCTCAATGTAATGGCTAATGTTCCCCAGATCTCTAAAATTAGACCTTTGATCCCTGGATCCCTGCAAGTAATGGCTAATGTTCCCCAGATCTCCAAAACCCCTGGAAGGGCCTCACACTTCCCGCATACATATACCTATTTATGAACAAAAACCAAAATTATTTAGATGAGATAAAGATTTGATTAACTTAAAAAGAGTTGAAATCATTATTTAACTCATGATCATGCAATAGATCAATTCAGTTCAAGGCTTTATTAGGGATACCATTCACATGACTGTTGCCTTTCACAAGGCGGTCAATATAACCAGGGACTTAAAAACCAAGGATAGGAAACTTGCATCTCTTTATTAGATGTTGACAAAATAGCATGCGAAGAATTAAAAAATGGCCAATTAATCATTCAATTTTACATTAAATGTAGATGATTTATAATGATTTAAACAACCAAAAGAATCTTGAATGCAGTGTAGAAATTCTGTAATCATAAGTACTTCAACAATTGTAAACACAATTTGCTGGGAATAATCTCGTTTTGTATAGAATTCCATAGTGCAAATAAAGAATTTTGATTTCTATTTATGAGATTAATTGAAATTAGGATATCTGAAAACGAGATTTCGCGAGATTTTGTGTGAATACAATCAGTTGTTTTTTCCTTCTCTATATAAGTATTTGAAATAACTAACAAATTACCTTAATTAAAGAGAAAATTACAAACAAATATTAACAATGCCAAAGACAATTTACATAATAGCGTAGGGTAGTTTTTTTTATATAATAATGTTAAATACAATAGCATTCGCATCATCTATTCTAAGAATGATCCTTCAATATTGATTAACACACATATGTGAAATAAAATAAATACTTCTCGATGTACTCAAATCATATATGTGTGTGTGTGTGTGTGTGTGTGTGTGTGTGTGTGTGACAACAACTAGCGGCTTATAATAATAATAATGATAGAACTATTGTGTGTAAGTATTAACTTAGCAGTCATTAATCGCCAATATTATTTCGTTATTTTAAAGTGAGTATATCGAGTGAAACCACTATAAATATCTTCAAAAATTAAATAAAAATTTAAATGGATAAAAAGCATATCATTATCAATAATAAATAAAAAAGGAATGTTTTGTTATGTCAAATGACGTGACGAAATCGATATTTAAAAATTGGAGTGTAAACCAGAAACGAAATCCCCATTCTAAAAACTCAAATACGGATCAAATTGAATCAGGATTTTTCAAAATTTAAACTTGGCTAAAACATGGTTTGCCATTATATCATGCGTGTACATACTCACTGATCCCGTATTGCCAAAAGGATATATATTTAAACATGCCAAAATAATATATTGAAAAGACATTTCCTAACTTCGGCTACGCGCCTTGGTTAGACTATAATAGATTTCCCGCTTAAAATTGCAACATATTGAATGACGTATTAAATAAGTCGCGTGATTTCCACTTTTAAATAATTATTTGTATCTATTAAGACATTTATAGTGTTTTTCCCCTGATAAACTCCCTTTAAGAATGCAATGAAACATAGAGCATATATAAAATTATTGCAGTAATCTAATTTTCGGACATGATCATAATAATAACGTAGACAAGTTGTTTAATTCTCCATTAAAACGCAAGCTTATAAATCAGAGTTTGTGTACGTGATTTGATAATTGAACAATAGACTGAGTCGTCAGAGAAACGCGAGCGGCCAACCATCGACCATGATAAAGAGAAGAAATACAGGCATTCAAATTAATTGTATACAAACGTATGATATATATGTATGAGTTCATACATGTGCATTTGTATTTATGTATGTAAGTGTAAATTTGCGGATATTTGTATGCACACATGTATATAATATGTGTGTTACTGTATGTGTATTCACATGTAGCTTTTTGTTGTTGTTTTTGAATTTGTATGATAATAATAGTGTAGAGGAGCACTTGCCAAATGTAATCTACAACCACTATGTTCTACACCTTTGTTCCAAAATATATGCATTCAAATTAGTATTGGTATCCAGCATAATTATGTACTACCAATTTACTATAAACTCAGAACGATTATCTGTGAGAATTCTAGTTTTATTTTTTTTCTTTGAGAATTCTAGTTTTATTTACATTCTTTTTTTTATTTTAATAGACATTATTTAGTGTATACTTTCAGACAAAATCCATTGACTTTCTTATTCTGATCAAATTTATATTCACCCTATCTAGGAATTGTTTTTTTTTTCATTATCTAATTTTTCAATTATGTTTTCACTGAGCATTTCATTATACTCATTTATGTTGTTATTTAATTTTTTTTCAGTTAGTCTCCTGCTTCCAAAGGAATTCCTTTTCTGCCGATACCCAGATAGTCTCCCAATTATATTCAAATGTGTAGCTCTTTGTTCTCTCTCCATATTTATTGACTTAAAACTTTTACCCAATAGGTAATGACATAGCTTCATGGAGAGTGTCAATAGGGCTATACTACAACGGTAGACAGAGATTATCAAAATCTTACTGTTTTATTTCATATCCACTGTTAACTGTTATAAATGATCTTATACGTATGAGAAATGAACTGTTCAAACATGCTAGAAAATGTAATTGTCGTATACCGTACATTATCCGTATCATTCAGTTTGTTTTATTGTCAGTTATTTTACTATGTTATTTCTCCAAATTACCTGTCAGAAATTACCAAAAATATGAAATCATGAATCTTCAAGTGCCACATAACATAGACAACAAAGTAATATTGTTAGATTCATTTTGTAATATCTTTTTAACTATATTAATCTTGTTATCAGGTGATATTGAGATTAATCCAGGCCCTACTAATTATACGGATCATTGCCTTTCAATAGTACACCAAGATATCCGCAGTATTAGAAATAAGATGAATTACATTAAGGAAAATTTTACGGATTTTGACATTTTATGCTTCACTGAAACCCACTTATCAACAGAAGTAAACAACAGCCTTTTATCTCTGGATGGTTTTGATAATGTTTTCAGGAAAGACAATACTTCACATTCAGGTGGATTTCTTGTATATGCTTCATCTCATTTCAGACCCCAAAGATTATTAGATTTAGAAAACCTAGTCCCAGAAACACTATGGATTGAAATCAAAGATAAAAATAAACCTTTTTTAATATGTACAGTATATAGGCCACCTCACTTTACTGTAGACTTTTGGGCAAAATTAAACATATGTATTGAAAAAGCTTCAGAGAAAATACAAAACATCATATTAGTCGGAGATATAAATGAAGACCAGCTGAATCCGCTTAATAGAAAATTTCGGGATATTCTTAGTCTGAACAACATGACTAATGTTATAACAGTTCCAACCCGTGTTAGTGACCATTCAAGTACTTTAATTGATCCCATTGCAATTTCAAACAACATTTTAACATATGAATCTGGTATTTTTTGAAACAGACAGACATATAAGTGATCATTATGCCACATATGCACATGTTAAAATTGATTTTAAATGTAATGCTTCTTATAAGCGTCGCGTTTGGAACTACAAAAATGCAGATTTTAATAAGTTAAATGTCATTATACAATCAGCAGACTGGTCTTTTCTTCTTAATAACTCAGTTGATGTAGCTTGTAATTCATTCATTAGTAAATTTCTCGAAATGGCAAAATCCTGTATCCCAACCTACTTTGTAACAGTACGCCCTAGTGATAAGCCATGGTATAATTCAGAAATACGCAGTACATCCAGAAAACGCGACAGATTAAAACAAAAGGCTATTCAATCAAATAAAATGTTGGACTGGAACAACTATAAGCGAATAAGAAACAAAGTAAATAACATGAAAAAACATGCCCAAGAAATATTTTTCAATAATATTGAATATTCATTACAAGATTTAAATACTACACAACCCTCACAGTACTGGAAGCTGGTAAAAATGCTTATAAAAGAAAATACAACAAAATGTGATAAAATACCACCACTAAAAAATGAAAACAATAATTTTTCAATTTCTGATGAAGAAATAGCCAATACCTTAAACAATTACTTCGTATCTATCTTTACAATTGATGGTACTGACTCTGAACTTCCAAATTTTGTTTTGAAAACTGATGCCACAATTCATAATATCAATATCACAGAACAAGAGATTTCTGATGTTCTCTCCAATTTAGTTGTCAAAAAAGCTAGCGGCCCAGACGAAATAAGCCATCACATGTTAAAAGAAACAGTTAAAACACTATGCCGACCACTTTGCATCATTTTTAATAGGTCTCTACAAGAAAGCATATACTCAAATTGTTTAAAATTAGCAAATGTAATGCCATTATTTAAAAAAGGTGCTAAAGATATTCCATCAAACTATAGACCTATTTCATTAATTAGCTGTATTGGTAAGGTCATGGAAAGAGTAATAGTCAAGCATTTATACAATTATTTACATTTAAATAACCTTATTTATAAAAATCAGTCAGGGTTTCTCCCTGGTCATTCAACAATTCATCAGTTAATTGACATATACCACCAAATTAGTAAGGCATTTGATGAAAAGAAAACCACCAGTATAGTTTTTTTGTGATATATCAAAAGCATTTGACTGAGTCTGGCACTCGGGTCTCATACATAAACTGCGTCAGTACGGAGTTACAGGTAAACTTAACAGATGGATTGAAAATTATCTAAATAATAGGACGCAAAGAGTATTTATTGGCTCTTCCTTTTCAGAAACCAAATATTTAAATGCCGGTGTTCCTCAAGGCTCAGTGCTTGGCCCTCTTTTATTTTTAATTTATGTCAATGATATAGCTGAATCATTAGTAAGTACTACCAGACTCTTTGCTGATGACAGCTCTCTTGCAGTATCATCATTCAACACAAAAATAATTGAAACAACCCTTAATTCTGATTTACAAATGATTTCTGCTTGGTCTAGACAATGGCTCGTAAATTTTAATCCATTAAAAACACAAGTCGTGACTTTTTCGCTAGCTAACAAAGAACCTTCAAAATTAATCTTCGCTTGAACTGATCAAGTTTCTGTTCAGCACCATAAGCATCTTGGTGTCACTTTATGTAAAGACGGTTCATGGCATAAACATATATCAAAAATCTCTTCTTCAGCCGCAAAAGTATTAGGTTCAATGCAAATGTTAAAATTCAAATTAAAACGCTCAACACTCAATCAAATTTACATTTCTTATCTTAGACCTATACTAGAATATGCATCAGTTGTTTGGGATAGATGCACCATTAGTGAAAAAGAGGCATTAGAAAAAATACAATATGAAGCTGCAAGAATAGTAACTGGTCTAACACGCTCTGTCTCAATAAATAGATTTAATTGAAATTGGCTGGGTATCTCTTTCAGACAGACGGAAAATACAAAAATTTAGTATATAAAGAAAAACATGGTTTTTTACCTACATATCTCTCTGAATTGTTTCCTCAATCCGTATAATTTGAGAAACTTTTCAACCGTTCAAAGAAGAACAGAATTTTTTTCTAAATCTGTGATCCCTTCTTCTGTTAAACTATGGAACGAACTTGACCAAAATATCCGTGAAGCACCAACTCTTTCAAATTTTAAAACAAAACTTAAGGTTCAGTTTAAACCACCTATTGTCCCAAAATATTATTTAAGTGGTGTAAGAATTTCATCAATTTACCATGCTCGAATAAGAAATCAATGCAGTAATTTAAATTCAGATTTGTTTATAAATCACTTGAGACAAAACTCTACATGTGACTGTGGTAGTGACATTGAAGATGCAGAGCACTATTTTTTTAAGTGTAAACGCTACGCTTTACAAAGACACAACCTGTTTTTGACTACTAGAATTTTCCATCCATTGAGCACAAACAAACTATTGTTCGGGAATAATCTTCTTACAGATGCTGAAAACGAATTAATTTTCAAAGAAACACAAAAAATTATTATGCACACCGAACGTTTCAAATAGTTCAAATGTCTACTAAATGCCAAAAATATATCATGTTTACAACACAAGAGCTTTGCATTAACTTAATCGGTGTATTATACGATATAATTTAGTAAAGAATTATATACGAATAATGTCACACAAAGCAATATGTAGTTATAATGAAGTACAAACATCCCACAGAAATAAAATTGTCTGTTTTCGTTAATTTCACTGAATACAAATCATGATATGTCAGACGATTCCTCGACTTTTAACTAATAAATATCAGTCGCGAATCATGCGTTGTAAATACCAGCAACAATACTTCATTATTATCAGTGCTGATAGAAAACAACACTGATAAAAACGTTGTAAAACTAATTAAAGTGTGACAATTTTATAGTAAATATTCCATGTGAGAATTCTGTAAACATCTGAAAGACAAAGACTTCCGGTTGATAGGTCAAATAACCGCGCTACTAAAATTCTTATTGATTATTGTTGTCGTCATATCGAGCTGTACCTAGTAAACCTATTAGACACAGATCTCAGTTCCTTTTGTAATGCTTTTGTAATTTATTAATGGATAAACAATTGTAATTATCTAAAAAAAATCAAAGAAAATGAAATAAGTAAGCATTCTTACCGAAGTTCATTAAACATTTTATTTACTCCCAATTCTATCTTTATTATCTCTGTCACTGTTTTTACAAAACTATGACGGTTAGTTAATGGGATATGTATTCCGGGGTTCGGCATGATAGGAGTTCATCTTGGTAAGTTAGGATCATCCTCTCTCATTTCAAGTCAGAATTTACATTAATAAATGTAATCTTATTAAAATATTTTATATATATATATATTTTTTTTTTCTTTGCAAAATGTCTGCGATAAAAAAAATAATAATATTGTGATTACATGTAAAGTATCGGAAATTGTGTATATTTAAATGTGATTTTCTCATTGGGGAGGGCTGTTGCTAATGTTGTCAAAACTTGTAGCCCAACCCATTTGCACTATATATAAATATATTTGTATTGTTATTAATCATATAATAGATGCAATAAAATATTATTAAGCTAAACGTATGATCAGTGACACATCACTTTGAAAAAAACAACAGACATGGTTCTCCGATCTTAAGGCGCCGCCATCCACAATCTGATCACCTTGACCTTTATGCTACGTAATAGATACGTGTATTATACGGAGGATACGGAAATACCCGATGTTTCACGATCGCCGTCGTCCAATGACCAATAATCTTTCCACGTTGAGGTGGTTGGTTCGAGCCAAGGTCGGTTCGGTAATTTTACGTGAGGATGTTTGCCAATTACTTATAGACGGAAAGTGATTCTGCTCAGATTCGTTCTGGGGTCTTCCATAAATAAACTTTCTCACATAAATTGTTTGGAGCTTTAACCTACAACCTAAGAGGTGCACGTTCATATTCAATAATTAATTTATTATTTTGGTAAGTAAACCTGATAAAGTACATGAATTATCATTAATATTGGAATTTACCGATATTATCAGTAGTAGAACAACGTGAGCAAGTATGCTTTCGTTATTAATTTATCCTTTTGCTGCTATTGTTTACAATTGTTTTATTGTATAAAATGTTTTCAAACTGAGAAATAAAATATGTTTAAACAAAGCGGTGAGATGTTAATGATTTTGAGACGGCGCCTTTGACCACCTGGCCACGGAGGACACACAAGAGAACACAACTTGACAACATACAGTCCTGGTGGGGCTCAAACCCAGATGGGTCCAGCACGCAAGCACTGGAACTGATGGACTGTAACAATTGATTGCGTAAATTCAATACTTACTGTGCACGTTTGGACTGTAGGAATCATAGGGCTCCTGAAGGGGTTCCCACGCATCCCGGGTTGAGCGTCCGCATTAAACAATACGGAATTCCATGTCTGAAAATATATGTTGATAAGATCATTAAGTTAAGACAAAGTTGAAGGGAAATGGTATGAAAAATTAATAATTACAAATGAGGAACAACTCGGTAGTAGTAATTAACAGGTTCTTGTATCTCATTCGTATACCATGGATATTTGAAAATTCGAAGCGTTTCAATATTGTCGTAAAGTACGATTGCTGCATGCTGCCGTAAACCAGGTAGTGTCGTCTGCAACACTGCACTGCAATGGTGGCATATAAGGTCTCGTTACGCAGGTGAAATTTAATATACATGTATGTCGAAGGATTCGGATGATTTTGTATTAAAAAATCACTGTTGAAACATTATCTTCGCGCTACAAAAAAAATCGGTTCGTTTGTGCATACATAATGAGTTTCGTAGTTAGGCCGTCCTTAAAAAAATGTTTGCCGTGCTCCTGTCTACCCACTCAAAAATGCTGTTACCCAAATTTTGTATTGCCTTGCAAAGCGTTTATTATTTTGTTTCATGATTTCTGTCCAAAAAAATCTGGCACTAAAATTAGCTACCTACCAATATGAAAAATATTGGTCGGAGCACAGTAAACAAACATTTTTAAGGACGGCCTCATCATACTTAAACAATACTGTATGTCATATGAGCACATTCAAAGCTTGTTTTGTATGTTTGTTTTATAAAGTATAAGCGATAAATGAAAACTGATTTAGTAGTCCAGGTCATCGTTAAAATATATTGTTTGTCGTGTTCCTAGCTACTCACTCAAAATTGCAGTTACCCAAACTTTTTTATTGACTTCAAAGCATTTAAAAAAATGTTTTCATGATTTCTGTCCATTTTTGGGGGCGGTGCTTTAGCAGCCGCTCTCAGAGCTAACATGATTTTATTTTCAATACCACAAATCTACAACCGTGTTTCGTGTTAATGCAAACCTAACAACCACTTATCAAATAGTTCCACCTGATAAGCGCTCGAACTCACTATAAACAGTAGATTCGCCTATTTCAACGAAAATATTAATATTATAACATACAGCGACGATTTATATCTATAAACAATGACGTATCGTATAAATTCTAAGTTTATATTCTTTAGCATTAATCAGCACAAAGGAATTAAAGCGCATGAATACAGACGCTCTGAACCAAAAGATTACGCCATCTTGTAAATCAAATTCCAGGTCACGAACTATATCGCCAACATGCACATTGAAAGAGTCGTATATTTCGGCAAGGACTTCAGATAATAAGAACTTGATTCGGGAGTTTGATTTCGCTTTTTCTATCATTTTAAAAATGTGTACGGTAACGAAACTTTTCTAGATATGTCCCTTATGCCAAGGAACTATACTCCTTGCTTATGTCAATAAACAATCAATACTCGTTCTAAAAATAGAGATATGCTAATGTTGATCATGTGACTTGCGGTTTCTCCCAAATGTTTAAAAATAGACTTGTATTCCTAAAAAGAATTCGAGATTGATCGAGTTATGAATAATGTCAGTGCTGTTTTTTTTATTATTTAGTAAATATTTCACATATTTCCAATAATTGGAACGGTAGATAATTTCTACTTAAACAGATAAGAGTTAAAGCATTTGTGTTTCCGTAGCGAAAATACGCAAACATCCAGATGTGTCTAAAAATCGGCGCCATAACATTTTGGTTAGTGCGGTTCCGTTTTCGGGGTGATATAGGGCCCTAGAAAATATAAATGCAAGAATCAATAATTAATGTCGACATACACATTTCTACTTTTCGTCTTTTAAACGAATTGTTTCACTGTTGTGTTAGAGAAAATCAATAAAGAAAATAGTAAATGAATATACTCAAAGTGGAATTCATCGTGCTAGATTCAGAGTACTTTGATATTTTATATATACTATAAGATAGAAAGCTTGGCATCTCTGAAAATATCAAGAGTTGAGTTTAAGATACAAATCTCATAGCATTGAGTTGAACTAATATCTTGAAGTTGGACATTTGCCAAATTTAAAAGTTAATATTCTTACTATAGCAGAAATACACTTACAAAGGCAAACCATTCGGTTACGTTTCTGACATATTCAAGAAAAGAGTCAACGTTAAGCATAGAACATGTAGATTTTGTACCATGTATAAGAATCAAAGGTAATTGGGATTATTCTCCTTCAACGTATGCAAACTGACCTGTTTGTCTAAAACAATAGCGACATTTTACATCTTATATGCTCCGCCTCCATCAGCACTATAGTGCTTTGATTCTTTAAAATGACTATGCAAAATCATAATTCGGCAAAAAAAAATAGCTACTTACCTACCCACATGAAAAATACTGGGTCAGAGCACAGCAAACAAATATGTTTTTAAGGATGGTCCAAGTTATTGTTTCTTTGAATATTATGCGTCACGTGCGTGCCGTCGAGGCTAACAGTTAACCAAACCACTTTTCCGTGGGACATTGTAAGGTTAACAAATATTCGGGCATACCCATGTCCGGATGTACCCAGTTACGGATGTAACTAATACTTTCCCACTTGATACAGCGATGAGAGACGATCGACAACGAGACACAATGTCGCACGCTAATCATCATGGAGACCGGCCAGACGGGGATTCGAACTCACGACCCCTTGATTGATAGTCAAATGCGCTACCGATAGCAGTATTCCGGGTACAAACGAGGCTACAAACAAGAGATCCAATATGTCTGACACGCTTACCTGGGGTAAAACAAGTTCTCATGTCTTTTTAGCAAGTTTCAGATAGATAATTACAAAATAAAAGCACCTTGTAGTAGTATAACGCAAATAATGGTTGCGGTTTGGGAAATATGTTATTTGTATACATTTTAGAATTCAATGATGTCGTTCTTTTGTGTTTAGACATTTTACTGACACCGGGTTGACCAGGCCTAGAACTGTCCTCCACACACTAAGCACCAGGTCGGGAAGCTTTTAGTGCCGTTTTCAAGTGTTTTTGGATATCGTAAATAAAAACTTTTGAAATGGTATTGTTAACTTTTACAGGAATACTTATTCAAATGCTTGAACTCGAATACATAAAGGATATTCCATAACATTCCTGATTTGGTTGGGGAGTTCATGTATATACATTTAGGTTAGATGAAGATCTTAAATTCCCTGCATGAGTAGCGGCATTTCAAATTTGCATCCTTATCAGTAAGTTGGTATAACGTTTTATGTGTTTATTTTAACTTTACATGTAACCATTCAGGGAAAGTAATTCAATCCAGTGCTGCAAATAGCTCAACAAAAGGTGTATCAATTGTTGTTTTTTTTTATCAATAATGAGTGTTGTGGGCATTTTTTTTTTAAAAAATCCTACACGTTTAGTTTTTTAAGATGAATCCCTCCACCCCAACCACCACCCCCACCGCACGCACCCAACACAACAATACTGAAGGCAAGGGTAAATATAGGTACTGAAAAAAGCTTTTGCCTTTAATACGTAATGCATTAAGAATTGAAACAGGAAGGTATTCAAGAGAAAGACTTGAACGACAGTGTGACAGTGCTGAAATTGAAGACGAATTTCGTTTTGTATAACTATGTTCTATTTACCATGAACTTAGATGCAAATATATTCATAAGCATTATATCCGTAGACCAAATATGTTTAAGTTTATTAATCTTCTTCAATCAAAAAATAAATTGTTAAATTAAGCAAATTTATATCCGAAGCAGTTGTAAAACGACGTTCCATAATAAATAACTGATAAATGTCATCCTCAAAAAATTTATTATATGTAAAAGAAAATTTGAGTATATTATACAATATCTAATAGATATGAGTATTGATATGTCGATAGTAAGAGCGAATACGTGTGGTGGGATGAGAGAGTGTCTGTCTGTCTGTCTGTCTGTCTGTCTGTCTGTCTGTCTGTGTGTGTGTGTGTGTGTGTGTGTGTGTGTGTGTGTGTGTGTGTGTGTGTGTGTGTGTGTGTGTGTGTGTGTGTGTGTGTGTGTGTGTGTGTGCGTGCGTGTGTGCGTACATGTTATTACAACATTGTAATTTGATGAGAAACTATGTATAGTTTAAATCAATAAAATATTCTTCTTCTTCATTACTGAAATATAATAATGAACTATTTTTTTATGATGTTATCAACATGTTCATCACCATGAAAAGCGTTATCAGTTGTTGCACCAATTAACTTCTCAATTTTACAGCTTTCAATTCATTTACCATTTAAACGTTAATTAAGAGTCGTCATCGTGCAAAACCTTTATTTTTAGAAAAACAGTTACACGACGTTTACCAATGATATTTGTCATTCGCCAAGGTAATGGCCGAATTTAATGTTGAGAGAACTTGTGGCCAGACCCTTTTGCCTTAAATTGTATTTGACTTATATGCATGCTAAATATTGTAATATGTGTTTATTTGGCAATAAAATATGTTTAAACAATTCGTCAAGCCATCAGCACTACAATCGACCGATGAATTAATGTTTGTTTGTTTGTTTGTTTGTTTATTTGTTTGTTTGTTTGTTTGTTTGTTTGTTTGTTTGTTTGTTTGTTTGTTTGTTTGTTGACGCTCAGCATTTAGAGGAGAGTTCTAGGTCTGGTCGGCCCGGTGTCAGTATAATGTGACTGGGTGGGGTATCATACAATGTGTCTGCGGCATGATACTCCAGTGTGACAGCGCTTAGAATACTGTCTCAAGTAGACACCGTCGCGATATGACTGAAAAATTGTTGAAAGCGACGCTAAACACCATACAACAACAATTCTTTGTTTGTTTGTTTGTTTTGTTTTGTTTGTTTGTTTGTTTGTTTGTTTGTTTGTTTGTTTGTTTGTTTGTTTGTTTGTTTGTTTGTTTGTTTGTTTGTTTGTTTCAAGGTCCCATGTTTCGGTGCTTAACAACGGTCATGTAAAAGAACAAGGGACGCTACACATGAGAAACTGGTGGCGACGATAAATAATATCATCATCATCATCAACATCATCATCATCACCATCATCATCTTCGTCATCATCATCATCATCATCACGCTAATAACCTAACCATCCTTTCCATGTATAGTTGATTGGAAATCCAGACTGTGCGGCTGTAAGCAATTGTATTTTCAACTCGTAAATTCCTTCCGGAAGATGTGTGTTTTTTTTTTAAATATTGCCAGGTCACTAAGTTTTCCGCGTTTTCGTTTTCAAAAATGTCTCGGGGAAACATGCCTCTGTACTCGACTTACACTGATCCCCCCCACACACCCACCTCACATACACACACTATCATCACCGCTCCTCCCCCCCCACCCATACACACGCACTACCCCCCCCCCCCCACCCCCATACACAAACATCCACCTCCCCTCTCCCTTCACCACACACAACCGCTCCACTGTAATGAAAATATTTGTGTATTTTCTTTTTTGAAATATATCCTTTGACAATGGCTGCTCTTGTGGTTTAAAATCGCTTAGTAAACACAGTGATCAAGTCATCAATCACAGCAGAATACAAGGATGTCAAAACTGCGTTAATTACATCGTGTCACGTACATCACCAATAGGCAATATGCATGTAAACACATTAGACTGTCATTTTATAAACAATCACATTGTTGACTATATTATGGACTGCACGAGGTTCCCCCACGGCATGGAGCGATTTGTAGGCCCAATCCCCGGCTACAAAACAGTAATTGTCTGGCTTTGGGTTTAGTGGTATATACGAGTATTTATGAAGAGTATTTAATCACAAGCTGAATTGAAGTGAAATAAATGCTTGTTCTAACGTTTGAGTAAAAAAAAAAAGCCTGTGTCCACTATATCAAAATGACCACAGAATATCAGTACATAAAGGCAGATACATTGATACATTGCGTATCATTATCATTCGTCTCTCACCGCTGATTCAAATGGGAAAGTTATCAGTTACTTGCGAAGAAGGGGTGTGCTCGAGTACTGGTTAACCTTCCAGTATCCCAGGAAACAGTGGTTATGTTAACTGATCGTCTGTTAGCCCTCGATGGCATAAAAATGACGCTAAATATACAATAAATCAGTACATAAAGGACAGTTATAAACACGAAAACTACACAGTACCTAGTGACAACTGTCATACTAGTAGGATACCGACAGCTGACAAACTTGACAGTTTTTTGTGTGCCGAATGTTAGACAAAATGTTATGACTTGAGCTTCTTTATTTAAATAAGTCGACATACAAAGCAGATAGAATTATTTAAATGTACTCAAATATCATCTTGTTCGACAAACATCGTGACACAACGTAACGTAACGTAGTCGTGCCATCTGGTTACTATATCATACTATTATACAGATTGCAAACGGCAAAACAACCGACACCTCCGTTACGACGGAACAGTATTACAGACGAAATAGACAAAAAAGACTTACAAAGAATAGTATCAAGGTAATCCGTTTAGATATATCCATTGTAACTAACACTGTGCAGAATTATGATGTAAAAAAGTAGCATTTGTTTTCTACGTCAGTGTCATCATTTGTCAATCATATAGACACGCTTATGTTTGAGGGGCGTTAAACAGGTTCAACTGGATTGATATGTAATATTTTGTGTTATAGTAAAAGTAGTTCTGGTGTTGTGGTGATAATTGTAGTGTTAGTGGCGGTGGTGGTAGTGGTGGTAGCAGTAGAAGTAATAGTTAAATAGTAGAAGTACTAATAACAGTATTGTGACTAGTAGTCGAAGAAGTAAAATGGTGGTGCTGCTGATGATGGTGATGGTCGTAGAAGTTGTAGTAGTAGTAGTAGTAGTAGTAGTAGAAGTAATAGTAGCATCATCAGTAGAAGTAGTAGTACCAGTAGTAGAAGTAGTAGTAATAGTACTAGTAGTAGAACTGAGTAGTAGTAGCAGTAGTATAAGTAGTAATAGTAATAGTAATAGTACTAGAAATAGTAATAGTACTAGAAGTAGTAGTAGTAGTAGTAGTAGTAGTAGTAGTAGTAGTTATTGTTGTAGTAGCAGCAACAGCATCTGCAGCAACAACAGTGGTGCTGATGTTGATGGTGGTGGTCGTCGTAGTAGTAGAATAAGAAGTAGTAATAGCATCATCAGCATCAGTAGTAGTAGTAGTAGTTGTAGTAGTAGTAGTAGTAGTGGTAGTAGAATTAGTAGTATTAGTAGTTATAGTAGTAGGATTATTTAGTAAGCGTTCAATTGCTATGAAGTGTTGGACAGGCATAGAATTCCCTGCTTTTTCCACTGCGTGTTTATAGACCTGATTCGGGAAAAATCAGGTTCTATATATAGACCAAATAACAGTATAACTAGGGCGTCAACAACAGTACAAGTGTAGGGCGTCAACAACAGTACAATTGTAGGGCGTCAACAGCAGTACAAGTGTAGGGCGTCAACAGCAGTACAAGTGTAGGGTGTCAACAGTAGTACAAGTGTAGGGCGTCAACAGCAGTACAAGTGTAGGGCGTCAACAGCAGTACAAGTGTAGGGCGTCAACAGCAGTACAAGTGTAGGGCGTCAACAGCAGTACAAGTGTAGGGCGCCAACAGCAGTACAAGTGTAGGGCGCCAACAGCAGTACAAGTGTAGGGCGTCAACAGCAGTACAAGTGTAGGGCGTCAACAGCAGTACAAGTGTAGGGCGTCAACAGCAGTACAAGTGTAGGGCGTCAACAGCAGTACAAGTGTAGGGCGTCAACAGCAGTACAAGTGTAGGGCGTCAACAGCAGTACACGTGCAGGACGTCAACAGCAGTACAAGTGCAGGGCGTCAACAGCAGTACAAGTGTAAGTCGTCAACAGCAGTACAAGTGCAGGGCGTCAACAGCAGTACAAGTGCAGGGCGTCAACAGCAGTACAAGTGTAGGGCGTCAACAGCAGTACAAGTGTAGGGCGTCAACAGCAGTTCAAGTGTAGGGCGTCAACAGCAGTACAAGTGTAGGGCGTCAACAGCAGTGCAAGTGTAGGGCGTCAGCAACAGTACAAGTGTAGGGCGTCAATAGCAGTACAAGTGTAGGGTGTCAGCAACAGTACAAGTGTAGGGCGTCAACAACAGTACAAGTGTAGGGCGTCAATAACAGTACAAGTGTAGGACGTCAACAATTATGAAAAATATGAACTTGATAAAATACAGAATGAAGCTGCACGAATAACAGCTGGAGTTACAAAACTTAAATCTATCAATAACTTGAATTCTGAAGTAGGATGGGAAAGTCTTGAAACGCGTCGAACTAAACACAAACTTACTCTTTTTTATAAAATGAACCACGGAATGGTCCCACCATATCTATGTGCATTGGTTCCTTCTCTTACAAATGCAAGTTCCACGTACAACCTCAGAAATAATAATAATATTCAAATTCCTTCTTCAAGAACAGCTCTGTACTCAAATTCCTTTATTCCTTCCGTTGTCCGTGACTGGAACACTCTCCCACTTGAAACAAGACAAGACTCTTCTCTGAATGCTTTTAAACATAAACTCGAAGGTAACGAACCAAACATACCTAAATTCTATTACATAGGTACAAGGAAATGCCAATTATTGCATGCCCGTCTCCGAACGAGTTGTAGTGCACTTAAGCAACATCTATTTCTTAAACACATTGAAGACTCCCCCCTGTGTACATGTGGACAAATAGAAAGCACAGCTCACTTCTTTCTCAATTGTCACCTTTACCAGCATCAACGCATACCACTCCTGACATCTGTCAGTGAGTTATGTACAGTTTCTTTAAATATACTTCTTTTTGGTGAACCACAACTCTCTTATGACAATAATGTTAAAATATTTGAAGCAGTTCACAAATATATTTTATCCACTAATCGTTTCTCCTGAACATGTAAGTAAGTCTGAAAAAAAAATAATAACAAAGCTAGTTCTATTTACGTGGTGAGATCAGCCTGTCTCTCAATTTCGTCCAAGCCGTTCAGAACTTGTCCAAAATTGTTAACCATTATTATTATATGAATTCACATAATTATCCATTACTTTAATCATTTTAATCACCTTTCTTTTTTTTTCTAATTACTCACTTCATTTTCTAAGTTTCTTAAATATATCAGAAACAATATTGCTAAAAGTATGTTAAACGTTTTTATTAAATATATTTTGAACTATGTTATATTCGTAATGCTAAGAGCATAAATCAAATTGTTAATAGTCTGCCAAATTTGTTCACAATTGATATATGTCATGGAAAAGAACTTTATAAGATTTTATCTTCCGTTCTAATCCATATTTATACCTAAACTTGTGTGTATATATGTACATTTGAATGAATAAATATGTTTAAACCAACAACAGTACAAGTGTAGGGGGGTCAACAACAGTACAAGTGTAGCAGGGACGCCTTTATAAAACCATTTTTATCTATATTGAATATTTACTATTGATAATTACACAGGTTTACTAGTATTCATACACTTTGATATATTTTACTACCTTAACGTTATTTATTACCTTAAATACTATTTATAGATATAAACATGCTTTGTTGTGCTAGCATAAACTGTCGATTTGACATCTTGGACATTTAAAGGTCAAATAAAGAAACTGTTATAACTAATTAATTATAGTTCTTATTTCATACATGTTCTAATGTTATTTTTCTGTTACAATATAAATATGATTAAGTATGTAATATTATTTATTATTACTTATACAAGTGGGTTAATTTAAAAGTCAAACGGCTACAATGAATTGGTTTAACTATACATGTACTTTTAAATGTAAATTACTTGTTGCATGCTTTTTCTTTGTTACCGTGTCCATGTTGGATATGTATATGTGCACTCTGCTTAGTTCACAGACGCTAAACGTAACTTCCACCTTACTAGTCAACGACCTAAGAAATAAAAATCCATATTCTCCTGCAAATGTTTTGTTTCTTTATCTCCACATGTAAAATGTGAGGACGAATCTAGGGTCGACTGTTACACACTTGTAATGGCAAAAACCAGCAGGGGCCGCTGACAAGTACAGAAGCAACGGCAATGAAGTTTAGTTAATTTGAAATCAAATGCTGAGTTCTATTTTAATGAATGAATTTAACGTAGTATGACTTTTGGAACACCCACTAATGACACGGCGATTGCTTACCTATAGGGACATTAGTGTAGACCAATTAGGGGAGGTTTCGTGTCAGCTGAGATTGTGATAACCAGTGGTTGGTTGTGAAATTGATAATAAAAAAACCTTGCTAATAGATACGACTTCATTTACGACTTCATTACCAACTACATGTCACAATGACGTTATTTATGAATCAGGCGTTAAGTCACGGCGGTTAATGGCTGCTCTATTAACATATTGAACACACGGGAGTGAAATTTAACAGCATGTGATAACTTCCGATATTCCATTCAGTATAACTACGGTTTCATTTAAAAACGTGAGGGTCATCACTAAAATAGATGAAAAGAATGTGGCAATGTGTATTCTTTTAATAACAAGATAGTATGCCTTAAAGAGAATGTATCAGAATTTTTCAACATTATCAAAATTGCCTAAATACGTTGTTTCCAATATAACTTGCCTATATATACTACGCCATCGTATTTAGTTGCGTAGCTTCCCATAGACACTGTAATCACGTGCTTACACTTTTTTCTGAGAAATCGAAAAAATAAAAATACCAAAACTGCAATATAAATCGGACCCCATGAGGATAGTGGTGGGGAAGGGGTTAAACTTTGAATTCGCCACAAATTTATTTAGTAATCAAACAGTGATTTCAAGTTTATTATTAAGGATAACCAGACCCCTCTAAATATAAGAAATATACGTCAAAACGCACCTAAGACAGTCTCCCTGCGTCATAAGATGGAATCTACCGTATTATAAGTGGTTTTAATTTATAATATGATACAAAGTTGCAATACAATCAATAAATACCTGTATTGAACGAGCCTAACTATAAATAGAATGACAGTGTTTCAGATAGGCGTCTTTGATTTATAACAATTAAATTTTTGCGTGTTCATTATCAAGATAAGAATAATGTCCGTTCTGCATGACTGAACAATGCGAACACTAAGGCTGTAATTAGTACTTTTAAACGTTAGCTAACACTAGTGCTGTAATTAGTACTTTTAATCGTTAGCTAACACTAGTGCTGTAATTAGTACTTTTAAACGTTAGCTAACACTAGTGCTGTAATTAGTACTTTTAATCGTTAGCTAACACTAGTGCTGTAATTAGTACTTTTAAACGTTAGCTAACACTAGTGCTGTAATTAGTACTTTTAAACGTTAGCTAACACTAGTGCTGTAATTAGTACTTTTAAACGTTAGCTAACACTATCTTATTTATTTTCCTAACCACTGGCTCAGTTAGACTGCATTACATGATAACCTAAGGGAAACAGCCAGCAAAAAAGTATTTGAACTGAACGCAACCAAGGGCTGCGTTCAATTCCATTAACATTTATACTGTGTTTATAAACGCGAACGGTGATCAGACTACATTGGCACTGTACGTCAATTTCTCTTTATGTCATGTGATTAAACACAAGTAAGTAAACAGTTCTCAAGTAAGCTTTAAACAGTTCAGGGAAAAATCTCCCGAATCAGGTTTATAAACCCCGCACTGAAAACAGGGAATTCCATGCCTGTCCCACAATCCATAGCTATTGAACGCTTATCCAATGTGACTTCATTAAAACTTTCTTTGGAGCAATTGAAATCAACGTGATCAATGTAACTTTTCCAACGTCAAAGGTCACTGACCAATCAGCGTCCTCCTATTATATTGATAGATAGTCGCGAATCAGCGTGCTCGGAACAATTACTTACAGACCCAATCGGAAGAAGTGGGTCCATTTTACAGACTAGTTAAACAAACTCAAGTTTAGGTATAAGCCAACTTGTTTAAACCCAACATTGATTTTGTACTTTTATTTCTTTAAAAACGATACAAATTACCCTTTAAAACGGGTAATTTATTATTACAACATCTTAAATGACAAATGGCTATGGCAAAATTAGCTGGCTCCATCGTTGTTTCGACTTTTCACCATCGTTGTTTCTATCCCCCCCCCACCCCTTTCACCCCCGGGAGCATTTCCTGTTTTCAATGGTGGTACTGATGTCTTTGCAGTGACTTGGTGTTTATTTGACTTGTGTTATCAAACGTTAGCAAACACATTAAACATTGAAACGAACTGAACGCATATATATTGGTATTCCGAGTCAAGGTATAAAGTCAGGACTGCGTTCAGTTCGCTTAAAAGTTTTATTTGTTTGCAAACGTTTGATAAAGAGGCGAACTGAACATGTTCGCTTTAAACGTTTGCTAACAGAGTAAACACCCCCCAAAAGCTGTTTGCTTGTGTTTAATCACGTGACTTAATTAGAAATGGTGAGACAGCGCCAATATAGACCGATTTTCGTTTACATTTCGTTCGCTTGATTGCCGTTTGCGTTTATAAACAGAATAAACATGTTTAACGGTGATGAACGTAACCCTGTTCTTGTAAAACAAACAGCGGAGACTGGTTTCAATTTAAGTTTAATATAGTATCATTTTATTTCCAATATGCAATAGGCAAGCAGGCCCATCTGATACATGATATATACAAACACATAGGAAAGACTGTGGTTTTGGGCAATAACATTCGACAGTTACAATATTAGTTTCATAATATAAATCGTATTGAACATATTTTAATTAAAACAACGTGACAGTGGAACGGTGGTACGCTTTTTTGCGTATGCAACACAGTTGTAATAGTCAAATGTCAAGCAAGAAAGTTTATTTAAATTAGAACTGTAGATATTTGGTCATTTGATATAAAAATATAATACAATTATTATAAATAATTGAGTTTGTGTGGTTAATCAGCCGTCCTTGCCGGTATTAAGTTGTCATTGCGTTAAGTTCACTTTTAGTCGCGTTTAGTACACTTTTAGTCGCGTTTTCATCAAATGCACGACTGCTAAAATATGTTGATGTTTCTGTGTTGAAAATGAAGGTAAGGTGTAACATGATATTTTCTTTGTGTGTACTAAACGCAATGACAACTTAATACCGACAAGGACGGCTGATCAACCACACAAACTCAATTATTTACAATAATTATATTTTGTGCTTGCTTAGTGGAGAATCTTTTACATCTTGTTGATTTCGGTAGTTTTATTAAAAGTGTTTCCAAAGTGTACATACAGCAATAGTGTGTGTTGTATCATCTGATAATGAAATGTTTGCTAACATATCACAATAAAGTGTTTTCTTCGCATATCACAATAAAGTGTTTTCTTCACATGTCACAATAAATCGTTTTCAACACATGTCACAATAAAATAGTTTTCTTAACATGTCACAATAAAGCGTTTTCAACACATGTCACAATAAATTGTTTTCTTAACATGTCACAATAAAGCGTTTTCAACACATATCACAATAAAATGTTTTCCTCACACACAATAATTAACGCGGCTATTTCAAATATAACAAAACATTTTGTTCACATTTCCATTCAATTGTTGGTTTTTAACTTCCACATACGACAATAAAGTGTAATTTCTTCACCTATAACTACGACGATATTATTCACATACGACAATAAAATGTTTTCACATAGAACAATATAATGTTTTATTTCACATGCAACAATGAAATGTTTAGATTTATGTTATACAATCAACTGTTTCACTTGAACAATTACATGTTTTATTTTACATACACCAATAACATGTTTCATTTCACAAACAAAATAAAATGCTTATATTAATATAGAACAATTAAATATTTCATTTCACATACAACAATATATTCTACGTCATAATCAACAACAATATATTCTACGTCATATACAACAATATTTTCTACGTCATATACAACAATATTTTATTTTACTTCACATTCAACAACAAAATGCTTAAATTAACATATAGATCAACAATATGTTGTTTTTTTTACATATTACAAAACAAATTGATACACATACTACCAAGGATTTATATAGAAGGATTGGAAACTTGCATCTCCTGACTAAATGTTGATGAAATAGGACACGAAGGATTAATACTTTGCAGTATACACATTTTGTTATCGCAAGTACTTTAACAATTTTAACATAAATTTCTGGGAACGGTATTGTTTTGATGAGAATTTCATTCTGCTATGTAAGAATTTTGATTTGTGTTCGTGAAATGAATGGAAGTTAAAATAATTGAAAACGAGATATTGCGAGATATTGCGTGAATACTCGAGCGTTTACACAATTTCATTCAGTTGTCTTTCCTTCTCTATATAATTTCTTGAGATACTACTAATAAATTATTTTTATTTTTTAACTTTTAAAGAAAACACCGTAGGATTCTGGATACAATTGTAGGCTGCTCACGTCAGTACTTTTCCATAACATGCCGGTTAAAGGAACTTCGGGAAAGTATGTGGAATATTCCAGCACATCGTCTCAATTAGTTTACACAAATGTATTCTAGCTCGATTGCGAAAAAAGTTGAAAGCTGAAGCGCTCTCGAATCCGGTTCATATGTAGGACCAGTGCCGAAAGTGTTTTTGTTTAGATATATAGGTTGGAGCTGGGGATCGAACCCGCAGCCTCTGGTATGAGGCCCAACATAAAAATACTGTCGTTTCTGTCAAAACAGCTGATCAAAGTATTTCCTCACTCTGTTCATATTAATTGTAAAAACTACGTAACCATGGTAACTATTACAGCCGTTGACATACTAGAATGCCGCCACATGAAAGGGATTCGAAGCAATGTTCACCCGGTACAGTACACATGGAGCTGTCCGTACACTGGAAACAGCTTCCGGTACCTGCGTCTGAAAATGTGCAATAAACATGATTAAATATGAGTGTTGTAGTTGCCGTTACGCCGCAAAGCTCTGGATTGCACATATTTTGCAATGCATAATCATTTCTCCTGGAAATGCCCCATAAGCACAGGAAATGCATCCTGAAAGTCTTTTTTTTTTTGCTTTGGGCATACAGACCTCTTTAGAACCAGATAGGCTTGCACATCATTGTAGGCTCAGCTACGCCACTGTATGACATAATAACATGACCTTAGAACTTTTTGAATAATATAAATTGTTTTCAGTTATTTTATTTCAAACTTATATAAATATTACTATATTCTTTTCTATCTGTTCAAAGTATCAATATAGTGGCAATGCATGGAAGACAATTAAATGTCATTATGAATAAATGGTGATATCCATATGGCGAACGCCATGTTTTTAACACGAGACCGTGACGTTTCAAGATGGCGGCGCACACAGTCAAGCTCTAAGTGACACGTCAACGGAATTAATGGGATTCTAACACACATACAAAAATATATAATTCCTAGTAAACATAGAATAAAACTGTTGTTATAAGAAGATGCTGTTCTTATATGTTTGAAACAAATGTGCTGTACCTTGAGCCTCGCTTGTGGCTGTGTTGTTTGTAGCAATCGGACCAGTTGGCAGTGTTTCGTTGGTGTTGGCTGTTATATTTACTGGCCTTTCAGATCTTCGCATAAGTAAGAGTTGAGCCCAGTCCATATTTTTTATAGCTGTGTAAACAAGAATCAAGTTTGTATAAGTAACATACATGCTATTGTATGGAGAAAAGTCATGGGATAAAGTTCAACTTTTCACACGAAATAAAACCAGTAATATATAGTGTAAATTTGTGCAGCGTATGTTTTATGTATGTTGTTGTTGTTGTTGTTGTTGTTTGTATAAAATAAGTGTTGTCCGTGACCGAGTTCTCTAAGGCTCTGCTAATAGACCACAAACCTTTCGTCACCGAAGTCGCGTGTTCAAACCCAGCTCGGTTCATGTGAGAAAGTTTGTTAGTTACATACGGAAGGATTAAGACTGTTCAGATATAAACTGTCAATGTATTGAAAATGCCGTTATAAAACACAAATATCCCTAGGTGAAGAGACGTATTCAAGGCACTAAGTCATGGACAGATTTTTTAAAATGGGTTTAACGTCATTTAAAACACATTTCAGGATATATGTGGCATGTCCAGTTTTATTGGAGGAGGAAGACCTAAAAAATAATCTGAGTAGAACCTTCCTCCTTCCGCAAGTAACTGGCAAACTTTCTCACACAAAGATTTTGGAGTGAGCGGGTCTCGAACATACGACTTTAGCGGTGAGAGGTTAGTGATCTTGAGATGGCGCCTTAGACCAGTCGGCCACGAAGGACCCCATGTACAGAAAAGAAAATTGGGGTAGCGTTCGAACTATTGGGCTTCAAACGTTTTGTTATAACTGATTTTGTTATGCGGACTCTGCAATGATTCTTTGAAAAGAACATGACATTTTTGTTGTATTGATTATTTTATGGTAAACGATTTTTTCATGAATTAGTTTCTCGAAAGACTGTCACAAATAGAACTGTTTGGGCGCAGTTTTAAACACAAATTTCTAGAAAATAAAAAATGTCGCTGCATATAATGACAATAATTTCTTGAATGGATTTCTTTCAGATTATGCCACGGTTCAGTTGGGTCATTCCATGAGTATTGATTTATAGTCGATTTCTCTTTAATATAGATGTTGTGTGTTGATTTAAAGTTGATCAACAAATTAAACTAAAGCTTATGACAAAACAGTATTATTATTATTATTATTTGTTTAAGGAATAAATTTAAAGTATAGAATATATCTAGCTTATTATGGCATTTGGGGAAATATTTCTTTACACAGGAATATGTTTTAAATATATTGGTAGACAAAGATATTACATACGATTCGCGTGACATTATACACATACTTGTTTGTACTATTGTTATTATGTTATCTGTTTTCTCATGGTCACGTGTGACCAATGCATAAACTTATATGAATGAATTGATTGATTGATTTAATATTTAGCGTCATTTTTATGCCATTAAGGGCTAACAGACGGTCAGTTAATCTAACCAATGTTTCCTGGGATCCTGAAATGTTAACCAGTATTCGAGCACACCCAATCTCCGAGGGTAATGATAACTTTCCCACTTGAATCAGCGGTGATAGACGAATGATACTGAGACGCATTATCGTATATCAATCATCACGGAGATTGTGGCCGAGATAATAAAACAGAATAAACTAGTAGTATATTAAACAAGGCAATGTAAACTAAGTCTTATACCATGTCGAATTTTTGCGCGTGTCTGCCTTTCTGCAGGGCTAAGTAGACGTTCTGAACTGCTTTCATCGCGTCTTTCGTCTTGTGGTGTGGTATTCTGGGGTCGATGGGGAGATAACACCGAAGTAAAAGATGGAAAAACAGCTAAAACAAAATAAGAACATTTTGTATTCATAATTAAAAAAAAAATCTATATAACATGTACATTAAGCTAGCCCATATCACACACAAACACACTGGCGCTAAAATACAAATACGAAATACGTAAGTAAACTATAAACTACAGTCAAACTTGTCTTAATTAGCCAATCAAATAAAAGAGAAAAATTGATCTTTTAATACAGGTTGCTGTTTAATACAGGTTAATTTGCTCTATAAGCATAGAAATGGGAAATAGAAAATGTGGCTGCTTATGACAAGTGGTTTCTTAATTGAGATGGCCACTTACACAGGTTTGACTGCACATGGTTTCTTTTGGGGACAGTCACACTAATCACATTATTGTGATTATGCATTTAGGTTATATAGACTGAGAGCATTTTGTACTGTCTTGAGCGTGTGGTTCAGTGGTAGGGCGTTGGAATCAGGACCGGAGGGTCACCGTGGCGGATTCGATCCTCCGCCATGAATATGTTAGACACTTTATCCGCACAAAGCTTAGTACTGATACCTAGAGTGTAATTTGTCTAAATTGCAATAACTTTTTCATAATCGAGTTATAAATAAATAAGTTTAAATAAAAAAAAATGTTGATTTCGTTGCCGTGTAAAATGGTTAGTTGAGGTATCACGTTATGTTGATGCGGTATGATAGCCCAGTGTGACAGTGCTGATAAGTTGGGCTCAACTTATACAACGGGTGGTAGTGCAGTAGAATTAGTGCATGCCAGAGGTCGCGTGGTTCTATCCCCAGCCCGACCTGATGACCTCTCAAAAGCAACATTTAGTACTAGTTCTACGTAAGAATCCGACTCGGGAGCGTTTCATACAAGTTCTGAGCTTACTTTGCAATCTTGCTTAAAACTAACGTATCTATGTATCTATTTGTTACTATGGGTAAACTTTGTAACCCGACCATTGAATTTGTCGGGGTACGTATCAGCATTAGATTACATCCGATCCTATAAAAACACTAGCACATGTAGGGACAATTACGATTTTAAGTGCATTTTAGTTATGTTATTGTTAAAGAAAATACTTCATTTGAAGTTTGGCTCCTTTTTTTTGTAACCAAATTCCATCCCGATCCCCCACCTTCGCAACTTAAACATATCTGAAAGTTCAACTATAATACCTACCCACACATTGTTGGAAATAGGCGCCCGTTCTCATGTACGTCAGCTTGCACGCGTAGCCGTCCTGACATCGTAACTGAAATAAGTAAAAAGTACTGAAGCTTGTAAATAGCTTTTAACTATATTTTAACCATTTTTATTTCACGTTATATTCATTCATTCATTCATTCATTCATTCATTCATTCATTCGTTCATTCGTTCATTCGTTCATTCGTTCATTCATTCATTCATTCATTCATTCATTCATTCATTCATTCATTCATCCATTCATTCATTCGTTCTACTTTCATTCATCTATCCATCAATTCATTCGCAATTATAACTGCGTGATCATATTATTATATACATATTTGTTTTTAGTCTCTCTTAATTTTATAGAGAACGGCTAAGCTATCTACTGTGCAACACTAGTTTACAAAATGTACTTTTTGAAATATGTTTTTTTTTTCTGTATGATAAAGACAAAGATAATATAAGCTAAGATAAAGATAAAGGTAAATATAAAGATAAAGATAAAAGATAAAAGATAAAGATAGTCAACCGATTCCGTCATACTATAAAGTTATGATAAAAATATGGAACAGCTCATTTAAGATAATCTATTCTAAGTTTTTTCTACCCTGATAATAGAGCATCGTTCAAGTTTGATAGATTATATCAATTGAATATTTAGCGCCATATTATTCCATCGAGGGCTAACAGACGATCAGTTAACCTAGCCACACTTTCCTGGAAGGTTGACCAGTACTCAAGCACACCAATCTCTGCAAGTAATTGATAACTTTCCTACTTGAATAAGCGGTGAGAGGCGAATGACATGAGACTAAATGTATATCAATCATAACAGAGACCGTGACTGGGCGGGATACGAGATCTTTGACCGGGCGGCTGTACGACCTATGTGACTGGGCGGGGATACTATCTCTGTGACCGGGCGGGATACGACCTCTGTGATCGGGCGGCTGTACGACCTATGTGACTGGGAGGGGATACTATCTCTGTGACCGGGCGGGATACGACCTCTGTGACCGGGCGGCTGTACGACCTATGTGACTGGGAGGGGATACTATCTCTGTGACCGGGCGGGATACGACCTCTGTGACCAGGCGGCTGTACGACCTATGTGACTGGGCGGCTGTACGACCTCTGTGATCGGGCAGCTGTACGACCTATGTGACTGGGAGGGGATACTATCTCTGTGACCGGGCGAGATACGACCTCTGTGACCGGGCGGCTGTACGACCTATGTGACTGGGCGGGGATACTATCTCTGTGATCGGGCGGGGATACGACCTCTGTGACCGGGCGGGATACGACCTCTGTAATTGGGCAGCTGTACAACCTATGTGACTGGGTTGGGATACTATCTCTGTGACCGGGCGGCAGTACGACCTATGTGACTGGGAGGGGATACTATCTCTGTGAACGGGCGGGGATACGACCTCTGTGATCGGGCGGCTGTACGACCTATGTGACTGGGAGGGGATACTATCTCTGTGACCGGGCGGGATACGACCTCTGTGACCGGGCGGCTGTACGACCTATATGACTGGGCGGGGATACTATCTCTGTGATCGGGCGGGGATACGACATCTGTGACCGGGCGGGATACGACCTCTGTGACCGGGCGGCTGTACGACCTATGTGACTGGGAGGGGATACTATCTTTGTGACCGGGCGGGATACGACCTGTGTGATCGGGTGGCTGTACGACCTATGTGACTGAGAGGGAATACTATCTCTGTGATCGGGCTGGGATACGACCTCTGTGACCGGGCGGCTGTACGACCTATGTGACTGGGCGGGGATACTATCTCTGTGATCGGGCGGGGATACGACCTCTGTGATCGGGCGGCTGTACGACCTATGTGACTGGGAGGGGATACTATTTCTGTGACAGGGCGGGGATACGACCTCTGTGACCGGGCGGGGATACGACCTCTGTGACCGGGCGGGATATGACCTCTGTGACCGGGCGGCTGTACGACCTATGTGACTGGGCGGGGATACTATCTCTGTGAACGGGCGGGATACGACCTCTGTGACCGGGCGGGATACGACCTCTGTGACCGGGCGGCTGTACGACCTATGTGACTGGGCGGGGATGCTATCTCTGTGACCGGGCGGGGATACGACCTCTGTGACGGGGCGGGATACGACCTCTGTGACCGGGCGGCTGTACGACCTATGTGACTGGGCGGGGATACTATCTCTGTGAACGGGCGGGATACGACCTCTGTGACCGGGCGGGATACGACCTCTGTGACCGGGCGGCTGTACGACCTATGTGACTGGGCGGGGATACTATTTCTGTGACCGGGCGGGGATACGACCTCTGTGACCGGGCGACTGTACGACCTATGTGACTGGGCGGGGATACTATCTCTGTGACCGGGCGGGATACGACCTCTGTGACCGGGAGGCTGTACGACCTATGTGACTGGGCGGGGATACTATCTCTGTGATCGGGCGGGGATACGACCTCTGTGATCGGGTGGGGTTACGACCTCTGTGACCTGGCGGGGATACGACCTTTGTGATCGGGCGGAGATACGACCTCTGTAATCGGACGGAGATACGACCTCCTCGACCTGGCAGGGATACGACCTCTGTGAACGGGCAGGGATACGACCTCTGTGACCTGGCGGGGATACGACCTCTGTGATCGGGCGGGGATACGACCTCTGTGACTAGGCGGGAATACGACATATCTGTCAACGGACGCGAATGCCACCTCTGTCATCGGGCGGGGATACCAGCTCTGTCATCGGGCGGGATTACGACCTCTGTGACCTGGCGGGATACGACCTCTGTGATAGGGCGGGGATATGACCTCTGTGACCGGGTGGGGATACGACATCTGTGATCGGACGGGATACGACATCTTCGACCTGGCGGGGATACGACCTCTGTGACCGGATAGGGAAACGACCTCTATGATCGGGCGGGGAAACGACCTCTGTGATCGGGCGTGGATACGACATCTGTGATCAGGCGGGGATACGACCTCTGTGACTGGGAGGGGATACGACCTGTCTGACCGGGAGGGGATACGACCTCTGTGACCGGGCGGCGATACGACCTCTGTGACCTGGTGGGGATACGACATCTGTGACCTGGCAGGGATACCACCTCTATGACCGGCGGAGTTACAACCTCTGTGGTTGGGCGGGGATACGCACTCTGTGACTGGGCGGGGATACGACCTCTGTGAATGGGCGGGGATACGACCTCTGTGACCTGGCGGGAATACCACCTCTGTGACCTGCGGGGATACGACCTCTGTGACCGGGCGGGGATACGACGATATGATCATTATCATTATCATTATCATTATCATTATCATTATCATTATCATTATCGATATTGTTATGATAATTATTATTATTTTTATTATTATTATAATTATTATTATCATTTTATTATCATTATCATTATTATTATAATTATAATTAGTATCATTATCATTATTATTATTATTATTATTATTATTATTATTATTATTTTCATCATCATCATCATCATCATCATCATCATCATCATCATCATCATCATCATCACATCATTAAATCATCATCATCATCATCATCATCATCATCATCATTATTATTATTATTATTATAATTATTAATATTATTATTATTATTATTATTATTATTAACCATTATCATTATCAATATTATTATTGTTACTATTATTATTATTATTATTATTATTATTATTATTATCAGTATTATTATTATAACGATTATTTTTATCATGACTATTATCATCATTAACATCATCAGCAGCAGCAGTATCATCATTAGCATTATTATTATTATTGTTATTATTATTATTATTATTATTATTATTATTATTATTATTATTATTATTATTATTATTATTATTATTATATTATTATTATTATTATTATTATTATTATTATTATTATTATTATTATTATTATTACCATTAACCATTATCATTATCGATATTATTATTGTTGTTATTATTATTTTTATAATTATTTTATAATTATTATTATTAGTAGTAGTAGTAATAGTAGTAGTAGTAGTAGTAGTAGTATCAGTATTATTATTTTTTTCATGACTATTATCATCATTTACATCATTACATTATCATCAGCACCAGCAGCATTATCATCATTATTATTATTGTTATTGTTATTATTATTAGTGGTAGTAGTATTAGCAGTAATAGCATTGAAGTAGTAGTAGTAGTAGTAGTAGTGTTTTAGGTTATTTCTATTAGTATTTTTATTATCATCATCATCATCACCATCATCATCATTATCGTCATCAGCAGCAGCAGCATCATCATGTAATAGTATTAAGTCACGTCGTCTCTTATTAATATTAAAATAATGTAAATGGTTTGTGAATCATTCGGTGATAGGTTGCTTTGATGTTTTATTTTTACGTACCGTATAACAGTTTATCATTATTTTTTTTTACATTTCCTTTTTCCTTGTCTTGTGTATTGAATCACAACAAAGGTCACATTGTCGGTAACAAAACCATATCGTAAATTTAAGCAATTGCTCCTGATATTGTGGCTTACCACAACTGTTGCATATATTATTTGTGTTTCAGTTTTATAACAAAACTATTCATAAAACTACGCGTAAAACATTAAAAAAAAATTTGTATAGTTGGTTTGAATATTTTGTAATCATCTTAGTATGAAAATACCTGGTATTGCAGATAAGTGTATGGTTAGATAATGCCGATGATAAAATACATGTAGTAGTCGCCAGTGCCAGTGTGTTGCCATTGTTCCCAGACAGAATACATGTCTTTGAATTTTCTGATAAATATCCGAGTGAAGCAGTTTATTTTGCGACAGTTGAAATGAAAGCTTCAAGTGTCAGAAAAAAGATTCAATACGCCGCGATTAAAATCTGAACTACGGAATAACTATATGACAGACGTATATTAAGGAAATAGGTCCGTCCCAATATATCGGATAAAACGTCATTCAAGTTGTTAGTTGAAAACGACATTAAATATCTTTTAAAATAAAAGAGTGATAGATTGATTAAAATGAAAAACGAACAACTAAGCGGTTTTAAAACTCAACTCAGATTAGCTCAGCGATTTAAAACCAAAAAAACTATTTTTTTAGCCATCTTGGGACTATTTATTTTTAGTGTGGGCGGGTAGGGGGTACAATTTTGCGTTTTGTAATGTACATTTAATACTTATTATTCTTTTTTATTTCCACTGATAAGCGTTCCTCGGTCAGCGGATAGATGTTAGTTTGATATTCGTTTAGATATACTTTTTAAATCTATATATTTATATTTTTCTATTAACATATATTCTGTGCAACATGGTGATATAGTACTAGTATACTTCCATTGTAGTGTATCCTTGGGCAAGGTTAAATGCCGGAGTATGTCGGAATTTACCGATTGTGTATAACTGATTCCGATTGCCATATATATGTATACAAAAATGGTCGTGAAAAATACGGAAACAATATACAACTTACCGTGCAAGTCGGTCTATACCTCTGCAGGTGCGTTTGAACGGTAACACAACCCTGGAATAAATACGCTTATCATTACTAGCGTCTAATAAAGAAGTCAATGAATCTAGCTTTTAATTTTTATATTTTCTATAATACTGCTATACACTAATAACTAAAAGTAAAAGTTGACTCTAATGTTACACGACAACAAAAACAAAATATGCAGATAGTTTAAGCATAGTACCACCATTGAAAAAATGAAGTGCCCCAATGGGGTAGTCGCATAATGGCAGTTATCATAAATAATCCTCGTTACTTCTTCTTTAGAAATGCATTTTCCTTATTTTAATTCTCTTTCTTTATTTAAATGGCATTATTGATGTATTTTGAACATTTTGAGCATTGTCATGTTTAAATTGAGAATTTAGAAAAAAAATTGATGCTTGGAAAATGGGGTATGAATACATGATTTCAGAAGTCTACTTTCACTTAATCAACAGTGTACACACTGAGCAGAATAAAAATCTCTTATATGACACATGACCCCTACTTTTCTCATCATATTTTGATAGTGCAGAGGTTGACAAACAGTAAAATGTAGGTTTCATTTGGGTTTCTCTATGAATGACAAGCCTTCAAACTTTATCATTTACTATAGAATAAAGAACAAAAATCAATGGTGGGTTTACACCTTAAACACATTTTATTTCTCAATTTAAAAAAAAAAATTAAACAAATTTATACAATAATTATAGAAAAATAATGCTTATAACGAAACCATAGTGGTTATAGTGTCCTGCTAGATAAATATTAATTTGATGATGGGAAAATATTTAAAAGATGTTGTCGCAATGAAAGCATTAAAATCAACAAATATAAATATGTTTAAATAACATAAGTCATAAATAGCTATCAAATATCATTAACTACTGTAAATATAAAGACAAATATGGATGTTGACAAATTTGGCGGCCATTTTGGCGGCCATCTTGTATTTTCCGCCATTTTGAAAGCGGGTCTCAGTGTTAAAATAATCAGTAAACCTTGTTCTATGTATGTGCCAAGTTTGGTGCTTTTCTCAAAAACCAAAGGCGGATTCGCCCCCCACCCCCACCCCCTCTCAATTTTGGCAATCATATATCTAGAGGTCTAACGTTCGAGCCTACCTAGCGACATTTTTCTTTAGATAAAAATGTTTATAAAAATATTCAAGATACACGTGTTCTTACGTTTATTTTTATTTAAAAGAATTAAGTTATAAATGTATATACATTCACTTAAGTATATCCCCCACCACTAACATCAATTCCTTGATCCGCACCTGTGCGCCCCCTCTAAACTGAAATCCTGGATCCGCTGCTGAAAATGGCACATTTTTTTTACGAAATGACTCCACTAGTAACTCACGGTTGGCGTAGGGCCGGATATCAATCAAGTGTGAGTACCAATCCCCACAAGGCCACAGTCTACATGGTGATTGATATACGACATTGCGTCTCATTGCCCTTCTCTCACCGCTGATTCGAATGGGAAAGTTATCAACGACTTGTAGATATGTTAGTGTGTGTTCGAGTTATGTATGTACCTCTCAGGATCTCAGGAAATAGTGGATATATTGACTGATCGTCTGTTAGGCCCCGATAGCATAATATTGACAGTAAATATTCAAACAAATACCCGCATACGTGCACTACTAATTGTTAAGAATGAAATAAAGATCACACACACACACACACACACACACACACACACACACACACACACACATACATACATACATACATACACACACGCACTTTCCATTAACGTTTGATATAGACAATTAACGCATACATGTATATCCCAACACAACTTGTGGTTTTAAAACGGGATTACGAAATGCGTAGCGACCATTAGTTAACGTTGAAAATCATCTACGTGAAACATAAGCAATCTATTATCCTACTTCATTATATTCATTAATCAAAATTGTGAATATTGTTCGTTTTAATTGGTATTTTGTTGAAGCAATTTCATTTAAAAATGAATGTTAATTAATGAATGATGTAAATATTTTACAAAACTTACTATAACGATTGTCGTGCATATCCAAACCAGTATTTTATTTGTGTCCATTTTCGCGGTGGTATTCGACAAAGTTGATCCGGAGTGTTGGTAAAGTTTGTTTAAATAATAGTAAAGCTGTGCTAGTCACGTTTCTATTTTAAATCATGATAAGTCATTGGGGTAACCCGCGAATAAATGATTGGCGACACGAATGATGCATTATTTTCTAGTGCATTTTAATCGAGAGGCGAGGTGAGAGATGCACGTATGTCGAAATTGACGTCATCTCCTTGTTTAAAGGGAATTTATCCGGAATTTTCAAAATTTTAAAACTGGATAAAACCTTGTTGTTGTTTTTTAAATATATCATGCCTATATATTCTCACTGACCCTGTATTGCCAAAAGGATATATCTTTAAACATGCTAAAATAATATATATTAAAAAGGGATTTCCTAACTTGGGCTACGCTCATAAGTTAGACTAAAATAGATTTCCTGCTTAAACGCGTATTTGTCGCGTTTCGAATGAGTCACGTGATTTCATTTTGATTTCAATTTGATCCGTTAAACACAGAAACGGTTTCAGGATTTCAATTAAGAAAGGGGTTATGGGTGTTTGGACGTCGCAACACAAAATCTGAACAGGCACACATGCTTTTTAGTAGAAATATAATAAAATTTAATAGAAAATGGGGGTGGGAGAGGGAGAGAGAAGGAGCGAGGGGGGTAGATGGGGAGATATAGAGAGAGATGGATGGGGGGGAGACGGGGAGAGAGGATAAGGGGATAGAGAGAGGGAGCAAGTGAGATGGATTGGGTGAGGGAGCCAAAGAGAGAAAGTGAAAGTGTAAATAATGTTGGTATAACCGGCATCTCAAGAATGGTGTTCACTTAACGCGTTTAAAAGCGCAAGTATGGGCATAGTCTCAACTCAAGATACGACATGAATGATTAACCAAGTATGGACATTGTCTCAACTCTAGATACGACATGAATGATAAACCAAGTATGGACATTGTCTCAACTCCAGATACGACATGAATGATAAACCAAGTATGGGCATTGTCTCAACTCTAGATACGACATGAATGATAAACCAAGACAAAACTCTAGATATGACATGAATGATAAACCAAGTATGGGCATTGTCTAAACTCTAGATACGACATGAATAATAAACCAAGACAAAACTCTAGATACGACATGAATGATAAACCAAGTATGGACATTGTCTCAACTCTAGATACGACATGAATGATAAACCAAGACAAACTCTAGATACGACATGAACGATAAACCAAGTATTGGCATTGTCTCAACTCTAGATACGACATAAATGATAAACTACGACAAAACTCTAGATACGACATGAATGATAAACGAAGTATGGGCATTGTCTCAACTCTAGATACAACATGAATGATAAACCAAGTATGTGCATTGTCTCAACTCCAGATACGACATGAATGATAAACCAAGTATGGGCATTGTCTCAACTCTTGATAAACCAAGGATGAGATTGTCTCAACTCTAGATACGACATGAATGATAAACCAAGTATGGGCATTGTCTCAACTCTAGATACGACATGAATGATAAACCAAGTATGGGCATTGTCTCAACTCTAGATACGACATGAATGATAAACCAAATATGCGCATTGTTTCAACTCTAGATACGACATGAATGATAAACCAAGTATGGGCATTGTCTCAACTCTAGATACGACATGAATGATAAACCAAGTATGGGCATTGTCTCAACTCTAGATACGACATGAATGATAAACCAAGTATGGGCATTGTCTCACTTATAGATACGACATGAATGATAAACCTAGTATGGGCATTGTCTCAACTCTAGATACGACATGAATGATAAACCAAGACAAAACTGTCTATCTTGTTTGTTGTTGTTTGTTTTTTTGTTGTTTTTTTGTTGTTTTTTTGTGTGTTTTTTTCAATTTCATTCCAACAATTCCATCTTTATAATACTTGACGGAAATTTAACAAATTAATTGATAAGTACATACATAGAGCGTATTTCGTATGATTTGATAAAATGCCACATCAAGATGACGAACCTATCCCCTACTCTAGGTTTTACTTTTTACCATACCGTGGAATTAAAATAAAATAAAGAAGTAAGGTGAGTAACTCTGGAGTTACTTTCACCATTCTTATCATATTAGGGGAACATCATCGTATAACGGGGACGAAAATTTGTATCAATTGTTAATAAAACCTGGCCAACTATTACGATCTTTTGTAGCCGACCGACGGACGGATGGATAAACGGACGGTGTCAAAATATAGTTCTTTACATTTAGTTGAAGGATATAAATAAGAACCTGCCATGGACAGACACAAACTTTCAAACTTCAAGATCCGCCATTAGGTTTGTAAATCATGCGGACACATTACTTATTTACAATATTTTAATGTCAGTTTCAATAACAAAAAAAACAGGTTTTTTACAGTATATCGCTATTATTGATGGATCAGATATTGTCATTTTCAACAGCAAAAAAAGTTTTTGTATAGTATATCCTCTTTAAACGAGCCTTCCACAAGCAGCAACGTTCAAACTTTCTCACATCAAGTTTTTGGACCGAACTACTGAGCTTAAATAAATTACGTACGAGAAACTGTCACAGGACACACCACACATGTACCAGTTTATATAGTAAAGCCACTTAGGGTCCTCCAAGGCCGAGTGGACAAAGTCGCCGTCTCAAGATCACGTACCTCTCACCGCTTAAGTCGAAGGTTCGTGTCCTGCTCGCTCCAATAACGTTATATGATAAAGTTTGTAAGTTATTTGCGAAAGGACGGTGATTCTATTCAGATTTATTCTGAAGTATTCTTCTATAAAAAAATGGATATGCCATATATAACCTGAAATGTATATAAAATGCCGTTAACTCCAATTCAAAAAAAGATAAGGCACTTGTATGCTCTTTAATGCCTCTCTATAGAAATACAGTCAAACCTGTGTAAGTGGCCACCTCTATTAAGCAGCCACATTTGCTATTTCCCATTTCCATTTCCATATTTTCAGAGCAAATTAAGCAACCACCTGTTTTAAAAGGCCACTTTTTCTCCTTCCCTTAACTGGCTGCTTAAGACAGGATTGACTGTAATACAAAATACATAGAAAAACGAAATGCACTTAATCATAAAATTATGAAAGAGAAATACATACGTGACAACATACACATACACATACAACATAATCTAAAACCCATCAAACAACTATTTACACTAAAACATATAGTGGTGTTTAACATGACAAATGATAAGGCATTGTATGTCCCGTCTTGACTTCACTCCTTGTCAACATAAATTAAAGGAATGCTTGATGACTGTTCAAACTACTTGGACATCAATTATATCAATACCTCACGTCGGGAACGAATCGAATGCTACAAGCTATACAGAGTGTACTTATTGATATTTTAGTGTCATACTGTTTAAAGACTGAATGAATATATGCTGAAATGTTTTAGATTAAATATTTATTTTGCTTCCATTGTGAAACAAGTTCTTACAACTTATACAAATTACGAATTAAGTTTTTTCTGAGTAGAACCAGTACTAAGCATATGCGGGAAAGTGCCAAGGACACCACACATAGCCGTGGCAAAGGATTGAATCCACGACCCTCCGACCACGGGTCCGATGCTTTATTACTGCTAAACAGAAGATGATATAAACAGTCTCACCGTTGTGTGACAGTTCTCCACATGTTTTATTGATTGATTAAAGCCGTATAAGATATTCAAAAACATTTTGACCAAATTATATCCCAAGGTCACAAGAAACTCTGACCGTTGTGTAAGTGTAATATCAAAGCCTGGATATACTGTGAGTAGATGCTTTATGGTGTCCCTTGCTGCCATGGTTATGTGATTTGCTAGTGCTTTGATGGTCAGTCCTATGATGAATTAGAGGCTGGAAGTTTTGTTGCACTGCAGGCACAAACACTTACAGCAGGGGAATCCTGACAGTCACATATCTGCAATGCGTTAAATAACGAATTCTTTCAAAGCTATCAAACCCAGGATCTGCACTAATATTTAATTGCCTATCATGGTCATTGAAATCATAAACAACTATTTTTTCAAGTAAGACTATTTCTTGATAACAAGTGTGGGGAGTGTACATATTTTTTACAGAAGTCATAATTTACGTTTATAAATATCAATGTATGTGACATGTGCGGTTACCATCATCCAAGCATTAAAATGACCAAGTATTCATATCTTGTGTTAAATGATGGCTTTTGTACACAAATATTGTGTTAAACGATGGCTTTTGTACACAAATTTTGTGGAAAATGATGGCTTTTGTACACATATCTTGCGTTAAATGATAGCTTTTGTACACATATCTTGTGTTAAATGATAGCTTTTGTACTCATATCTTGCGTTAAATGATAGCTTTTGTACACATATCTTGCGTTAAATGATGGCTTTTGTACACATATCTTGTATTAAATGATAGCTTTTGTACACAAATCTTGTGTTAAATGATGACTTTTGTACACATATCTTGTATTAAATGATGGCTTTTGTACACATATTTTGTATTAAATGATGGCCTTTGTACACAAATCTTGTGTTAAATGATGGCTTTTGTACACATATCTTGTATTAAATGATGGCTTTTGTACACAAATCTTGTGTTAAATGATGGCTTTTGTACACAAATCTTGTATTAAATGATTACTTTTGTACACAAATCTTGTGTTAAACGATGGCTTTTGTACACATATCTTGTGTTAAATGATGGCTTTTGTACACAAATCTTGTATTAAACGATGGCTTTTGTACACAAATCTTGTGTTAAATGATGACTTTTGTACACAAATCTTGTATTAGGTGATGGCTTTTGTACACATATCTTGTATTAAACGATGGCTTTTGTACACAAATCCTGTGTTAAACGATGGCTTTTGTACACAAATCTTGTGGAAAAATGATGGCTTTTGTAGATATCTTGTGTTAAATGATGACTTTTGTACGCATATATTGTATTAAATGATAGCTTTTGTACACATATATTGTGTTAAATGATGGCTTTTTTATACATGTATCGTGTTAAATTATAGCTTTTGTACACATATCTTGTGTTCAATGATAGCTTTTGTAGATATATATTGTGTTAAGTGATAGCTTTTATACACATACCTTGTGTTAAGTGATAGCTTTTGTACACATACCTTGTGTTAAATGATAGCTTTTGTACGCATATATTGTGTTAAATGATAGCTTTTGTACACAAACCTTGTGTTAAATGATAGCTTTTGTACACATATCTTGTGTTCAATGATATCTTTTGTAGACATATATTGTGTTTAGTGGTAGCTTATATACACATACCTTGTGTTAAATGATGGCTTTTATACACATACCTTGTGTTAAATGATAGCTTATGTTTGTACACATACATTGTGTTAAGTGATAGCCTTTGTACACTTTTAGAAACTTATAAAATAACAGTTCAAGTCTATAATTTTATTCTGCTAACAATACTTTCAAATTACAAATCTTCTGAAATGTCTCGGTTCGTGTTCATTATCAGACTTCAAGTTATTCTTTGGTTTCGTTGTATCAGTCTTTGAATTTCGTTGAATATGCTCGATCCCATACAAATTATTGCCGGTCTGAACAGTGACTGGAATGCCGTTTGACGACTGGACTAAGCTTTGCCGTTCTCCTTGATAATGAGGATAACGAGGGTGGGGCGTATCTATAACTATGCTTTGAGTATTAAGGCAAACTTTTTCAGAAAAAAAAATATGTGTCTTCTTCGTTTTTTTAAACTTGCAATTCCTCAATATATAAATCTCTGGAAAGATTTGTCAGTTTATCTAAGATCTGCTTATAGTAATACTTGCTGATTCTATACAGGCTGACTGTACGGGTGAAAGGGGCTCCTGAAGGTGGCCAACTAAGAAGACACAAACAAACAAAATCGTCCGCCACATTAATCATCAATGACTTTTTCCGCAAATCAATCACGCTGCGGTTTTAATTTTTTTTCACAAGTACCGGAAGAAATGTTTCTTTACCTCAAACATTCGTTATAGTATCTTACCGCAAATAAACACGTAGTAAATAAACGGTAATAAAATGACGGATAAACATTGACCTGACCAGATTTTCATAGGCTCTACGTCAGTATTATGAAAAGCTTGACTAGCTTTTAAAAAATACTGACGTAGAGTCTATGACATATTTGAAAGTATTCATCCCAAGGCAGACTAACCGCATGACCATACTCGTCTGTAGTACTACATTGTTTATCGAGAACATTTAGGGAAAACCTAGACTGGCAATTGTAAGTTGAATATCCGTAATAATAAACAAAACCATTATGATGCCGTTCATGATTTTTTTACAAATAAAATTCAATTATCTCAAAGCATGGTTATTCCTATCGTATTTCCTTGTTACATGTTAACGCATGGAAGGTTTGTGATAAAATGTTGCAAGGACTTTTCGGACCCAATCCAACATTTCATAGTTTGGCAATGATGTAAGTTGTTAAAGGAACTACGTTATTGTCCGCGGAACACTTGTTTCAGTAAAATGACATCATCCTCAAGGTATTTGAATGGAAAGTATATCATTAATATCAAAACTGGACGGTTGTATAGTGGATAGAGTGTTGGCCGCTCACGCAAGAGGTTGCGGATTCGATCCACAGCTCGACCCGATGCATCTAAAGAAACAACAACACTCAGTACTGGTTCTACCCAGAAAGCGGACTCCAGAGCGGTTCATATAAGCTCAGAGCTTTCTTTGTTACCGAATAAAAATAAATGAGTATGAATTAAATATAGCATGCGATCTTGCTTCCGTTTCACCGACATTTCCTACTTAAGATTTATTTAAATTCTTAAACAACTTAATTTTGACTGGTTAATTATCTGTTATATAATTAACATCAACGAACACAGTTGCAGTTTTGTGGTAACCATTCTAAAATCATGATCACCTGACTGTTTTCCTTAGATTTAAGTGTTTAAGTATTTGAACATAAACTTAAATGTGTTGATTAAACTGGAACCGGGGGTGGGGATGGGGGCGGCCGATATTGTAACGTAATGTAAATAAACCTAAACAACATACACACATAAACAAAGTTGTTATTATTATTGTATATCGTCAAACATCTATGTTTGTGTATTCCATAAGTAAACACCAGCTTCCGTGTTTTTTATTCTTGATTACGTTTATTTTATTATTTTCTGAGTGCAGTACCCACTCTGGGGTATAATCATTACGAACTACTAGGTTTATCGAAATCTACTTTCGTTTTCAAGTCAACATATAGGACAAAGACATTATCTGAATGACACACATTGGTGTCAGTCAAACCGAGGCAAGTAAAATGGCGACATCAGCAAATAAGGGGCGTTCAATTCTTGGTGCGTCCGACGAAACATTTGATTTTATTTGTTCGACATGCACGAAAAAGAAAAGAAACAAGGAAGCAACGAAGTATTGTGTTGAATGTCAAGATTTTTATTGCAGTACGTGTGTTGACGTTCACGATGTTCCATTTATGGAAGATCATAAGATACTTGGACGGTCTGAGTTCCCGACGACAGTATCCAGGAGTTTGGTGTCTGTGCCGACGGACAGATGTCCACTACATCGGACAAAATTGCTCGATATGTACTGCCAGAGCGACGACGAGATTGGTTGCACCGTCTGTATGGCCGTTAAACACAGGTATTTATTCTACGTTTAATCGTATACAAAACAATTATAGATAATAAACTGATAATTAACATGTAGAATATGAGATTTAATAACATCGTACGTTTATAGCAGAGAAATTAGCTAAGCTCTTTAGGCATAGGCGGGTAATAGCTATTTAGTCAGGCGAGCCCTAGTCAGGTGGGATCTACAATTTTCAAGTGTGGGGAAGGGGGCGAGGGTCCAATATAGTGTGTTGTTTATAAGCAATATTTGGGATCTCACAGGTGAGGTTTGGACTCCATGACCATTGGGTCCGCCTTTACAAAGTGTTTAACTAAACCAGCTATCTCGTTGATTTGGATTCATGCACAGTGGCATGACTGTCTAAACAGAAAAAAACATGTCAGGGTGTAAACAGTTTGTAATATATGTTCTTTACAAACACAAAAGTATATATGTATGGCACCGACTAGAGTGTACATTCCAGACTCACTTTCTATGCACAATGACATAACACTTACATACAGAGAGAGAAATGAATCAAGAACAAATGGACATAACACCTTGATAATCTAATACTTTAAAGTGTCATCGTTTACGGCAGAGCATAGCCACAGTAATCCAATTATCACCGCCACTCTTGTAGTGCCCTGCAACCTCACAGTGGCTCATTGTTTAAACATACACAGGTAAAAATGCCAGGTATGTTTAACATATGTTTTGTCGAACATATGTTAAACATACGTTTAACGTATGTTTTACATGTGTTTTGGTTAACATATGTTTCAAAACATACGTTTAACATACGTAAAGAAACATATGATAATCAGAAACGCACGTTAAACATACGTTTACAGAAACATATGTTAAACGTACGTTTGACATACGTGGTTCAATTCATATGTTTTTACATACGTTGAAGTGAATATATAATTATTGCGCTAAAATGCTCCACAGCACATGGCACTCACTATTTTTGGAAATATCACTAGCAGAGCCAGAGGCAGGGTCCAATTTAAGTACGAGAATCATAAATACATGTCTGACAAACATATGTTAAACATATGTTTACATCAACATATGTTAAACGCATGTGATACATACGTTTGTCATATGCGTTTCGATTCATACACAGGTAAAAATGCCACGTATGTTTAACATATATGTTTTTTCGAACATATTTTAAACATACGTTTAACGTATGTTTCACATGTGTTTTGGTTAACATACGTTTCAAAACATACGTTTAACATACGTAAAGAAACATATGATAATCAGAAACACACGTTAAACATACATTTACAGAAACATATGTTAACGCATGTTAAACGTACGTTTGACATACGTGATTCAATTCATATGTTTAACATATGTTAAAGTGAATATATAATTATTGCGCTAAAATGCTCCACAGCACATGGCACTCACTATTTTTGGAAATATCAATAGCAGAGCCAGAAGCAGGGTCCAATTTAAGTATGAGAATCATAAATACATGTCTGACAATCAAAAACATAGTAAAACATACGTTTACATCAACATATGTTAAACACATGTGAAACATACGTTTGTCATATGTGTTTCGATTCATACATTTAAAATATGTTAAAAATCCTATATAATTATTGTGCTAAAATCTCCAACAATACTTAGGACATATTGTTTTAGGGAATAACACTAGAACAGGCAGAGGCTAATTTAAAAAAAATTCATGTTGCATATTATTCATATATGTTAACAAAACCATATGTAAACATATGCGTGTCATACATATGTTTAATCCAAATGATTTAATTCATTTACATGTATGACTGATAAATTATCACAGCTGACACGAGATATAAAAGGAACCTGCAATATTTTCCCAATATTTTATTGTTTTTCTTCTGTAGTATAGCCACAATATAATAATCATCCAAGTAGACACCATCTAGGTAGTTTCAAATTAATGGAGTGTTGTATCATGTCCAATATTTAATTAGTCCTCCTCTTCATACTTCACATTGCTGGCATACTCGAATGTAACTGTTGAAACAGCTTTACAACTGAAATAAAGTATAAAATATTCTTAATTTTATATATATAACTAGATCTGTTTTATTGTGAAGCTGTCAAATATAATGGCATCTTTTATTTCCTTTTGTGAAATAGAGGGCCTCAATGAATATCATATGAATTAAATAATATATCTAAATGTCAAGTATTACCTACTTCTATAAACTTTTGCATATCAATCAATACATAAAAATAATTAATCAACCAAAATTGTAAATATCTTTTTTAAAAAAATAATTAACAATTAAAAAAATAAACAGTAGATCTACCTGATTATCATGGCCCTGTGACTTCTGTACAAGGTTGTACTTTCGGTTTTGCACTATCCCATTTTCACCTCTACCAAACGTGTATTTACATCGGTTCACTAACACACACTATGCAATAAAATGTTTATTTGAATCCTTTAATTACTTTTGTCAGAGATATGCCTATATGGTTCCACAGATTAAATATTGTCAATCAACCTCGATGTTTCCTGTTTCCTGGTATTTTTCAAGGTAAAGGTCGGCACTGGCTTACTCAGACTAAATAAACCGTAAAACAGCTAAATATGTAAAACTGTAAAATCTAAACATTTGAACAAAGATCATTTGCGGGATTTTTTTATGGTGAAGTCACTCGCCTTTAAAGAAAAACAAGGTAAGTACAAGAATGTATAGATATTTTTTAAATTAAATGTAAATCATATATAAAGTTTTCATATATATTTTCTATTATTTTTACTACAACAATATTTTTTTTTCTAAAAAAAAGTGGGTGAACATGTTTAGGACGAAAATTGATTTGTGTGCTAGACCGTGCTAGAGTTACTTCCCTTGTTGTGAACGCACAGAGAACAATTTAATGAGTTTATAATCTGGCAAATTTAATAATACTCATCGTTTTTTTATGATATTTAGCGGTTAGTATTATGTTTATGTATATCAACGTAGTTATAGATATACCTCAGTACGCTATGCAACTTTCGGAACTGGAAATATTTTCATTTTAAACCATAAACCTTACCCCACCCACTGTTACTTTGTATGTTCAATAATTATAATTTTAGTTTGCAATATTATTTTTAGAACATGTTCTTATGTTAATTGTATGGTGACTATTTCTTAAATATTTTAACTGGAGGCAATGTAAAGAATTGCTTGCCATCTAATTGATATTTTGAACTGGGACCATGCACAGGCAATTTTCCAGTCGGTGACACAGGCCCTATCTTGATATATAGCGTTTGGATAGCTATACAATATATAGTAAATAATGGAAAGGTAGGACACTTCTTAAAGACATATTTGGTGTGAAGGGAGAAACCACGGGACATTTAGCAAGTAAATAAAACAAAAGATTTCGGATTAAATTTTGTCTCACTATCTAGAAAACATTGAATAAACAAATGTTAATTTAGACAGCCAGAATATAGTTAACCACTGAACGGATTGTTGTGAAACTTCAGTAGACCACAGTCCTGCTTATTACCTCGATCACTAGACTTAAAGGCAATGTCAAAGGATTTTTATTCTTTATCAGTGTTTTCTCCAGAGCACGTTTCTTGTGTTTGTGACGCAATTGAATCTCATTTGTCGCAATCAAGTTTGTTCATTGTGTCTACTATGATGCAACCTTAAAAATACAGAAATTAAAACTACACAGATTTGTTTTGGCAAGTGGGTTTCAGAGTTATTATTTTTGCACTGCTAGCAGTGTTGAGAGATCACATGGTATGATTCATGGTAGCCTGATATATACAAGTAAACCATTTTGGAAAGCAATGAGGGAGAGTGGGTTTGGAAATGAGGGGGATTGGATGGAAATGAGGGGAAAAAATTTTCGCAGCATAAAATTTGAAAATATTGTCATTTCGGTACAATTTTACATAATTTGTTAATAATACAAGTATATTAAACCATAACAGATGGTGTTTTGTCATAATATATAGAGAATATACAGTGTTTTCTCCAGAGCGTGTTTGTTATGTTTTTGACGCAATTAAATCTTATTTGACGCAATTAAACTTGTTCAGTGCGTACACTATGACATAACCTTAAAAATACAAAATTCAAATTACGCATATTTGTTTCGGCAAGCTGGTTTCAGAGTTAGCTTTACAATGCTAGCTGTTTTGGCAGTTCACATGGTCTGATTCAGGGAAACCCTGGTCACGCGGTTCTACTAAGTTATGTAAACACTCAAATTGGTTATTAACACTATATTTATGCAATCGCATAGACGATTATGATCACATACATAATTTTCAGCGAAGCAGTATTATAGTTTGAAGACAACATCTGTGAAAACAAACATATGCTGCAACAATAGCACTGATATATACCCAGTTTTAGGTTGTTTGTATATAAAGATAAAATGTGGAAATCATGAAACTTTTCTAGAAAGTTGTTTGAAATGTACGGACGTTACTCTATCTGAAAACCTTTTTATTTTGTTTTCTATAAGGTATCGAGACGCGCATGGGCAACATTTTAATACCAGTTTAAACATAGGCCGGTCCATGTTTTTACGCCGTTTATATTTCTTTAACGGACGTTTAAAAGGTTATGGAAAAAAGAAAATAAACTTTTAGAAAATTATGTTTATCTTGAAAAACTTATTTTTGTTAAGTTACCATTAAAATGTTATAATATTAAGGTAACATTACTCTAAAATGAGTCTAGCTATGAACCAGAAGAGAAATGGTTTTGGGAAAAATAAAACAACAAAGTTTTGTTTTCCAAAGAATATAATGCTTAGTAATGGTAAACATGAAGTTCAGCTGAAATATAAGATGAAATGAGTTTAGTGTTTTTCATTATAAATAGTTAGGGCCATGGTGATCAAGCTGAGGCCATAACATTTGAAAAGTTGATGACCCGGTGGCCATGATCATAAAAACTGTCGTTGGGAAGGAAAAGACTAATTTCAGGTGTTGTAACTTGTTGGGCCAGAACAGAAACATTCGTTTGGAAGTTAAAGTGTTTTGAAGTTGTTAATTTCAGTTTGAATTTTGATTTTAAAATTTGTGTGAAATAGGAAGTAAAACTGTTGAAGTAAAATATGTCATTTTCACCTCTATTTATTCAAGTTGATTAAGTTTAAAACTAGTCAATGATGACCCCCAGATTTTTAGTCAGTGGGTCATCAATGACCCCCAAAAATTGGAGCTGGATAAAACACTGCTTTACTATATTCATTTAGCCTCAATTTAATTTTTGTGATTTTTCTGGCATACTGTCTTAAAATGTTGTATCAAAGTTTGTAAACTATTCTCTAGATTGAATGCTTAATAAATTATTATCAACTGTAAACAGTCATATAAAGTGTACAATTTGCTAATACATGTAGTATACAAATTATCTGTTGTTTCAGCTTTAACAGCTTATACTAGAAATGGAGGCGTTTTACAAAGGAAGAGATCTTAAAAGACCCCCAAATTCTATATGGACCTTGTAATCTAGCTGTAATGGTCCAAAATCTGTATGCCTCACCAGTGACAATGTCTTTGAAAAAGGTAGGGAAAATTATCGTATTGATTAATATTCCTGTTTTTATAAATGAAAAACAGTATTGAATTCAATAATAAATTTGCATCTTAAATCTCTCCATTTTATTCAAAACATCGAGGTATATCATCTGGATAGATAGGTATTTAATTTATTGTTAATCATTTATTCAATTTAAGAACTGGTAGAAGTCAATATTGATGCATGATGTTTACCTAAGCTAGGACTGTAAGTTAACTGAGTGATATATCAAACTGATATCTTTAACTAGTCAAATCAGATAATCAGTGTCTGAGATGTGTCCCTTTTGCTAGATGGACACTTCAAAATGGAACGCTTTGTCTGTTGTCACATGTTGTCAGTCATTTATCGGGTTTTCAGGGTTTATTGTTTGGGGGGGGGGGGGGGATTACAATCTGCTTCATGATGTCCCATATATGTTTCAAATCGCCAATACGTCTCTTGTTTTCTGTATGCCATATTTCAGAAGTTATATTTCAGACCTTGCTGATGTTTCATGTAAAAAAACAGTGAAAACTCATTCATAATTTAAGATTGGAATATAGCTCAGAATGGCTGAAAAGCCATCTCCTGCAATCTAAATTTAAAAAATTTTCCATGACAGAGGCCACTTGGACCACCCCTCTTGTACTTTACCCAAAACTTGCGCCATTGGCGCTTGTTTCTTGCCGGTGGCACTCACAAGTTGGATACTGCTACTTCTTAATTTAGTACTTATTCTTTGAAACATTTTGACAACCCTGGTTTCTACTGGTCAAAGGCCAACAGGGCTTATGTCCTGATAAATTTTCTGTTGTCCATTAACCTTTTTCTTTTAGACATGATAGCACCTTCATTTAGGCTTAGACCATATATATTTTACATGTAGCATTGAATGGATGTTCCCTAAAAGATTTGTTTAAGTCTGGTGGAGTCAAATTTGAGACTGCCACAGGGGTCACTGTTTTACATAGGGAAAATGTTGTAGACGCGAAACCACCTTCATTTTTCATTGAATCTTAACAAAACTTTAAGCGAAATTTTAAAATACATTTTCTCTGAAAGCTCGAGGCTTAAATGTTTTACGTGTAGCATTGTATGGTGGTCTCCTAAAAGATTTATTAAAACAAAACTTACAAAAAACATTGTCTCTGAAATGTACATCTGTCCATTTGTTGCAAGTAGAGCAATTCAGGCTCTGTTGGGCCCCTTGTTCATTCATACATTTTATTTCCATATAATAATTTTAGTTTCTTTTTTTATATTTTCATGAAAAATGATATTTTCATGAATAATGATGATAGGTACAGAAGAGAAAATAACAAAAAGTCTTATTTCTTATGACTGAATAGACTTATGTGAATGTATTTTGGTGTGATTTGTTGTTGCTGACATGACGGTGAATACCTATGTGTATTTCATGGTCCCCACCCCAATGAGTTCTTAGGGGCGGGGCCAAAACAGTCAAATTCAAGGTAGACTTTTAGAATCTTCTTATTATTATAGGAAGCACTCGGAAACAAAATTGTGAGCATGATTATTGATGACTATAAGTCCTTTATAAAATTTGTGAATTTCATGCCCCTGGGTCTCACGGTTTGGCTCTGGGGGCGGGGCCTACTTTACTAAATCTTTATTTATGAGAAATTGACAAAAAACTTTATTTCTAAGACTGAATACACTTATGCGAATGTTTTTTTGGATAATCAGGTGACCGTTAAAGCTCATGGGCTTCTTGTATATATTATATGTAATGTGTATACATGCATAATTATTTATTTTCCAGTGACAAACTGGTATGGAACATTGCTGAGAAGTGAGACATGGAATAATATAGCTTAGTTGGAAGAAAAGTAAACCTGGAAATAGATGGTACAGTTATATCCCTTAAACCTGAAGACAACAAGTGACAAAATCATACACTGAAGTTCAAAATAACATGCTAATGAGATGTCGGTCATACACATGAACTTTTTTTCGGAAAATGTGCTGTTGTCCCGACTGATATTGCTATGATAATGGAGAAATTAAATGGAGCTACATATGTTATGAGAAGGAAGTATTTACAAAAAGGAAAATGCAGACTAACAACATTGTGACGCTCCTGTTGGAAGACAACAATTACTGTGATTGATTTAAGAATCTAGTATGTAAAAGTGAACCATCAATGAAAGAAATCTGCTTTTCTCATCATGATTGATATAAATGTGCTTAGATTTATTTCATTGTTCATTATTATTTGCTCTCATGAGCCAAAAGCTCTTGAGTTATTATGTGATCAGCTTGTGTCAGTCATATTATTTTATTTGTCTTTCAATCTTTCACCTTTGCTATCTATGGTAGTTTTTGTCTAGAGCATGCAATGAAAGACACAGTGTTTACAAAACAATGAATTATGATGTCTGTCCCATTGAGTACAATGATTAACAGATTTATTTGATAGTTTTTAACTTTTAAACAAATTTTAAAAGGATTCATGGAGGGAAGTAAAAAATAAATGAATACATCAGATAGGTGTACAAATAGATTGTATGGATTTGTAATATTTTTGAAATATTAAGTTAGTGTCATACCTTTTTCATAATTTGTTTGTATGGCATTTTATGCCTTATAAGCTCACCTTGCCAAAGGCTTTAAATGAGCTATAATTCTAATCACTTTTTGTCCATCTGTCTGTCAACAATTTCTATAAATGACATCTCTGATACCGCTGGGGAGATTTTCACCAAAATAAGTATGAACGCTTCACGCATTCTTACATCAAGCTTCTCAAGTTTGTTAAAGTTACCGATTGATCCAATGTTAAAAATGAGTTTTCATATGTTTAACATATTTTTAAAGCATACATGTACGTTAGAACCTATGTCAATCATACATAGTAATATTTTCATGAAAAACATACACATTTAAACGTATGTTAAACGTGCGTGGTAGTATTTCCAAGAAAAAAATATGTACTCAAACTTATGTTAAACGTGCGTGGTACTATGTTCATGAAAAACGTACGTATTGGAACATATGTTAAACCCATGGGAAACATACGTTTGACATACGTGGTACTATTTATATGAATAACATACGTATTGTAACGTATGTTAAACGTATGGCCCGAAACGTATGTTAAACACACGTGGTACTATTTATATGTAAACATATGTTTTGGCACATACGTTAAACGTATGGCCAGAAACGTATGTTAAACGAGCGTGGTAATATTTATGTGTAATCGTATGTTTTGGCACGTACGTTAATACATTTAACATGCGTGGCATTTTTACCTGTGTACAGGATAGTATGCACTCTATCAGCTGCGCAACTAGGGCCAATGGTGCGACATTTTCTGATTTTAACTAAAAACACTTAAAATGGATAAACAAACACCAACTCTACTTTTAACTTTCATACATTTTATATATAGTTTAAACATACATATTCAACTGTTTATTAAACACACATTACATATATATGTTTAACATGCGTGGTACTATTTATATGAAAAACGTATGTACTCTAACATATGTTAAAACTTACATTAACAATATGTTTAACATGCTTGGTACTATTTATATGAAAAATGTATGTATTCTAACGTATGTTATAGTTAACATGTGTGGTACTATTTATATGAAAAATGTACGTATTGTAACGTATGTTATACAAATATTTAACATGCGTGGTACTATTTATATGAAAAACGTACGTATTCTAACGTATGTTAAACATATGTTTAACATGCGTGGTACTATTCATATGAAAAACGTTGTTATTCTAACGTATGTTAAACGTACGTTAAACATATGTTTAACATGGGTGGTACTATTCATATGAAAACATATGTTTTGACCGTACGTTAAACATATGTTTAACATACGTTAAACGTATGTCCAGAAACGTATGTTTAACGCACGTGGTACTATTTATATGTAAACGTATGTTTTGGCACGTACGTTTAACATACGTTTAACGTACGTTTAACATGCGTGGCATTTTTACCTGTATATATATATATATATGTGTGTGTGTATGACAGAAACTATAAAGTACATTTATTTCCATCTGTTTTTGTTGGTGCACTGGATTAATATGAATTTTAAAAAAAGAAGTTCTTAATGATATTTTTAAAACTTACCCACACTTGGTAATTTTGTGTAAATGTTCTCTATTTCTTAAACCTGAAGTACTTGGATGTTAATATTTACTCATGATTATACTTTCATATCTCCTCATGAGTATACATTCATATCTCCTCATGAGTATACATTCATATCTTCTCATGACTATTCATTCATATCTCCTCATGAGTATACGTTCGCATCTCCTCTTCAGTATACGTTCATATCTCCTCATGAGTATACGTTCATATCTCCTCATCATTATACGTTCATTTCTCCTCATGATTATACGTTCATATCTCCTCATGACTATACATTCATATCTCCTCGTGATTATTCGTTCATTTTTCCTCATGATTATACGTTCATATCTCCTCATGAGTATACGTTCATATCTCCTCATGAGTATACGGTCATATCTCCTCATGGATATACGGTCATATCTCCTCATGGATATACGTTCATTTCTCCTCATGATTATACGTTCATTTCTCGTTCATTTCTCCTAATGACTATACGTTCATATCTCCTCATGAGTATACTTCATATCTCCTCATGAGTATACGGTCATATCTCCTCATGGATATACGTTCATTTCTCCTCATGATTACACGTCCATTTCTCGTTCATTTCTCCTCATGATTATACGTTCATTTCTCCTCATGATTAAACGTTCATATCTCCTCGTGAGTATACATTCATATCTCCTCGTGATTATACGTTCATTTCTCCTCGTCATTTAACGTTCAAATCTTATCGTGAGTATACGTTCATTTCTCCTCGTCATTTAACGTTCAAATCTTCTCGTGAGTATATATTCATATCTCCTCGTGATTATACGTTCATTTCTCCTCGTCATTTAACGTTCAAATCTTCTCGTGATTATACATTCATTTCTCCTCATGAGTATACGTTCATATCTCCTCGTGAGTATACGTTTATATCTACTCATGATTATACGGTCATATCTCTTAATGATTATATTTTCATATCTCCTCATGATTATACGGTCATATCTCCTCGTGATTATACGTTCATATCTCCTCATGGTTATACGTTCATATCTCCTCATGAGTATACGTTCATATTTCCTCATGATTAAACGTTCATATCTCCCCATGTTTATACGTTCATATCTCCCCATGTTTATAAGTTCATATCTCCTCATGAGTATATTTGTAACTTGACTGGACTCGTGAACATGAGTATAATCGATATCAACATTACCGTATGTCCTTTTAACAGAGGTATTGAAATACAATAACAAAGATATGTACATGATAACATCGGAGTAATTATATTACTTAATTACTAACTACACTGCGTGCGTGCAGCGGGGACCGGGGTGGGGACTTGTCCAAAATCTTACACATATTTACAAAACTGATATAGGTAAACATTCAAATGCATCGTGCAAAATTAATGAGCAACTCTGTACGTTTGATATTTAGATTTTTTTAATAGTGTCGTTCTCTCTAAAATGTGACCATTGGGTAAATGATTGTTTAAAAATATCAATACAGTGCAACAATTAAAGTACTTTTATAGTTTATAGATCTACTAATACAGAAAACACCTATCCAAGATTTTGTTGTATGTGTCTATGTCATATCACTCGTATCTGAATGAGTAGCAGAATGACACTTTAAAACACGTTTACACTTTAATTTTCTTTTACAAAACTATTGATCACAATATATTTAACGATTTCAGGTCATGTATCGATGTGGTCTACATTCCCGAAGAAATAGACAACATTTATAACGAAGGTGATATTACCCGGCTCAAGACAGATCTCACAAAAGTTAAGCTTTGTTTGAAAGATTTTGTTAAATCTCGACAGAACGGCATAGACCAGGTCAACAAAAACAGAGCCGTCGCTTTGATCAAGATTAAAGACATCAGGCGAAAGGTTAATACAACCCTAGATCAGTTGGAGAAAGCAACAATTAACGAATTAGAATCAAATATTAAAGCTCTTACCGACAAAATAAATACAATCTTAGAAGCCATGAACACGGCGCTTAAGGACGTTGAGTCATGTCAAGAACACCTCAAATCAGCGGAGAAGAATCAATCACAAAAGTTCGTGTGTCTGAAGAAAGGTCAGCAGAAACTGTCCGAGACTGAAAAACTAAGCAGAGAAGAAGCGAAATCGTCGCAGATCGTAAACATCGAGTTTGAAGAAGATCGCTCAATAGAAGTATTTCTGAACAAGCTGAACACACTTGGAAAACTTATTGAAAAGTCAAAAAGTAACCTACACCAAGTGGCTAAACAGTCTGTACCGTACAAAGTTAAAGATACAAACAGTTATAAAGTAAAGATCAGCGGTGACAATTATAACTGTGTTATACTTGGTTCCTGTGTCATGACGTCAGGTAATATTTTACTGACAGATAAACATAACAATAAGCTGAAGCAGCTTCACGGTACAACGTACAAAGTGATAGATCAGTGTCGTCTGTTTGACAGGCCCTGGGCAGTATGTGAGATAGGTCCACAGGAAGCCGCCGTGACCCTGAACAACACCATACAGGTCGTCTCCACGGGAAGTAAGATGACGCTGACCAGGACGATACAGATGGATCATCGTTGTTACGGCCTGGCGTTCAGTCGCGGTGAGATGTTTGTATCTGACAGTGGCAAGCATGTTTATGTACATGATATATCCTGGACACTTTTAAGAACGATCAGTAAGGATCAATCAGGTGGAGATATATTCTCGAGCAGCATGCATGTCGCTATAAGTGATGACGGCAACACTGTTTATGTCGCAGATTACGATAATGGTGTCGTCAGCCTGGACAGACAGGGGAGAGTTCTGTCACGGTTCACTGATCCAGAGTTATCGGGAGCCCAGGGAGTATGTACAGATGGGAGTGGGAGTGTGCTTGCATGTGGTTATTGTTCACATAATGTTATACAGATTGGACCGAGTGGGAATAAACTTGGTGTGATAGTCAACAATTCACACGGTATTAGCTGTCCTCGGTCAGTGTGTTATGATAGATCAAACTCCAGGATGATTGTTACCAACGTAAACGACATCATCACGGTGCTGGATCTGGTTCCAACATGATTATAAAAATAGCCTTGGCCACAATAAACACACATAAACCTTGATAAGTGGTGGTTAGGACACATATCTAATAGATGATAAATATATAAAATTATATAGTCTATTTATTATGTCGCATGTGAGTCGCGAATCAGGTAATTCAACCAGACAGATTTATTTTTTTAAGTTATATCTTAAATATCATGTAAAAACGTTTTACCATGGAAACGGGGATATGTTTTATCAATGACTTGTATATAATTCCTTGATTTTATTAACAAGATAATAGCATCAAATATTAGAATATCGTGCCATATATTGTTATAGAAATGACAAATAGTACTAGTATTACTGTAATAGTTATTTTGACATAAGTTTTTCAAACTCATTTTCAATTGATAAAATATTAATTATTCGGATTATATGAAAACAATTAAATCTAATTTAGTGGAGGAGTGGAGGACAATTGGTTCTAAATACTGGAATCGTCTTGCAAAACGGAATATGATTCTACACTCGTTACAATGTTCATTTTTATATCATATTGACATTGCATGTGTTTATCAAATCAGTTATCTTGAAAATTAGTATAAAAAATTATACGGATTATTTTGCATCTGATTTCAAAAATATGCTTCGGAAATAAAATACACGTTTTGTTATAAATGAAAATAATAATTTTATTATATCCGACCGTGTAACGCATTACTGCATATAAATATTCATGTGTTATCATAATGCTGGGATAAAAGATAGCGGGATACCTATTTATCACATGTGTGTAAAGTTAGTAGGTTAGTAGTTTGCAGTTGGTAGTTGGGGATTCGAATAACCAGCTTTCGACCAGGTGCCAGTTGGGGATTCGGATTCGTTATTATAATTACTATTTAATTTACATATTTTACTCGTGTTTATATGTTTAAAAATATAATCAATAAAAAATGTATGTAAATTAATATAAAATCCGAATTCCCAACTGGCAGCTGGTTGGTAGTTGGCTATTCGCGGCAAATCCCCAACTGGACATTTTGAATCGCCGTCTGGTGAGTAAACACGTTATATTGAAGAACCAACGCGGCACTGGTGTGTTGTTTATTATCATAGACTTGTTTCTTTTATTGAATTGATATGATAAAATAATAAAACAGCGAACCGTCAACTACCAACCAGCTGCCAGTTGGGGATTCGTGCTTTTTTTCTTAATCGCTGTTATATTATCTTAATATATCTAAGGGAAGAAAAGGTCACGGGTTCGATCCCCGGCCGAGTCATATCAAAGACTTGAAAAACAGTACTAGAAGCTTCCTCGCTTGGAGCTCAGCATTTAGAGGAAAGTTCTAGGTCTGATCAGCCATAATGTGTCAGTGTGTTATGTGTCAGTATAATGTGACTGAATGGATACATCATATCATGTGTCTGCGGCATGATACGTCAGGGTTGTAGCGCTTAACACACTGTTTCAAGCAGACACCGTCGCGATATAATTGAACAATTGTTGAAATCGACGCTAAAAACCATGCGTAGTTTTGATCAAAGGCGACGCTTGCTTTTCTAAAAGACGAACGTTTTGACAAGTTCGGCCGAAAATAAAAATCATTTTTGTTCAGCAAAAATCTAATAACGTTTGATTGGTTGATTAAAACAATCGGACTACCTCGGAGATTTCCATAGTATTCCAAAAGAGTATCGTTGGGATGTTTATTTCTATATTCATTATTTTTATATTATTAGATATTTTCTATGACAAATATCTTGTACAAGACAACTGCCATGACTTCCGTCCGAATAAATATTTTTTTAATTTTATTATAACGTAACCGTTGCAGAGGTGTGTCTATTTCAGCCAATCAGAACTTATTTTAAATTAAATTAAATCTTTTTAAACAGTTAGGGCGCTTTTTTTTCTGATACAGTGACAATTCCTTTAAACAACTTATTTGACAGGGTTTGCCAAACATTTTTTGAAAAACGTCATCGGTCTGTTGGTGCCTGTATCTGCCCTATGCACTGCCTGGATTTTATTTTTTAGATAATCTGGTGCCATAATGGTGCTACTCGTGTTCTCTTATTGTTCAAGTTATCGAAAACTAACACCGATTGAACCATTCTTTTTTCCCCACCTTAACTACGTCATAAATTTGTGAATGTCCTTTGAAATAATGAATGAAATCAGATTGCGAATTGCTTGAGCGATGGAACAGCATTTTTGCTACCATATTTAACCGCATATTTGACAATGGAGAATAGTTCTGTACATCTCATTACCACTTTAATTTACAGTTTGACTGTCCTGGATCTCTGGGATCCGTTTCACTTACCTTCGTAAGTCTTAAGATTCTCCTACGAACAAAATGTAATTCAAATTTTAAAAATAATATTATTTGCAAGGCTTACGAAACTTCGTAAAATGATGTTAGCGGGACACTAAATGAATTTCCCGGGGGCGCGGGGGGTTCGTAACTTCAAATTTTACACTTAGAAGTTCGTAAACTTACAAACGGACCCCTGAAGGGCAAACTTTAAAACATTCAATCTTATGAATTTTGGTATTTGCCTATACCTAGGGAATCAGAACTATGGTTTAATCGTTTATGCGTTCTCGGGCTTAACATTTTTTGTCCCTTCATACAAAACAGTTTCTAATTAAATAAATAGAGGATCTTACGTGAGTGCTTATTTATTATCAAATTTATTAAACGAGTTGGGAAAAACTGTATCATGCCAAGCAATATATCATTTTCCCCAACGAGTTCATAAATTCAATAATAAATGAGCACGAATGTAAGATTTGTTTTATCACATAACTCAAAATAGTTGTTTACATTTACCATTTATTTAACATATCACCTCCCTAAGGAATGAGAAATAATCGGGCATATTACATGTAGTTTCCTTGAGTCGTCGTATGAGGTAACGTCTCAAAAAACGTCATTTAACCATGCGTGACAAATCGACATCGGGCAAGTCAGCAAGTACTTCGGCAATTTACGTACGGAAACCACGTTATACGGAAAACGCCGAGCGATGAATCGGAAGTGATATTACACTAAGTTGATATAAAATATATGTCACTGGTTTATTACGCTCCTGCATCGTAAATTATGTGATTAATTGTTTATTATCAAAATATTTCTTTCAAGTTGTATAGCTGCAGACAACTTTTGTCAGGATAGATATAAAAGGTCACAAAGAATGGTTTAATTGATAATACATTAGTATCCCAATTTACGTGTCGGTTAATTACCCCCATACACACCAAAATAAGAACGTATCTTGAAGTCTCATAACATTAAAATCAGGCTATTTTTTTCTTAATAAATTATTTTTGTTGCCGACCTGATATCAGTTCTAAATTATGACAGCCGGGTTCGGTTAGATCAGTCGGTAGCGCGTCAAATTAGCAATCCAATATATGGGTCGTGCGTTCGAATCCGTATAATATCCGTGAGGGTTATGCACGGGTACTGGTTAAAATTCCAGGATCCTAGGAAAATGTGGTTAGGTTAATTGTAAGCCTTCAATGGCATAAAAATGACAGCTAAATACCCAATCAATAAATCAATAGATTATAACATAGGTGATTTACATTACTCGAAAATATGGCTTTAGATCTACTTTTACATACGCGTGTCTTATTTCTTATTCAATATACAGTCAAACCTTTTTGGTGAGTAATGTTCACCGACATGTGTTCACACCTTTTTTGGTGAGTAAAGTTCACCGAGATGTGTTCACACCTTTTCTTTTGGTGAGTAAAGTTCACTGAGATGTGTTCACACCTTTTTTGGTGAATAAGTATTCACTGATATGTGTTCACACCTTTTTTGGTGAGTAAAGTTCACTGAGATGTGTTCACACCTCTTTTTCTGGTGAGTAATATTCACCGAGATGTGTTAACACCTTTTTTGGTGAGTATTAAAAATAAATTATATTAATTAAATAAAAAACAATATAAAAAAAAAATTAATAAAATGATTTGAATATTTAAATTCATACTTGCAGGATGGAAAGTAAAATAACGAACAAACAACATACAACACATTTTATTTCAAATCCTTCACAATAAAACACATAGCAATAATAGAATAATTCCTTATGGAATAAATAATTCAAATTATTCAAACATATTTCATCCATATTCAATACAAAACTATATTGCAAACATTCCCTATACTTTGTACAAAATTATAAAATTATGCAAATTTCAAATAAATGTAATGGCTAAAATAAACTCTATATTGAAGAGAAATAACAAAGGTCAAGATCAAAGATTGTCAAATTTAGGCAACCATTTATATGCATAAAATCAATTATAATTTTAGATTTTTTTTTCAAAATAAATATGAATGCGACTATGAAACAAACATACAAGACGGCTCTTGTGTGAATCGTAAAAAAGTATTTTTCGAAAATAATTTTTTGTTTGATCAACTCGTTTATTTTTACAAACTAAAGATTTGTATTCAAATAAACTTGATACAGGTGTCCCCTATGTAACACTATTCAAAATTCTACAAAATGTATCCTTACCAATTTCCAAATAAAAAATATTATTTTACTTTCTCAAAAACAAATAATGTTTTTGATTACTTTCAAAAATATACAAACAAAAGCTGTGTTAATATAATAAATATAGAATTTATGCAAAACTTAAAACCGTAATTTTATTTTGAATCAAAAAACGTACATAGCATTTGGAATACACATACTGTTAATGGTAATTTCTTTTATTTTTACAATTTAATAAAGAAAAATCTCATTAATTTAAAACATATTGGTTTTGGTTCCCTTTTAAATCTTTTATATTCAGAAAAACACCTATTTTAAAATGGTTCATGATATATGAATATATGAATAATATTTCATTCATTGATTATAATTGTATCATTCATCTCTTTATGATGAATAATCTTTTAAATCTTATATCTGGTATAATATTGTATACTAATAGCAACAACAAAAAAAGTTTATTTCAAGAGTTTATTACCTATTCCAATAATAATTGCTATATACAGACAGTTATGCTATACATCAGGGGAAGTAATTTGACATAAAACTAACCCCATCCCCTGGCTGCGATGTTTTTTTGACGAATCAAGATGGCTTGAACAAACTTGGTAGAGAGTCACCCAAGGAACGTTTCTGTGAAATTATTTTAAAATCGAGCCAGTAGTTTCTGACAAGAAGATTTTTTAAGTTTTTTCTATAGCTTATATAGTAAACTAACCCCACCCCCTGGTCGCCATGTTTTTTGACGAATCAAGATGGCTTGAACAAACTTGGTAGAGGGTCACCCAAGGAACATTTCTGTGAAATTATATCAAAATTGGCCAAGTGGTTTCAGGGGAGAAGTTGTTAAAAGCTAAAAGTTAACGACGGACGACAGACGACGGACACCAGGCGATCACCAAAGCTCACCTGTGAGCCTTTGGCTCAGGTGAGCTAAAAAGTAAGTGGAATTGTTCAAAATTAAATAATTGATTTAAAAGGGAAATAATTCAGAAATTAACAAAAAGCACTGACTATTAGATCTCATAGAACATATATTTTGTTAAAGTTTTAAATAAAAATCGAAGTAATTGCCAAAAACTTTATCGATGGCTTAATGTTTGTATTATTTAAAAAAACATTTACTCTTCAATCTAAGATCTATTATTTTCTAAAGAATGTTATTAAACAATCATTCTTTTCATTACAATGTACTAGGTGAATGCCAATACAACCATAAGTAGTGGAAATACTTTTACAATTTTTATCACCGCATATATATTTGAATAAATTTAAAATCAATGTCTACAATGCCGCTGTGATGGATGTCTCCATTTTCGTCAGATACCAACTTGCAAAATGAAAACACTATTTTTACAAGCATGCAAATTTAATTGAACGTGTAATATATAGTACATGAAATTCAGGGTATGTGTATTTGCGGGCAAAGTGCATTTGACCATAGAACACGTTCATGTATATCAAACTTGGAAGTAGTTGCATCTTCAAAAGTTAATCAAATAGCTTAATGTTTACTAGCTGGCAATGTCAATTTATTAAAAGTCATTAAAACACTTGTTTTATTATTATTATTATTATTATTATTATTATTATTATTACTATTATTACTATTACTATAATTACTATTAGTATTACTATCATTATTACTAGTAAGTAAGTAAGTTAAGTTTATTCACGTACATATAGGCCTCCAGCCCATCATTACTATTATTATTATCATTCTTATCATCTTTATTATTATTATTATAATTATTATCATTATTATTTTATCATAATTGCTATTATCATAATTATTATTACAATTACAATTACTATTACTTTTATTATTATTATTGTTTTACCAAAAGAAATTCATTCCATTAAAAAAAATCTCATATGACCATACATGCAACATAATATAAATATATTATATGAAAACATACGACACTTTTATCAATTCACAAAGATGTGTGCCAAAATAGAAGCTCTTTTAACCAATTCATTCAATTAATAGTATTTGATCTGGTGTTTTTGGTGTTGTTGTTTTTATTTTTATATATCTTTAGCAAGACTAGCTAGTGTTATAGATGCTTAGAGACAATGCAAATTTGAAAGAACACCAGAGTAAGTTATTTAGTTTTTATTCCAATTTAAATCACAAAGTTGGCCATTGTTATAATTAAATCTATTTAGTGCCATAAATTAACAGATGGAATCTTTAAAGATTCAAAACAATATCTTTAGAATTAGACAACTAAGAAAAACAGGGAGCAATTCAATGTAAATTATGGTATTAATTTTAATTGTGTTTTGTTTTTATGGCATTTTTTTATAGAAACTAGTCAACATCAAAGTTACACCACTGGTCTTTGCATAATGATTTCATTTGTCAATGTGTTACATTGATGTTGAGGGCCTCGTGGAAGATTTATTATCAATCAAATATTATGTATGCGAGTGCCTCATGAAAGATTGATAAAAGCGTGTTATCATTTTATCATTATTTAGCTTAAAGGCCTATACAAGATATGAAAGATTAATACATTTTGTATTATCATTTTGTCATTTTGGAGGATAACGAGGATTCAGGGAAGATTAATAACAGTCTTTCTTGTTACTTTCGTTATTTACGTTTAAGAGACAAGGGAAACAACACATACCAACGATCATCATTTAGTTTTCCTGGGTTATCTCGCTTCCACCTTTTCACTATCAGTGACCTAATATATTATTATTTTTTTAACCTTCATTGAAATAACACATACATGTAGCTATTTGGATAAATGCCCTCTTACTGACAATCAAATAATTACATTATTCAAATATGGCATGTTTGCAGCTCCCTTAATTTTGCTTTAAAGGGGTATAACTCACGTAATCGACTGTCACGAACGAGTGCTTAATGTTATAATCAGCCTTATAGTGATTATCAATTATTATTATTATTATTATTATTATTATTATTATTATTATTGTTATCAATTATAACTATTATTATTATTATATTTATTATTGTTATTATTATTATTATTATTATTATTATTATTATTATTATTATTATTATTATAATTATATTTATTATTATTATTATTATTATTATTATTATCATTATCATTATTATCATTATTATCAATTATCAATTATCATTATCATTATCATTATCATTATCGTTATCGTTATCATTATTATCAATTATCAATTATTATTATTATTATTATTATTTTTATCATTATTATTATTATTATTATTATTAGTATTATAATTATTATTATTATCATTTCACTTCATGGCAACCATCTTGAATAATAAACGATAATGAATCAACTTTGACTTTTAAACAATGAATAATTTAACAATGGAAAAAGCTACCTCAGAGGGGGGAAAGACTAAAAGCCAATGACCATCATTTAGATTCCTTGATTATCTCATTTTTTATTATGCGAGTCCCTATCAGTGCCATTGGGGTTAGGGTTTACTATATAAGCTTAAGTAAAAACTTAAAAAATCTTCTTGTCAATATAAATCAACAACTTACAACCAATTATTGCTTCTCCTAATTATCGACTTCAGGCAATAATAACTCGCAAGATAATAATAATTTTTAATAGTATTGCAATATACATTAAAACTTATATTCATAAAAAACGTGTTAAATTCAAATAAAAGATAACTTATGAGTAGTTGATAATGATTTAAAGAATGTTGGCCGAGGTACGCGATTTAGTTGGCTACAAAAATGACTCTTAATTTGGCTCCATTTTCTTTAATTTGGCTCCAACTTTTCAAATATGGCAAAAGTATTGGCAAAAAGAAAAAGTAGCCAGAGATGACCCTGGTGTTACTACCCAAATAAAGGAATAACGGTTTTAATTTACAAAGTTGACTGAATATTAAGGGTCATTTTTTAAGTCTTTACTAATTAAACTTGCCCCGCCCTCTGGTGGCCATGTGTTTTGACGAATAAAGATGGCTTGAACACACTTGGCCAGATTAGCTCAGTCAGTTTCGTGTCTGACTATCAATCCAGTTGTCGCGAGTTCGAATCCCTACCCGGCAACAGTGTCTGTGATGACATACAACATTGAGTTTCATTATCATTTGTCTCTCACTGCTGATTCAAGTGGGAAAGTTATCAGTTGCTTGCGGAAATGGAGTGTGCTCGGGTATTGGTTAACTGATCATCTGTACAGCAAACCCTTGATGGCAAAAAATGACCCTAAATATTCAGTCAACCATTAATTGTTCATAAACTCATTTTATTAATTTTATAAACAATAGGCAATTTAGTTTATTGATATATGGCTTTTCACAGTCAGCTGGGTCATTATTCTTGAATAAACATTTAAACTGCATTTACTTCGTAATGAAAAAAGATAAATTAAAACCTTTATTCCTTTATTTGGGTAGTAACACCAGGGTCATCTCTGGCTACTTTTTCTTTTCGCCAATACTTTTGCCATATTTGAAAAGTTGGAGCCAAATTAAAGAAAATGGAGCCAAATTAAGAGTCATTTTTGTAGCCAACTAAATCGCGTACCTCGGCCAACATTCTTTAAATCATTATCAACTACTCATAAGTTATCTTTTATTTGAATTTAACACGTTTTTTATGAATATAAGTTTTAATGTATATTGCAATACTATTAAAAATTATTATTATCTTGCGAATTATAATTGCCTGAAGTCGATAATTAGGAGAAGCAATAATTGGTTGTAAGTTGTTGATTTATATTGCAAATGATGCATTAGTTTAAATGGAGTACAGTCAAAAACCAACACGGCCCCAGTCATGTTTCTGTATTTGTTTGCTTTTGTCAATGTTTGTACGTTAATGCACATAAATAACAGCTGTTGAGCCTTATTTTGTTTTGCTTTTATCTTTTCTATAGCATGCTATTCTCACAAAACCCAATACAGTGTATTTTATAATTATTTAAAAAATAATACACATCAATTTATTTTAAAAGTATTCATACACAAATTATGGATTTCTAGCTAGCGTATTGACTGAAATTGCCGTTGGTTAAAACATTCCACAACATTTTCTAAATAACTTTATTACCCCACCCACTTTGTTACTACAGACTCGCTATAAATATGGTCAATATTAGCATTATAACAGCAGACCATATAGATCAAACAGATCTACTTATTGTAAAACCTTGGTATTGATTGCAAACAACTAACAGTCATCGCTGACATTATGAACAAAGTTATTTTACAGACAAAATCTACAGTCATTTATTGTTTTTATCCCGGAAGCCGCCATTTTGAAACTAACTGTTTGTTGACAAAAAATTGGGGTTGCCCATGAAAGTATAGATGACAGTGTATTGGCATAAACAATTTTTCTAAACCTATTTAGCTTTTTTTCAGATGTCACGATGTTTTGTTTACATATTTTTGTAAATGTTCAAACCTGTCTTCAGCAGCCAATCATGGAAAGGAGCAAAAGTGACCCTTTAAGACAGCAGGTGAATTTGCTCTGAAGGACAGAAATGGGAAATAGCAAAATTATGTGGTTGCTTAATAAAGGTGACCACTTGCACAGGTTTTACTGCATACCATACTATAAATAACTATGGGGATATCCGATGATTTGATGGCTGTCAACACAAATAATCGTACAGAGTTATAAGGGTAAAAAAATATGCAGAAATCGCCAGGAATCTTGGTATTCATAGATGTTCTGTATATTAAATCAGCCTAGAGGACCGGACTGTTTCTGAAGTAAATGTAAAAAGAGGTTTATACAAAAATAAATTTCACACTCGTAAGAATATTCGGATTCGGACAATGAGCATTTAAAACTGCCTGGTATGGGCAACGAGAAAGAGTTTATGTCTGGTGCCAGCCCAAGGAATATCACTATTTTTTATATCTCATTTGTTAATGGTAACATTAACCGTGGTTCATACAAGTTTTCTGTGAAAAAAATAAGGGCTTTTAAAGGGTTTTTTTTTAAGCTTACACTTTCAAATTTAAGGACATATTATATTAAGGAAATATAATGTGAAACCATCAATTTTTTATATTCTCTATAAGCAAAGCCTAACCACTTTTGGTTGAATATACACTTCCTCATATTTGCCGTTTAAAACTGGTGAAAATGGCATCTATCGATTAAAACATTACAAAATGTTGAAAAATTCGGTTAGCCTGTGTACACTGAAGGCTCATTGTTCGAAGTTGACAAGAGCAAGAGCGTCCACAATGACCATAACTTCGGATATTCCAGTATGCGGACTAGCAGTTTTATACAGATTTTCAGCTTTTTTTCATCCAATATCGATTATTTCAATCACTTTCAAATAATTCTGTATTACTTTTTCGGGGATTTAAACCGGATTTAAGGGTTTTTACAGGGCTTTATTGTATTTTAAGGACTTCTTAAAGACAAATTTTGTTTTTTGAAGGGTTTTTCAAGACGGACATCAAATTTAAGTGGTTTTCAAACCATTTGTTGTGCAAACCATGTTAACATAAAAAAAGTATATAAAATTCTGCAAATAATTACATATTCCAAAATGACAATTTTCTCGATGACCATTTCTTAGCAAATACTTGAAAATGACAGTGCTGACCTGTCTGTCTTGCCTGTATCTGTAGCATATGTAGTATTTCCCAAATACTGGTAGATAACTAAATGAGATGAGAGAGCTCAGTATCAGCTCTGGAGGCAAGTCTTTAAGACCTCAACAGCCTGGGAATTGGTCGTGCTCTCTTCTAGCTGGTTCCACTTATACACAGTTCTCGCAAAGGAATTCTTAAATTGTTCTGTGTTGGCACATTGCTCTACAAATCAATTTGAATAGTTAGTAATTTGTTTTATCTAAATAGCATCTAGTTTTAAAAGTTAAGAATGTCACTGGTTTAACCTTACACTTAAAATTTCTATTGCCTAAGAAATCACAGGCGTTCACTGCCGGTACCATTCCCTTACGACCTAAGCCAGAAGGCCAGCCTGTTGAATTCATGTTGCTGTCAGAGCACCAGTTCTTCCAGCATTTCGGTTACACACCAATTGTATTCCTTCTTAAGGGTATATCAATGCCTGAAATGGAGCAAAAAGAGGGTGGGTTAGTGAATTTCCATTTAGTGAAAACTGCTTGGTTTGCCCAACAGTTTTCTGTTCAAAACATTAATATACATTAAAGTAATGAACACTGCATATATAGTATTACTGAAACAAAAAGTAGTAAAGATTTTGCATGATTTTAATGTGTCAAATAATGCATCTTTCAGTGTGGTTTCAATGTCACATATGATAGAAAATATGCGAAAACAAACATCAAGTTACAAAATGGAACATTCAATCTACAATGGTTTTTTTGTTTGTTTTGGTTTTTTAATGGGGTTTAACGCCATTTTCAACACAATTCAGGTTATACATGGCATATCCAGATTTACTGGTGGAGGAAGACCTCGGACTAAGTAGAACCACTGCCCTTTCGCAAGTAACTGGAAACTTTCTCACAGTTTTTGGAGTGGGACTCAAACCTACGACATTAGCAGTGGGAGGTAAGTGGTCTTAAGACGGCGCTTTAGACCACTCAGCCACAGTGGGTTTTTCACCATTATTGGAAGATGGCCCATACCCTTGGAATTGGGAACTTTAGCGGCGTTTTCATTAACATTTGGAAAACTTATCCATTAAATATATTTGTTCAACTTCATAAAATTGTGTACACTTGCTTCTCTGGCTATTTAATTTTAGAATCAATGTATTACTCAATTCAGAATGGGTAAAACTTTGTCTATTTTATCAAGGAATTATGGAAGTTTCAATTAACAATTATTGGAGCTATCAATTATGAATTTTTACCATCCAATTGGGGAAAAAGATACTATTTGCCATTGGAAATATTACCCAACAACGGCTATAAAAATGGTAGGAAAAAACCCTGACAGAAGACCCATCAATCTACAATGTAGAAAAGATTCCAGTGAAATAAATCTCATAAATTGAGAGATATACTTCCCAATTGACTGCTCTATGATGACCATTTGACAAGGACACCATGTTGCCATTGATAAATCAATCAGGTAAACACAACCACCCCAGTGCTCGAGATAAGCACCACCATTTTGGGGTATTTGAGCAATGACATTTCTGAAAAAAGCATTGGCATTTTAACATAAGAGGTAAAAACGCATTTGATTCCGACACTTTCAGTGTCGTTTTGTTTATTTATAATAGCAATTTGATTAAATTGTTCATTGTCACATTTTGAAAATAAGTATTTTATACAAATTTAAGGAGAAAAATACTCATTGCAAGAAAATCTTATCTGGAGCACTGCCACTCTATCATACCAATATGCATTTTTCTTCAATAATGTACTGTTGGGCAGTAAAATTTCACATATTTAAATAATGAACATTTCTTAAAACAACTTTAATTAAGGCCTAAAAAAATAAATGTTATGTTGACGGTTTCACGACCAACCAATTGTAAAAGGCCTGACCGTATTTTTAAAAAAAAAAAAAAATAAATTAAAAACTTTCGCCGACTGTCGTTTTAGGGATGGTTCGGGTGCTCCAAGTATTGGGTGAAAACCAATATATAAAACTGTATACCAAAGACAAAACTTTTAGAAAAGTGCGACTTGAAATTCGAAGCACAACTGTGCCTGAAGACCAAAAATAAACAATCTGAAAAACTGCGAAAAAGAAATGACACAAAATCGTTTCCGAAATTGTTATAGTATTTATTCTTTCTACATTTCAACAATTATAATTATTAAATCGTTTGCAAACTAGACATTGAATGTTCTTCGGCAATAAGTTATAACATGAGGAAATTCTTGTTGAAGGCAGAGTACCACCATTGCAAAAAGGAAGTGCTTCCGTGGGGTAGTCGCATAATGGCGGTTTTAAATAATCCTCATTTCTTCTTCTTTAAAAACGCATCTTTTCTTATTTTAATGCTCATTTTTTTATTTGAATGGCATTATTGATGTATTTTGAACACTCTGACAGCATTGTCATGTTTGAATTGTGAATTTAGAAAAAAAAATGATGCTTGGAAATTGGGGTATGAATACATGATTTCGGAAGTCTACTTTCACTTTGTCACCAGTGTACACACTGAGCAGAAAACAAATCTCTAATATGACACATAACCCCTACTTTTCTCATCATATTTTGATAGTGCAGAGGTTGACAAACAGTAAAATGTAGGTTTCACTTCTTTCATTTGGGTCTCTCTATGAATGACAAGCCTTCATACTTTTATTTACTATAGAATAAAGAACAAAAATCAATGGTGGGATGACACCTGAATCTCCAAGGAATCTATTCATCGCGAATCGTTCACCATTTTTTGTATAAGGTATCGAGGCGCGCATGCGCAACTTTCTAATCTCGGTTTAAACATCGGGCTATTTTTCTGTGTTATTTTTTTTGGACGGGAAAATCGCGGGATCAAAGCAGATATTTATCTACAATAAGCACTTGATAAGATTTATTAGGAAGTTAAAATGCTAGGTGTAAAACAAAAAGGTTTAAGGTTTCCCTCATTGCTTTCCAAAAAGGTTCACATGTATGAACATACCGCCGGCTAAAAGGTTATTCAGCCAATCAATCATTCATTCACCGTAGAACAGGTATTTTATCTGTTCCACCCTGTACCCGAAGAAGGCCAAAAAGTAAGTGTTTTTACATGTGAAATGAACACAAACTCTGGCACAAACTTTGAAATTCAGGATTATGTCCAATGTCGAAATTAGTTGGTAGTTTTGAAATATTTTTACAGATATATTAAATATACAAAATGAAATTCCTTTTATACATTTAATAATACCTTTTTTTAACAGATTCTGTTGAATACCCAATCTAACCTATTGCAATATGGTGCACGTGGTGCAGAACAAATGAGAATATATTGAAAGTGGAAAGGAAAACATTCAAACTACAAAAACAGACAAACTACAAAAGTATACAATATGTTGCCACCAAATGCTTTTGAAAAAGGTGTAATTACTTCGCATGCAAACTGAGTACATGCGAGAGAAAATAAATAAAAAAAAACAAACAAAAAAACACCGACCGTTTGATTTTGCATCTAAAAAAATCAGCAAAAAAAAAAATCCTACCTACCGACCCAATTTTTTTTCAGCATGAAACCTTAAACACAACATTTATTTTTTTTAGGCCTAAAAGTACCTGTCGTAATTCTCATTAATTGTACTGCAAAATGAAGACACTTTCCTACATTAAAGTGCCTTAATAATTATAATCGTCACAACGTAAAATTTGGCTCCTTAACATTATATCACTACACAACTACCAGTTTCAATTACAGTGCTGCTTAAACAACGAAAAAATGTGGCCACATTTATCTTTCTCCTCAACTGCTATATTTATTTCAATGAATGAATGAATGTGGTTTTACGACGTACCTACACATTATAGGTTATTCGATGCCAACAGGAAGATTCCAGGTTCACCCTACATGTGAAAAAAACACAACAAATTAACGTACCGATAATAACAAAACATCAACACATGAATATGCAGAATGAACCTAGAACCTTGATACCTGCAGAACTGCAGAGTTTCAGCAAATTATATCGTATTACTCAAATTGTCGCTTCTTACGACATGTTCAAGCCACAGTGATTCTATTCTAACCATCACTCATATGGCTTCCTGGAACCACGCAGGGGCTGTTAATTTAACCACAATAATGAACATGACAAAAATGATAAAATGATCATGTGACCCATTCAGAGGGTTCCTACCGCTCTACAGAGATCGGCAGTGATTCAATTCTTAGCTGGAACCACACAGGCTTATGTATTCCAAATATATGTACTGATAACACTTACCATGCATCAAGAACTGATAGTGAAATGTCTTTAGTAAATGTGCCTAAAAAAACGGTGTTTTGTTGAAAACCGGAAAGTTCTATTTTTAATACAGGTTTGGCGGTCAAATAAGATATAGGAATTGAAAGTTACCAGTAAAACTCTGCCGGAACTCGTCTTCTTTGCAGCCGGAATGTGGCTGGGCCAGTTGGAACATGACCGAGTTTTAGTACCACCAAATCACATTTTGCCTCAAAATAAAAGTATCAATAAACTGATTGTCAACAAAAAAACTGTAAACATGATGCAAAAAAAACAAAACAATACAAACTAAATTAAGTTTGTTTTATATTAAAAAAGATGATGTTTCTGCTTAGGTTAAGGTCAGGAGTCTCTAAGGAGGCTTTTAAAAAAATTTTCATTGACCGCAGATCTGATAGCCAAATAATGATAATGTTGTATGGTGTTTAGCGTCGCTTTCAACAATTTTTCAATCATATCGCGAAGGTGTCTACTTGAGACAGTATTCTAAGCGCTGTCACACTGGAGTATCATGCCACAGACGCATGGTATGATACCCCACCCAGTCATATTATACTGACACCCGGCCGACCAGACCTAGAGCTCTCCTCTAAATGCTGAGCCTCAAGCGAATAAGCTTCTAGTACCATTTTTAAAGTCTTTGGTATGACCCAGCCAAGGATTGAACCCACGACCTTCCGCATGCGAGGCAGACGCTCTTCCACTAGACCACGCCGCGGTCTTAAATAATAATAAAGCTGTTCACTTACATCAGGCTAGGTCAGGAGAATATTAAAGGAAATGGTTAATCATGTAACCTGCATTCAATCAAAAAAGACCAACGATGGTTCTAAAAAAATGACAAAACCATTATGTAAGGCTATCCTTAAAAAAACATTTGTTTGCTGTTCTCCAACCTAATATTTTTCATGTGGGTAGGTAGATTTGTGTAAAAGATAATTAAATGCTTTGAAAGTCAATAACAAAGTTTGGGTAGGTGCAATTTTGAGTGAGAAGGGTGGAGTACGGCAAACAATAATTTAATAATGATTTAACATTAAAAAGTCATCTCTTCACTGGTTGTATTTCATATGAGCAATACTCATCACTATTCTGAAAAACTCAAGAATTCTGATCTACTCTGAATTTGATGAGTAATTACTCATCAGCTTAGAATGTTATCTGGGGCTCTGTAAAAACAGTTTGTCACTTATTTATTTTATTTTTTGTTATATATGACGAGTTGAGCATAGATTTGAAAACAAAATATTGAAAACATATCAGGTAGGGAGTTTACCAAGGTTTGTCATTCCACAAATGCATGACAATATAGGTGTAGTTGGGTTGAAGGATGAATTGACAAAGTCAGGAGTGGATGAAAGGAGACTTGCCATTGAAAAGGGTAATTTTGACGATGGTGTCCCATGCATAACTGTGATATGTGTCAGGAGTGGATGAAAGGAGACTTGCGATTGAAAAGGGTAATTTTGACGATGGTGTCCCATGCATAACTGTGATATGTGATGGTGGATGGTCAAAGAGAACGCCAGGCACTTCCCCAGGAATTTGTTAATGAGCTAGAATAAATATAAGACAAAACGGTGGGGGGGGGGGGGGGGGGGGGGGAGGATGCGGGATATCACTTTACATGGTGCAGTTAAGTGTTAATGGGATTAATGATTGTTGCGACAAAAAAAGACAAGAATATAATTATTGTCATTTTAAAGTTTTAATGGCACCATTTAAAATGTAACTTGCTTAAATATCAATATGAAATGTTTGCCACTCATGAATAACTTCTCCATCTTTCTACACATATTTCAATTTCTATGTTGTGTTATTATTATGTTTTTGTTACTACTTTTTCTGTTAAAAAAAACAATATTTGGTAAAAAAATTCCAACATTTTTCGTTTTCGACCTTGTCCCGTCTTTCATATGGTCACTCCAATCACTCAAAGTCATATAGCCGAAACAAATATGTTGGCTCTTTTATTTTGCAATTTACCGTCTTTCCATTAATATTATAATGAGATTAATGCCCAGCGTGTAATATATGAAGTTTAAAACTTATTTATTTTACTTCCATTGTGAAACAAGTTCTTACAACTCAGGCAAATCATGCTCGAAGTCTACCTGGTTAGAACCAGTACTAAGCATATGCTGAAAAGCGTCTTGCTCAAGGACACCACACATAGCTCTGATCATGGATTCGGTGCTCTACCACTGAACCACGCGCTCCACATTTAAAATATATATTCTAATCAAGATAAAATACTGATAAAAAAATGTTTTACACATTACATCTTCTTTCAGTCATGTGATCGAAATCTGGTGACACCATTTTTGGTGAAAGTATAAAAATAAAGTGTTTTATTATAGTGTCACCCTTATTGAAAGGGCCAGCCACACCGGCCTTACATGTATAAGGCCTTTATGCTGTACACAGTTACTTCCCGAAAGCCATCCCTCCAAGTGTCAGGCTGTTAGACATTCGGTACCTCTCAATTTTGCTAGCTGCTGGGTGAGAAATCGACCACATCAGACAAAACCAAAGTGTTTTCACTAGGATTTGAACCTTCGACTCCCACTTCGGTATGGATGCCTTAACCAGGCCTTAGAAGACAGTATATTTGGTTTACTGTGATCTTATATGAATGGTGACATAATCATATACACTACGATATAGAGGAGGGATGGCACTCACCGATTTCAAAATTTCGCCCCAACTGCTCGTTAATGTAGATTTATTTATATTTAAAAGTGAATGAACGCATTTCCTGGTAGTCTAATGAGACGTCGCAACACTTTGCGAGCAATGCATTTTTTATCTTTTTGGTAGAAAATTATTATATCATAGTTATTTAAACGCATTTAGTGTCAACATTCTTTAAGCAATGATATATCTATCGGCGATTCTTAAGTGATCGAAAACCCGTAACAAAATCATACTGAGATTTTCTTGAACATACCTGGAACAGTTGAACCGACTTGTATGCGGCCCCTTGTTTCCAAGGTAATTTTCCTCTTAGTTGCTGGAATGTCCTTCATTCCAAAGGATAATGTATCGAAAATTGTACAGTGTAATTGCAAAATAATAAAAAAACATAAAATTTTCTGCAGTTTCAATCCATCTGCAATTTTGTCTCGCTCCTAAAATCTCGTGAAAATTGTGAACAAATGGCGCCAAAGTTTCCGCATATACTCGGCCCAATCGGAACGTTTACGGAAATTGCCGAGCAGTGTTCTGATTGATTCTGAGCTGTCCGTATTGACCAATCAAAACAAAGTGGGTTTGAGTGGGTACTACTAAAATCCGGTCAAATTCCGGCTGATTCGGTCACTTTTCCGGCCTTAGGGAAACGGCAGATGTGGCGTATATATTAGTGATTATGATGTTAAACTGCCCTAATCCCATTAATTATGTACTGACCTTGCCATATATATATAAAAAAAAAATATATGAATTGATTAAAACCATGGTTATTTACTATGAATATACTTTAAATAGCCATTCAAACGCAGCCGGAATTATTCAAAAACGGCAAAAAATCGTCAAAAAACGTCACAAAAAGTTAAACTTCAAGACCAAATTTAAGGCATTATTTTATTGTTTTCATATATTTCTATATACTGTGTATTATGTCTCTGTCTCTACCTGTCTTTCATGTGTGACGAAAAACGCCTTGTATCTATAGAAATCCATAACATCCGTGTATTTTGTTACGGCGTTATTCTTTTCTTTTGGTTGATAACTTTATATATACCTTTATATATACCTTTCGTATATGAATGATCTGTTATTTCATAATTTTAATTTCATTTATTAACGTACGGAAATGTAGTTTATAAATTGTCAGGCAGACGCTCATTGAATTTGATTGAGGATGCTTGTTCAACAGAATCGAATTATCTCGAACAATAATTATTGTATTGGAAAAAACAAAGAATGTCCGATTTAAGTATTTATGTAGTTATATATATTAGTCTACAGTAATAAGTATTTGTGTACAAAATCCGATCGGCGCACATTACACCTTTATCATTTTTTAATTGGATTTAACACCATTTTCAACACATTTCATGTTATATATGGCATATCCAGTTTTACTGGTGGAGGACGACCTCAGACTGAGTCAGACTTAGTAGAACTGTCCTTCAGCAAGGAACTTGAAACGTTCTCACTTAAAGTTGTTGGAGCCGACGGATACGAACATACGACCTAAGAACACCTGTAACAATGGCAGTCGATTATATGTTTACTGTCGTTCTCAAATGAACAATATCTAACATCATTGGACTGTTTCCCGGGACCATCTCACTATGTTTTAAGTTGACATAAAGTTTTTACATACACTTGTGGCAACAGTAAATAGACGTGTTATTGGCCGCTATAAGAGAAGGGAAATCATGGTTTAACACATTTTTTTACTAAATTAATAGCCGATCGACGATTGTGTCTCGTGTAAACTCAACCTTTGTATACGGCCTTGATCACACTTTGGGTCATGATTCTTTCCACAGTACGACATGCGTTATCCGAGTGAAAATCAGTAGCCTACTAAGCAATGAAGAAAATGTGCCTTATTCGAGGGCACATCGCGCTCGATGAAGCATCGAGTCCATACCCCTTCGGTCACAAGTCAAGTGCTTTCTTAAATATAATAATCTTTACAAACAAGTATGGATCATAGCTTGTCTATAAAATACTACATAACGGTAAGGAACTATAATTATACTTCCTTGATAACGTTATTTTTTTATCAATGTGCAATGTAATCAAATACATGTTTTAGTATGTCTACATTTACTCTTCTCACTGACATGCACTTTTATTTAGCGATCCTACTTTTAATTATGTGGGTGTGTTGGCTGACATGCAGGAAGAGTGGCTAATCCAGGAATTCAGTTTAGAGTAGGCGCTACATAAAATCTGAACGGGCACACATGTTTTTCAGTAAAAATATCGCGACTTTTAATAAAACATGGGAGTTTAGGGGGTGACGGTTGTTTTTTTTAAAGAATAGACGTAAATCCGCCAGAGAGAGAGAGAGAGAGAGAGAGAGAGAGAGAGAGAGAGAGAAAGAAAGAAAGAAAGAAAGAGTAAGATAGATATATAGATTTTGTAATAGTTGTAAAAGTTATTCCCCTTATATTAATGGTCGCCTTTTGCAATCACCTATCGTATATTTATTGCACAGTTAAAGAACGTTTGTACACAGGTAGGTCATTTATAAACCGTAATTAGACAACACTACAAATAAGCATCTTAGTTCTGTATAATTCTCGTCACAATACTATACGGTTAAGCTTTATATTAAAAACAAAGACAGATACTTTTGTAGCCGACTACTGGTACTGCAGGCCTTAGTAAAAAAAATGTGTGGTTACTTGTGTCCATTGTTACATGAACAGTTCAGTAAATCGTTCTTCTGCAGTAATGGGCGGTGTTTTTTAACACTTCATTTGTTTTCAAAGGAAAACACTTGATATTGTGTGTTCCGTCTTGTTAAATGATGGTTTAATTCATCGAATTTTATCACGATACTTGATATTAGTGTTTTTAACCTACAGGTAACATGTACTTAAATAAGTGGAGGGCCTTAACATGATCCCATCTGTATAACTTGGACACTATGTAAACCCCGACACTATCATCACTTACTAAACAAGATTCATGTTCTTACAGATTCTTGTTTTGTATATATATCCTTTCAATCTACTGGGTCGATAAAAAGTTAGATCAGTTGTTTTATGATATCAAGGAATTATATAGAGAAGGAAAGGCAACTAAATGAGATTTTGTTAATACTCACGTATTCACTCAATGTTGAAATATCTTGTTTTTAATTATCTTCACTTCTATTCATCTCAGGAACACAAATTAAAATTCTTACACTGCAGAAAGAAATTGTCATCAAAACAATACCACTCCCAGAAATTTGTGTTTAAAATTGTTGAAGTACTTGTGATTTCAAAATGTGTATACTACAGCTAAAATAACAACAAATTATGATAAATTTTCCTTAAAACCTCGATGTCTTTAATTCAAGAGCATTTTGCGTGATTGAAACCCATTTAAACATCTAAGATTACATATAACTTGCAGTTTATGTACAAGAAAGCAGTTGCCTGTGAGTAATGAATGATTAATTTGCAAATCATGAATTCTTTGTGTGCTGTTTCATCAACATTAGTCAGGAGATGCAAGTTTCCTGTCCTTCTATACAAGTCCTTGATGATATTTAGTGTCATTTTCAACAGTTTTTCAGTAATATCCCGGTTGTGTGAACTTTAGACAGTGTTTTTAACTATCCTCTGAATGCAGAGTGCCAAGAGAGGAAGATTCTAGTACCAATTAAAAAAACTTTGGTATGACCTGGCTGGGGATTAAGCCACAACCTTCTGAATGCGAGGTTGATGTTCTACCCCCAAGACCATACGTTCACGTTTGTCTGACTATCAATCAAGGCATAGTTATTTCGAACCTACGAACAATAGTCTACGTGATGATTGATATACAGCATTTCATCTCTATGTTATTCGTCTCTCACCTTTGATTCAAGTGTGAAAGGTATCACAGTTACTTGCAGGGACGGGTGTCCTCAAGTACTGATTAACCTTCTATGATCCCGGAAAAGAGTGGTTAGGTTAACTGATTATCTATTAACGCTCCATAGCATAAAAATGATGTTAAATATTCAATCAAACAAATATTTACTTTGCAAAATTAATGGTACATTTAACTTCACATCACTAAGTATTGTTCTCTTGTTATTTTTCTCACACATGTTGAGTAAAATTATCAAATAATTACTTGGTGTCATTTATGAGAGGCCATAGGCCCAGGTCTAGGAACCACTTTCTCTTCAATTAACAGCCTGCACCCTACACCACTGTCCCACTTACATCGTAGTTCAAATGTTGGAATAGCCTTTAATCTATTACAGTAGAACTTTGTTGGCTCAGACACGGATGACTGGAACACCATATATAGCTCGAACCATTCATCTAGCTGGTCCTGACCAAATTTCTATTTCGATGTATATACATGTACACGTATGATATAATGTTGAACAATACTTGGCTTGAAACACCCTTAACTCATACTATTTTGTCCAGTCCCATTGAGTTTGAGACGTTAAAGTTCGAAGTATTTAAAATCGATTGCTCTCATTGTGACTTTAAATAAAATAGGATAAAAAATTTAAAAATGTAATAGACACTCACAAATGAACATTATTTTTTTACTTTAAATGTTTATCTTGACTTGTTTTCATTTTGTTTCAGATGCAATTTGTATTACATGCAAGTTTGGCAGATATGTTCAAGATAAAAGTTTAACGTACAGAGTTCTAAATATGCTAAATCCGGGGTCACTGATCAAATATGATTGGCACACGACAGGTGAAGGCAGGGATTTGATATCATGTTTATATACCAGGAACAAACAGCGACAACGTACATTTGGTAAGTAATAGTCATGTTTGAAATATATTAAATAAAAATTCACTAGTAATCATGTTAATTTTTTGCAAAAAGATGTTATAGTCCAAAATTTTGAATGGTACATGTTCGTTCATTTGTATAGTATTTTTACACCATTTTTCAACACTTTTTCCATTTATTTCGCATTTAATCATCGTTTCTGAAATCCACTAGGTGGTTAATCATTACTAGACACACCTCATCTCTGATACTAGTAGTCATTGAACGCTTCCCCACATATTCAGAGGTTGAATAAAACAAAGTTCATGATCAGTCATCACAGAGACCGTGGGCAGTCAAACTCGCAAACAATGGATTGTCAGGCCAGCTCATTACAGGCTGAGATAGAAAAATGGTACATGTCAATTCTGTCATTATTTGAGTGTTTTAACTGAAATAAAGCAACAAATAATTTTATTATTAGTGACTCCGACATATTATTCAGTTTCCCTACTGATTTTCAAACATTTAATATTAAAATAATACAATCAGTACCTTTAAGATTATGTTTTGACCATACAGGTTTTGGAGAAAATCCTTTCATTTTTTTCTTTCTGCCACTGCTTTTGTTTCAAGACCATTAGATAAAGTTTCAACTGACATTGGGTCATGCTTTGCTAGCTCCATCTGTACTGTGACTGACTGCCAATTCAGGGCCATGAGTTTGTGTTTGCCTGCCCATAGTCTCAGTGAACTTTGCTCTACCACCATGAGTCTCAGTTTTCAGTGATAAAGTGGGCCTAGGATTGGTTAATAGGCCTAGTGGATCCCAGGAATGATGATTACCAGTAGTTGCTCTGACCGCCGTTATACTACTGAAATACTGTTGAAAAATGGCACAAAGCATGATACAAACTCCTGAGGGGCCACCCAGGTTACCCATCTTTTAAAATGTTTATATTCAAATCTTCACTTGCATTTATTCTGGAAACCATATATATTTGTTCTATAAGTAGGGATGTTTGAAATAGTGTCAGATTGGGAAATATGAATAAGCCTTTGAATTTAATAGGGTTATTTGAAAGGCTTTATTAATTTACTGTTTTTGTTCTCCTTGAAAAAATTAGTGGGGAGCATAGACTAGTAATTACTTGTTCCATATGTCCTTCTGTCGTGGGGCAGAGCCCAATTAGCTCAGTGGGTTACGCGTCTGACTATCAATCCAGGGGTCGTGAGTTCGAATCCCCGTCCAGCAACAGTTTCCGTGATGATTGATATACGACATTGTGTCTCATTATCATTCGTCTCTCACTACTGATTCAAGTGGGAAAGTTATCAGTTACTTGCAGAGATGAGGTGTGCTCGAGTACTGGTTAATCCCAGGAAACAGTGGTTAGGTTAACTGATGGTCTGTTAGGCCTCTATGGCATAAAAAGGATGCTAAATATTCAGTAAATCAATCAATCAATGTCCTTCTGTCAGTTATCGAGTACGGAGCATAACACATGAAAGAACAGGAGAAAATTTGTAGACTTGTTTTTTTTTCATCCTAGGTTTATTGGAGAGGCCGCCTCTAGCTGCCCACATTGAAGAGGTTCGCTACAAGATATTTGTATCTGGTAAAAGTGGAGTAGGAAAAACCAGCACAGTTGCCAAGGTTACCGGTCATGATATACCAAAGGTGCATGCAGAAACGGCAGGTGGGTATTCAAGAAAACTGTCCTATGTAAGATAAACAGACAGATAGGTAAGTGGATGGGTGGGTAGGTAGGCAGGTTAAAAAAACATGTTAAGTAAATGAGAATATTACGTACATGAGAAATAATGAGCCATGGCACACACACCGCCACCAAGAATAACACAAAAAAGAGTAAAATGTTATTTCTTTTTCAGTTCTTGATTGTAATTGTGTGATGTTAAAGGAAGTAAAAACATATATTTTCGTAGTATTTCATGTCCGACTGTACTTAATGAGCTTTTATTGCCATTAGATTATTTTTTAACAAATTTCGATATGTTAAAAAGAGATTGCTTGACATGGCAAATGTGCCCAGGTTTGAATACAATGAATTTCCTGCTAAAACATTGCAATACTTTTTACGACATATAAAATGAGTTGGGTGATTTCAATTTACAAGAGTCATTTTGCAACAAAACCTGTTTGTGCGACAATGTTTATTACTGAACAGTTTTGTATATTTACTGTTTATTACTGAACAGTTTTACATATTCAATGTTTATCACTGAACAGTTTTATATATTCAATGTTTAGCACTAAACAGTTTTATATATTCAATGTTTATTACTGAACAGTTTTACATATTCAATGTTTATTACTGAACAATTTTATATATTCAATGTTTATCACTGAACAGTTTTATATATTCAATGTTTTTTACTGAACAGTTTTGTATATTCAATGTTTCTCACTGAACAGTTTTACATATTCAATGTTTATCACTTAACAGTTTTATATATTCAATGTTTATCACTGAACAGTTTAATGTATTCAATGTTTATTACTGAACAGTTTTATATATTCAATGTTTATCACTGAACAGTTTAATGTATTCAATGTTTACTACTGAACATTTTTATATATTCAATGTTTATCACTGAACAGTTTTATAAATTCAATGTTTATCACTGAACAGTTTTATATGTTCAATGTTTATCACTGAACAGTTTAATGTATTCAATGTTTATTGCTGAACAGTTTTATAAATTCAATGTTTATTACTGAACAGTTTACTTGTTTATTACTGAACAGTTTTACATTCAATGTTTATTACTGAACAGTTTTATATGTTCAATGTTTATAACTGAACAGTTTTACATGTTTTAATGTTTATTACTGAACAGTTTTACATATTCAGTGTTTATTACTGAACAGTTTTTTTATATTCAAAGTTTATTACTGAACAGTTTTATATATTCATTGTTTATTACTGAACAGTTATATGTATTCAATGTTTAGTACTGAACAGTTTTATGTGTTCAATAATTATAACTGAGCAGTTTTATGTATTCAGTGTTTATTACTGAATAGTTTTATATGTTCAGTGTTTATTACTGAACAGTTTTTTAAATTCAATGTTTATTACTGAACAGTTTTATATATTCAATGTTTATTTCTGAACAGTTTTACATATTCAATGTTTATTACTGAACAGTTTTATGTATTCAATGTTAGTTACTGAACAGTTTTATGTGTTTAATGTTTATTACTGTTTTATGTATTCAGTGTTTATTACTGAATAGTTTTACATATACACTGTTTATTACTGAACAGTATTTCATATTTACTGTTTATTACTGAACAGTTTTACATGTTCAATGTTTATTACTGAACACTTTTACATATTCACTGATTATTACTGTCTGTCTGTCTGTCAGATACATTTCATAACATGAAACTTTGTATGCTATAATAAAACTGTACATGAAGGTATGTTTATTTACCTGTGCCCCATACAGTTGGATAATATCCATTTGTTGAATTTAGTTGTTTTTTATTATAGGCATACAAACAAGCACGTGCTATTGGCCGGTGAAGATTGTGGACATGAACAAGGTGATGTTGTGTCGTCTCCAGTTGTGGGACGCTGGAGAAGCTGCGGTCAAGAAGTTTGACCATATTCTACCTGTAAGTTGTATGTTGTGTATTCTGTCTGTATGTTGTGTATTCTGCCTGTATGATGTGTATTGTGTGTTCTGCCTGTATGTTGTGTATTGTGTATTTGTGCCTGTATGTTGTATATTGTGTATTCTGCTGTATGTTGTATATTGTGTATTCTGCTGTATGTTGTGTATTCTGCCTGTATGTTGTATATTGTGTATTCTGCCTGTATGTTGTGTATTGTGTATTCTTGCCTGTATGTTGTATATTGTGTATTCTGCTGTATGTTGTGTATTGTGTATTCTGCCTGTATGTTATATATTGTGTATTCTGCTGTATGTTGTGTATTGTGTATTCTGCCTGTATGTTGTATATTGTGTATTCTGTCTGTGTGCTGTATGTTGTATGCTGTCTGTTTATTGTACTCTATAACCGCAGTTGTGGTTTACTGGTAGAACATCCACCTTGCATGCTGAAGGTCGTGGGTTTAATCCCCGACCGGGTCATACAAAAGACATGAAGAACGGTATAACAAGCTTCCTTAGTTGGCTCTCAGCATTTAGAGGATAGTTTTAGTATGGTAGCACTTACAATATGTCTCAAGTAGACACAATTGCGATATAACTGAAAAATTTCTGAAAACAACAAGTAACACCATACGACATATATTATATTCTGCCTGAATGTTGTGTATAATATAATGTTGTATATTGTATTGTGCCTGTACATCATCTGAAGTCCATAAGTAAGTTTATGTAATTCGACTTGACCCCGATATCAATCTTATATTATCTAGTATATTAATGGAAAAATCTTTAATACATCCATTTGGTTTTGTGGTATACCAGTATGATGAAGAACTCAAAGCATCCGTTATTAAACTTCCAAATCACCACTAGGAGTTTTATTCTCTGCCACACAATTTTGTAAACAATATTAAATTGGATATCGTGCCTTTTGCTGAAATGGTGTTTTTGTTTTCAATATTTTTTTTCTGCAACGATGAAAATAAAATTGTGAAATTCTCCGTTTCCGGAGCAGAACTCAAAAACCATTCATGGTAACTTACGGTAATGAAACTTTGTACACATATTAACCTAGTGATGTAGAAGTGTCTTTTGCTATGAGAAAGTTTTCATTTTCAAGTTTCAGAACTCAGAACATCTCTTTTTTGTTACCATGGAATCAAATATCCGAAGTTAGCATAACTCCTAAACCTTTCAAGATAACTTCACAAAACTTAGTACACATGCCAACAAAGTCGTCTAGCAGTGCTGAATGCTTTGAGAGAGTTTTCATTTTAAAGCATCAGAACTCAAAATATCGGAGTAAAATACACCATTGGGATTGGGGGATATTGATGTTGGTAATGGAAACTAAAGGTATATCTATTTTCAGGCATGTACAGATAAGACTGATGCCATTATGTTTCTGTTCTCAATTGTTGACAAGTCGAGCTTTGACGAGTTACATCAGCAGATCAGCCGTCTATCCACACCAAACAATAACATAGCAAAAATTGTCATAGCAACAAAGTATCCTTACATTGTGACAACTGAATTGCTTTTTTGTTTTCCAGTTATACGGGTCATTTTCGGTAAATGTGTATCAATATGAAATATAGGCCTGTATTGGCAAATAGTAAAAATCTTCTCTGAAGCTACCCACCCAGGCCGTCCTTAAAAAAATGTTTGCTTGCTCCTACCTACTCTCTCAAAAATAAAGCTTACTTTTTTATTGACTTTCAAAGCGTTTAATTTTTTTACATGCTTTCTGTCTCTTTTGCTTTGAAATGACTATGTAAAAAATCAAAATTTGGCCTCAAAAAATGATAAGCTACCCTACCTACCCACATAAAAAATACAGGGTCGGAGCACATCAAACAAATATTTTTTTAAGGATGGCCCCATTTAAATTTGGCCCGTAGTGTAGTGTAGAGTATCTGTGATTGAAGCCAGAAGTTGCAGGTTTAGTCCCCAGCTCGACATGATGCCTCTCATAAACAACACTTAGTACTGGTTTTACCAAGGAAGAGGATTCAAGAGCTGTACATATAAGCTCTAAGCTTTCATCCCAATGGAGCTAAAATAAACTAAATTCTGGGGCTTAGATTTTTTATAGGTAGCTTTTACATTGGCTTGAAAATGGTTGGGAAGGGGAGTCTGAACACGTATTCTCTGATGGTCCATTGAAAATTTTGAGAAAAAATCCTGAGGAAGTGAGAGTTGGATGAATGACATTTCCTTCTTGTTTATTTTATGGTTACAATATATTTTATACTTGGCACATGTATGTTTTGTGATGTTTTTTTAGTTGATAAGGCATTGGCAGGTCATGCAAAGTCCTGGGTTCACACCCATTCTTGGGGTATTGACCTCGTAAAACAATCACAAAGTGCAGGGTCTGCTAGAGAAATCAACTCAATTATGATTTACCAAAGCTTTAATTGAGCTGAAATAAATAAGTATTAATTAAGTGTTTTTATTAATGTCTTTAACTTTGTATTAGATGTGATCAGCATGCTCACAGTGAGGTCACACAGAAGGACATCCGGGAATTCGAGAAAACTTGGAAAATCCCAGTTCTAAAAATAAAGAATACTCTTGACTCTAACCAGTCCGACATCAGCGATACTATTAACATCATGAACAGTATATGTGAACATCTCTGGCAAAGGGACTTAATCCTTGCAGGCAAGATGCACAGACACTCCGGTACTACAGCTGCAGAGAATGAAAATAACTCGACCCAGGATGGTTATGTTTGATGAACCTAGAAGCCTACAGTAGCAGTGTTTTGTAACTTGTAATTTACCATCGAAAAAGATTTTGAAATGAATTAACTTTTGTATAACAACTGAATAGAATCTGTGATAAAAAGAATATTTTTATACTGATTGCTGATGGTTGTTTTTATTGTTCTACAAATGACTTCTATTTAAAAATATTTCAAGGTAAACAAGAGATGTTTGTAAAACATATATACCCACGAAAGGGTCTCAGTTAACTGGGTTCTTTAGGATTTTCACCAAAGACCCCTTGGGACCTAGGCAAAACTGGTTTCCAGATATCAGACAGAAACCAGATTTTCTATAAATAGTAACAATGACCTTGACCTTTAACCTACCATTCCCAAAATGAGTTATCAGCCAGAAACTGTTTTTCTATAAATAGCCACTATGAATACGGGTCATCTGCTTAGTAAGATGATATGCCCTGCAAAATTTAGGTTCACAAGGTCAAATTGTTCTCGAGTTATCAGTCAAAATTAGATTTTGTATAAATTGCCACAGTGACATTGACCCAAAAATAAATAGAAGTTGTGTTCTTTACTTGACAAGATTCTTGATTGCTTGAGAACTGTAGGGCCAGTGCTACTCAGTTGTCACCCGGTAACATATTTTCTATAACCTTGACCTACCAACACCAAATTGATTGTGGAACATATGCTTTCCAAGAATAACCCTGCAAGTATAAGGAGTGTGGGGTTAAGTTATCGTCCTGAAAACATGATGCTCTTCTGATCAACAAAGTGCAAAGCTCTAAACTGTGCTTCTTTGAAGGGGGGAAAAATCATTCAATTCCTGTGTCACCCGAGAGTCCTGACTGATGATTGGTCATTATTTTGTGTATTATTGTGGTTTCTTTTTAACTAAATTCGATCCAGGTCACCATTACAAAAAGTGAAAAATTAGTTTCTGCTCAATAACTAGGTTTTTTCTTTAGATATCTTGATGAAGGTTTGAAGATTGGTACTTTAGCGGAAAAGGGAGCTCAAATGATGTATCTATAGCAAAAACAATTTGCTTAAAGCAATAAATCCTTCTGTATACGAGGTGTGTTAAAAAATAGGTCGATTTTTGTAATATTTTCAATATTTAATATAGTACATGAATAAAATTATATTGCCATAAAAGTTAATAGTTACCCTATCCAATTGCCAAATTTCATATTGATATTATATACTTTTATGTTACAAGTGCTAGCAAATATGCATGTAATGGCTGCCCAGAGCAGTCTGATGACGTTGACGTCGAGTATTTGCACACTGTTTAAACTGGTCAAATTTTCATGACTTTAGTTTCAAACTCATTGCATAATTGCACAGTTCAAGGAGCAGTGATATGGAGATGTGTATGATAAATGGGTTAATTAATATGGATGAAAAGCACCCTGGATTCCACTCGATACTTTGGCAAGATGTGATTTGGCCAGTTAAATGTCATGTAAAAAGCTGCTCCCGGAAGCCATTACAGGCGTATTTCCTTGCGATGTTGCAACATTACCATACTCAGTATAGTTACAAAATTTGGCAATTGCATAGAGGAAATATTACTTTTTATGGTACTTTGTGCTATATTAAATGTTGAAGCTATTACAAGAGAACACATATTTTTAACACATCTCCTAACTGTTGTAGTATAATTTACAACTTATTTTACATTGTTTGGTTGCTAGGCACAGGTATCTGTTAGTTATGCGTATGATCCAGGGGAAGCGAGTTCAACTCTCAGCCCGGACACAGCCTCTATAATTAAAATGCTGGTGCTAAATGGTCACAAGGGCAAATAAAACAATTTTTAATAACACAAGGTTCAGGACCTGAATCCATCGATTACATCAAGTTTGAGAATTTAGGTACAGTTCAAGAACTTATATTGCTACATATGAGTCACATTATTGACCAGACACAGAATTTTGGATTGACCGATGATTGAACGGACATTGTCATTTCTATATCCTGCCCGTTGGGGGCAAATAAAAAAAAGCATTAAGTGGATTAAAGACATAATCAACAACAGCTTATAATTAATCCAAAATCTTTTTATTTCCAGAAATGATAAAATGCCTCCAAATTGAACAATTTATTCATATAACTATAAGTATTACAGTTGTTGACATCTACATGTACTGTTGACATACGCACAAACTGTTGACACAAATGACTTTATTTCACTCGATAGCAATGCACTGCGAATTGCTATATACTGCTGATAGTAACAGTAATGCTATGTGGACAATATACCGACAGCCAAGCTATAGTAACTCAGGCAACATAGTACCGAACAAATATAATATTGACCGTACCATACTGTCAACATCTATGTCCATTTAGGCATGGTAATATCAGCGTACCAAAACGTGAACATATTGATAATGTGAAGCTGTACAATGACTAAATATTAAACTACAGTATATCTCAAACGTTTCTACATTGACTGTACAAATTTGGCACATGTGGAGAATTCATAGAGGGTGTATCCATCGCCAAAGGTCGAGAATACCAACGGTAAAATGTTGTTCATGACGCGTCATATATACATTGTATATATTTTTTCTCTATTGACGTTTATGTTTTATCTATGTTGAATATTTCAGACTCCTATTTAGAAAAATGATGATAAAAAATTTAAACTTAGATATCTTTTTAATTTCCCCCTTTTTAATTCAATATACCTTCTGTATAATCATCCATCTACATTAGACCCACATTTAGAAACACAAAATACACTTCACAAAAAAAAAAAATTGTTTTTCCTCCGCACACAATCCATAGTAAAGCATAACATAAATTAAGATAGAACGTCTCTGAAATCTGGATAAAGATGTTATTTATAAACCATCATAACACTGACACCACCCTTGATAATCATCGACAAGCAACGGATTCCCTCGACTTTATAGTTTTTCATTTTATTAACATTTACACAATCTTATTTCAAGACTAGAATACACAAATAATAAATGAGCACCTCGGGAGCATTTAAGTATGGTAAATACAAAAAGCAACAATTAAAAAATTTGCTATAATAAAAATTGCATAGATAAAAAGTGATTCAAGAGTAAAATCTATATAAAACGTACATTAAAAAAAGACAAAAATGTCAACTTTAAAAGGCACAAAGTAAGTAATCTCACAAGGTAATACTGAAAACTTGTACATGATCATGAGCCTGAACTATCAACGCCTGATGTATAATTTAACTATGCTTGAGCTGGTTTGAGCAATTCAAAAGAATCTTAAGTTCGTAATGTACTATAAATGTCACATTTTATTCAATAATTCTTTATAGTAGTCTCAGCATTGGTCAACATGTCGGCATCACATTGTTGACCTCATGAAAGATCTTGGATTATTAACTATGTTTTCCTTGGATGGCATAATACATACATAAATTGCAATATGACAGTGATGAAAACTTCAATGAAAGCACCAGTACTCACACATCAATGAAATGATAAACATAGAACACCAACCAATGAAATGGCTTCATTGTACTGTAATTCAGTAATCCAATCGGATTGCTAGTAATAGTTGTACATTGGTCAAATAATCATTTCGTGCTATGGCTCTACATTTCAAATTTTCTTACAAAATATAGCCAATTATGGCATCGCATTTTGCAACTGAGGTTTTCAATGACAATGAAGCTGTGAGATTATTGACCACTGAAATGGCTTCTTTACAATGTACTATTATTATCCAATCAGATTACTGATCAATGAAATAGCTTCTTCAACCTACTGGGTTATCCAATTGGATTACAGCAGTGAGATTATTGACCAATCAAATGGCTGGGTCTGTAACTTCTCTACACAAATCACAGATGACTTAAACTTTCATTCTCACTTACACACATCAGCTATCTTAACGTCAACAAAATGTTGACCATTTCATAGTGGGGTCAATTTCAAACATTTTCATCTCGTCCAAAGCAAGCCGTTGCCACTAAATTACTGAAGTTGGTTATTTTAGTTCAATGTACAGGTTAATGGTACCAACACATCCAGAATTGTGTAAATACCCAGAGTGTATCTCGATATTTCCCACTATGAAATGTTCAACATTCCAGTAAGTAAAGCAATGTACAAGTTATTCACAGGCCTAATATACAATTAGCTACACTTATATAAAACCAGTGATGTAAGAAGAAATATATTCACAGACAATCAATGACACTTAATAAGGCACAATCTGGCTTGCCAATAGACCTGTGGCCGATTCCGTCATCGAATCGGAAATTAAACTGGATATAAAATGTCCAAGGTCGATGTCGCAAAAATCTTGCAAATGAAAAACACATAATAAAAAACATCATCTAAAAGCCGTTTGTGATAAAGATAATAGATTTTAAAAAAAAATTCTCCTAAAAATGAATATTATATCAGCACGGTTTAGTATAATATGAGACTATTATGTTGGTGATCAAATTAAAGGCCTGTAACCTGTTTTGTACATACTTGGCAACGACTAACACGTGATCTCAGATTACCCGCCTTGAGAGTTTCAGATATGGGAGTTCTAAACTGCTGATTTTGTGCAATAGTCGTGAGCCAGAAGCTATATTTATTGGCAAAGAAATGACAGGTGCCACGAGCACCGTTACACTCGATGAACGGAGTGGCTCTGAAATCCTCCAAACAACTTCCTGGACTTGACAAAGACTGACCGCCACCACTTGGACCAGCTCCAGTGTGCTGAAATGAATTCATGAAATAGTTATAGTTTATACCAATTTATTTTAGCTTGATTGCTATGAAAGCTCAGAGCTTATATGAACCGTTCTCGAGTCCACTTCCTGGGTAAAAACCAGTACTGAGTGTTGTTTTATGAGAGGCATCGGGTTGAGCTGGGGATCGAACCCGCAACCTCTGGCATGAGCGGCCAACACTCTATCTATTAGATTACCGCTCTGCTTCGAAATAGTAATGAAGTATAATATAAAGATGAATCTGTTCCCATGCATACTTTTTTCAAACAAGTTATAAACTTATCATTACTAAAATTCAGTGCAAGATTCATTTTCTTATTATTTATATTTTTTTTCACTGAAGCACTTCAGCATAGTTCAATCTACACTGTTTTGAAATACATTTTACATACATTTAGTTTATACTCATTTATTATAGCTAGATCGCAAAGAAAGCTCAGAGCTTCAACGAACCACTCTTCGAGTCTTAATTCCTAGTAGAACCAGTAATGAGTGTTTTCAAGTCAAGCTGGGGATCGAAACCGACAATCTCTGGCAAGAGTGCTCAACACTCTATTCACTGCACTACCAATCAGCTTAACACATATGTGTAAAAGTCACAGGAGCCATTAAAATGGTAAAATAGCCAGTATCACATCTACTATGCATCCATTCTAAATAAAGACCTCTGACAAGAAAAAGTCAATGAATATTTATCTTCATTTTTATGCTATTGAGGGCTAAAAGACGACCAGCTTAATCTAACCACTCTTTGCTGGGATGCTGGAAGGTTAACCAGTACTCGAGTGCATCCATCTCTGCAAGTAACTGACAACTTTCCCACTTGAATCAGTGAAAGATGAATGACAATGAGACACAATGTCCCTCATCAATCATCACAGAGACAGTGGATGGGCAGGGATTTGTACTCGGGACCCCTGACTAAGCTAATCAGGTAAAGCATTTTTTACAAACGAGTATTTTACTCCTTAATTTTTACACTATACTTACTTTTTAAAATGTTATGGGTCAAATCGTGCGTTTTAATAAAATTTCTATTTAAAATAAGGAAAGCAACACTGAGATTGTCAATACCCAATGCTTATTTTAACACTTACTTTGACATCAATGCTTTTGTCAATGCCTAAATACGCCCCAATATTGCTTATTGGAAGCACTGTTGTACGGTTTCGTCAAGTTAAGAACTAAATCTGATAAAACTCACCATCACAAAACTGTAACCAATCCACATCCCTGACCAGCCAATGGGGCAGTCTGGGATTTCCAGTGTCTGACTGTGGACTGCGATAACGTTGGCAGGGGCGTCACATACCACACACCTACTGATGTAGGGTACAATCTCCGTCTCCCCTACAGGCATCATGGGAATGGGGGCATTGGTAGACAACCAGTAAGATTTGTCGTTTCTGCTAGCATAGTTGCACACATTGTCTGTACCACAGAAGAGGAATGGCATAGTGTTGAATCTCTGGACACAGGAACCAGCCCAACCTACAGAAGAGAAATATACAAAAATACACATGTGGAACAGGAACCAGCCCAACCTACAAAAGAGAAATATACAGAAATACACGTGGCACAGGAACTAGCCAAACCTACAAAAGAGAAATATACAGAAATATATGTGGCACAGAAACCAGCTCAAACTACAAAACAGAAATATACATATACAGAAACCAGGCCATCCCACATGACAGAAATTTTAAGCCCCACAACCCTCGCTCAGGAACCAGCCGAGCCTAAACAGAAATATCTAGTAATAGCCCAGGAACCAGCCTAACCAATAAAAACAAAAATATTTTGTAATAGCCCATGACCCAGCCTAACCTACAACACCGAATATTGGTCCTATCTGGTCCAAAACTTAAAGACTTTGGAAGTGAGACGTAAGTTACCTTGAAACCACACAGTGAGGACTTTTATATATTTAATGAAAAGTTAAGGTTTCCGATTTATGCTGTGAATATCAACCTTTCACTTACTTTCTTGAAATTTACTATGTATTTTTCGAACACAGACTTTGAATCTTGCTTCCATGTATTCATTTTCACATAGATTTGTCTACACTTCATGAGATAAGTGCAGTAAGTTGCATTTTCACATAGATTTGTCTACACTTCATGGGATAAGTGCAGTAAGTTGCATTTCCACATAGATTTGTCTACACTTCATGGGATAAGTGCAGTAAGATGCATTTTCACATAAATTTGTCTGTACTTCATGATAAAAGTGCAGTAAGTTGCATTTTCACATAGATTTGTCTACACTTCATGGGATAAGTGCATTAAGTTGAATTTTCACATAGATTTGTCTGTACTTCATGTTACAAGTGCAGTAAGTTGCATTTTCACATAGATTTGTCTGCACTTCATGAGATAAGTGCAGTGAGTTGCATTTTCACATAGATTTGTCTACACTTCATGAGATAAGTGCAGTAAGATGCATTTTCACATAGATTTGTCTGCACTTCATGAGATAAGTGCAGTCAGATGCATTTTCACATAGATTTGTCTACACTTCATGAGATAAGTGCAGTAAGTTGCATTTTCACATAGATTTGTCTACACTTCATGGGAGAAGTGAATTAAGTTGAATTTTCACATAGATTTGTCTGTACTTCATGAGACAAGTGCAATAAGTTGCATTTCCACATAAATTTGTCGACACTTCATGGGATAAGTGCAGTAAGATGCATTTTCACATAGATTTGTCTGTACTTCATGATACAAGTGCAGTAAGTTGCATTTTCACATAGATTTGTCTACACTTCATGGGATAAGTGCAGTAAGATGCATGTTATCATAGATTTGTCTGTACTTCATGATACAAGTGCAGTAAGTTGCATTTTCACATAGATTTGTCTGTACTTCATGGGATAAGAGAGTAAGATGCATTTTCATATAGATTTGTCTGTACTTCATGGGATAACGGCAGTAAGTTGAATTTTCACATAGATTTGTCTGTACTTCATGATACAAGAGCAGTAAGTTACTTTTACACATAGATTTGTCTACACTTCATGGGATAAGTGCAGTAAGTTGCATTTTCACATATATTTGTTTACACTTCATGGGATAAGTGCAGTAAGTTGAATTTTAACATAGATTTGTCTGTACTTCATGAGATAAGTGCAATAAGTTGCATTTTCACATAGATTTGTCTACACTTCATGGGATAAGTGCAGTAAGTTGAATTTTCACATAGATTTGTCTGTACTTCATGAGATAAGTGCAATAAGTTGCATTTTCACATAGATTTGTCTACACTTCATGGGATAAGAGCGGTAAGATGCATTTTCACATAGATTTGTCTGTACTTCATGGGATAACGGCAGTAAGTTGAATTTTCACATAGATTTGTCTGTACCTCATGAGATAAGTGCAGTAAGATGCATTTTCACATAGATTTGTCTTTACTTCATGATACAAGTGCAGTAAGTTGCATTTTCGCATAGATTTATCTACACTTCATGATACAAGTGCAGTAAGTTGTATTTTCACATAGATTTGTCTGTACTTCATGAGATAAGTACAGTAAGTTGCATTTTCACATAGATTTGTCTACACTTCATTGGATAAGTGCAGTAAGTTGCACTTTTATCATTTCATGGGATAAGTGCAGTAATCTATACTTCATGGGATAAGTGCAGTTAGTTGATTTTTACATATATTTGTCTATAATTCATGGGATAAGTGCAGTAAGTTGCACTTTCATCAGATATGTCTAAACTTCATGGGATAAGGGCATTAAGTTGCATTTTTACATAGATGTGTCTGTACTTCATGGGATAAGTGCAGTTAGTTGATTTTTACAGATTTGTCTACACTTCATGGGATAAGAGCAGTAAGATGCATTTTCACATAGATTTGTCTGTACTTCATGGGATAAGTGCAGTAAGACGCATTTTCACATAGATTTGTCTGTACTTCATGGGATAAGAGCAGTAAGATGCATTTTCACATAGATTTGTCTGTATTTCATGGGATAACTGCAGTAAGATGCATTTTCACATAGATTTGTCTGTACTTCATGATACAAGTGCAGTAAGTTGCACTTTCACATAGATTTGTCTACACTTCATGGGATAAGTGCAGTAAGTTGAAATTTCTCATAGATTTGTTTACACTTCATGGGATAAGTGCAGTAAGTTGCACTTTCATCAGATGTGTCTATACTTCATGGGATAAGGGCATTAAGTTGCATTTTACATAGATTTGCCTGTACTTCATGGGATAAGTGCAGTAAGTTGATTTTCATATAAATTTGTCTACACTTCATGGGATAAGTGCAGTAAGTTGAACTTTCATCAGATTTGTCTATACTTCATGGGATAAGTGCAGCAAGTTGTATTTTCACATAGATTTGTCTACACTTCATGGGATAAGTGCAGTAAGTTGCATTTTCACATAGATTTGTCTATAATTCATAGGATAAGTGCAGTTAGTTGCACTTTCATCAGATTTGTCTATACTTCATGGGATAAGTGCAGTAAGTTGCATTTTCACATAGATGTGTCTGTACTTCATGGGATAAGTGCAATAAGTTGCATTTTCACATATATGTGTCTGTACTTCATGTGATAAGTTCAGTTAGATGCATTTTCACATAGATGTGTCTGTACTTCATGGGATAAGAGCAGTAAGTTGCATTTTCACATATATTTGCCTACACTTCATGGAATAAGTGCAGTAAGTTGCACTTTCCATTCTTACCAAAAATACTGTTAGGTCTGGAGATTGGGAGAAGGTTTGGGTGATTGCCCAGTTGGATAATTACATTTTTTGCCCCGATTACTTTGACATCAAGACCATATCTAATACCTCCATCTATTCAACATGTTGACATAAATGTAAACTTTGACATCAAGACCATATCTAATACCTCCATCTATTCAACATGTTGACATAAGACCATATATAATACCTCCATCTATTCAACATGTTGACATCAAGACCATATCTAATACCTCCATCTATTCAACATGTTGACATATATGTAAACATTATGCAATCTTTGTTTAAGGAAGCATATCCATTTTTTTTCTTTCAAAAATGTAAAATTAGCAGGAAAAAAATAATTCCAACAAATTATATATATCTATACTTAGATATCATTACTTAGCCATTGCTGTCATAAGAACATCCATAAAAACAAGCCAGAATAATGTATTTTTTTCTATTTCAAGTCAGATGGCAACTTTTCTATTCAAGCCAGACGGCTACTTCTATTTCAAGCCAGATGACAACTTTTCTATTTCAAGCTAGACAACAACTTTTCTATTTCAAGCCAGATGACAACTTTTCTTTTTCTATTTCAAGCCAGATGACAACTTTTCTATTTCAAGCCAGATGGTAATTTCTATTTCAAGCCAGACGACAACTTTTCTATTTCAACAACTTACCAAGATCTTGATGGTGAGATCTCTCGTTGCCCTCCACGTACAGCAGACTGTATCCCTCCCACAGTTTGCTCATTCCTGATGGACAAATGGGCACGTTACGAGACTGACTGTGGCGTGTCATTAAGAAACCTACTGGAGGTACATACCCAGGCAGACCGGGTTCACCAGCTGGGCCAGTCAATCCACGAGGACCTGAAGTAAAATGAAATTGTATAGAGATCCAGACTGTCTAGTCAGATTACCTTCACTTCCGCCATTTCATAGCAGTGAACATTAGGTTGCCAAAATTGTCATCTACATGTTAAGATAGCAAAAACACATGTTAATAATTTATCAAAGTTCCAAATTCAAAAATAAAATTTGGTTGAAATTTATATCTGCAACAGGAAACTGTTTCACATGTAGCTGCCATGCAAGTGTTCACGTGGCAATGTCAACTAAGTATTCGGGACAATATGAGTATGCCATCCGAGCTTACTACATACAGGAAACTGTCTCAATACACTTCATTTCCCAATTGTGTGCACATTTATTTATCTTTTCAGCTGAATCATCAACTTGTGATGTACACTAGCACTACTCGGAACCAAGGTGTTTTACTATTTTCAAATCTATTTTTCGTACCATCAAGACCATCTATTCCGGTTCTGCCAGAAAATCCAGGTTCACCCTTCATTCCCGTGTCTCCTTGGAAACCAGCAGGACCATCAGCACCCTGAGGTCCCTGTGGACCAGCCACGCCTGAAATGATATTAAATTGATAAAATTATTTGCTTCTGAATCCCCCAATACACGGGGTATATACAAATGAAGTAAGTATTAGATATAGCAAATTTCCTGGAAAAAAATAGTACCGGTAATACATTTAATATTTTGCAGTAATGGGTAAAAACAAAGCTACTGATAGTGATGCAGACAAAATTTAATGCACCTTAATATTTAGTTTCAGAATAACTTTTCTCATCAATATCATTTTAAAATGCATGCGGTATCAGGTAAAATTTAATTAAAACATTAAAATGAAAACCAATTTCAATCCAAACCTGGTCGTCCTGGCTCCCCAGCAGGTCCTGGGAGTCCATCCAATCCAGGGAGACCGTCCAAACCACGTTCTCCTTGGGCTCCCTTAAATACCAAATTCTGTGGTGGGACTCCCTCAGGTCCTCTCATTCCGACTTCACCCTTCATACCCGCAGGACCTGATTTAGGAATTTCAATTTCATTATCATCATCTTGAAATATAGTCAAACCTGCCTTAAGCAGCCAGTGAAAGAAAGAAGCAAAAGTGGCTTTTAAGACAGGTTGTTGCTTAATACAGGTCAATTTATTCTGAAATCATAGAAATGGGAGGTAGTAAATATGGTTGCTTAAGACAGGTGGCTGCTTAATAGAGGTGACCGCTTACACAGGTTTAACTGTATGTTGAATATGTGTATGATAAACTTTGAAACAGATTTCGAATGTATGAAACAATATACAAGTACTGTACAGAAATAACTGAAGAGTACAGTACATTTCTTAGACATCAAGTGCATGATCTAGTGGTCAAGCATCAGATAATAGACGGTCATTGGTTCGAATCCCTGCCACAGCCATTTGAGGTGGAGAAATCACTCTGTTCAAATATGTTTAGAATTAGTTCTACCCAGAAATTAGAGACCCAATAGGGCCCCGAGGTACACTACCTCTACTGAGGACTTTTATGATCACTTGTCCTTAACTAAGCCCTTGGGAAGAGGTCATTTTTTACCCCAGGGATACCATTTGTACAAATCTAATACTGCTAGAACTATTTTTGATAATCATTTCTGAATAAATATTTTGTTTTACAGTTTATGCAAAGATTATTTAAGTATTTTTGCTATTTTCAGTAATGATAGCCGCTTGAATTTTGCTTTGAAAAAGAACACCTCGTGTATAATCAGTCTTATACACATGTGAAACATTCATGTGAATAACCGATTTAGTTGTTTAAGCAATAATGTTGCTATTAGAGACAGAGGACAGATGAAGGTCAGCACGCCAAACATAAGCACTACTGGCCTATGGCCAGTGGAGCTATAAAATGAATGATTTGTGTCCTACAGTGTTAAGCATTAATTTTGTTATTCAATGTAAAATCAGTAAGTTTAAATTTCTTAGATGAAATGAACAAGATATTTAAGAATGGCATGACAATAATACCTGTCCCTTTATTGAACATGCAATACGAAGAATGAATTTGCTTTTACATTTTATTTTTGGACACCTGCAGACACACACCGACATGAGGTGAACCCTAGTCCATCCCCTTTTCAAAGGAAACCACCTGCTGTATAAAGTGCTCTCCATTGAAAGTTGAACTCATTTGATATTTCTATTTAAAGGGATTTTGAATCTAGTACTAAAATTTGATTTTTTAAAAATTGTTACATAATATAATTGTGGACACATTCCAATACAATTTCTCATTATCAAAATATGCAAGCTTGTCCATACCTTTAGCTCCAGGGTCTCCAGCTCTACCAGAAAGACCAGGCTCTCCTTTAAGACCATCCAGACCAGGGCGACCATTGAATCCTGGATCTCCCTTCATTCCAGTCAATCCTGGAACACCTGGTATACCCATTTCACCTGTAAGATCAAGGTTGTTCAAATATAGTAAAATGTAGTTTTACTGGCAAGGTTTGTACGAGTGGCAATGAATATCATTTTTTGATTCTATAGAAAAATATGTCGTATTCTGGTCACATAAGAGGATGTGTTAAATCATTTAAAAAAAATAAATATGTTTTGTTATGATCAAATGGGAGGATGTCTGATAACTGAATCATTTGCAAATGCTGCATGGAAGAAGTTTTTTTTGGTCAAGTCAAAGTGTGTTGTGTTTTATCTGAGGGAAGATCTATTGTGTTTTGATTCTTGGGGGTTGGGGTGGGGGGGGGGGGGATTTATTTTCTTTTGGTCTGAGGGAATGTTCTATTGTGTTTTGATCTGAGAGAAGATCAATTCGTTTGGTCTAAAAGAATATTGTTTAGGTCTGAGGGAAGATGTATTGTTTTTTTTTTCTGATGGAAGTTTTAATGTGATTTGATCTGAGAGGAAAATTTATGCTTTTTGTCCGAAAGAAGATTTACTGTTTTGGTCTGATGGAAGGTTTATTGTTTTGGTCTGAGGCAAGATTATTTTTTGGTCTGATGGAAGGTTATTGTTTTGGTCTGAGGCAAGATTATTTTTTGGTCTGATGGAAGGTTTATTGTTTTGGTCTGAGGAAAGATTATTTTTTGGTCTGATGGAAGGGTTATCGTTTTGGTCTGAGGAAAGATTATTTTTGGTCTGATGGAAGGTTTATTGTTTTGGTTTGAGGGAAGATTTATTGTTTTGATCTACTGGAAGATGTTTTGTTTTGTTTTGAGGTAAGATGTTTGGTCCAAGGAAAGATTTTTGTTTTGTTTCTATCATATAGAAAGAGATGTGTTTTGATCATATAGGAAGCTGTGTTGGATGTTGGTGAGGTGTTGTCTTATGGGAGGATATGTTGTACAATATGCATGTGCATTTCCGTCTTACCCTTGTCTCCTGGCAACCCTGGTAGACCGTCCTCTCCTGGAGGTCCGGGTGTACCAACGTCTCCACGTTCTCCTTGCAGTCCATCAGCACCATTTAAACCCGGTTCACCAGAAGGTCCCCTTGGACCAGACTCTCCTAAAATAGAGCAATTACAGGTAATCAGAGGCCAAGATAAAATGATTTCAATGGCATTTTAAAGCTGGGGTTAATTCATTCATTACATGTGAAAATGGTTGTCTAATATTCATTCTTTTTTTTCTTTTTTACTTACACTTCCTCCTAGCTACTAGAATCGTTAAACAAATCAGAAACTGAACAAATTATGAAATATCTACATACCATCTCTGCCATTAAATCCTGGTTCTCCTTTCTGTCCTTGAAGGCCAATTCCTGCAGGACCAGTATCACCCTTCATTCCTGGCACTCCGTCACGACCCTCGAACCCTGAAAAAAATATGATCACCATAAATCAATTTTTATATTTGTCATTTTATAAATTAATATATGAAAAAATAACAAAAAAAGCCTCTGAGAATTTCTTCTTGATAATAAAGACCAATTTGTTCTTATGCTACACAACACAGCACGCCTACTGCTGATTCTTTAAATTATGATCTACGCCATAAGAATTAATATATCTCCAACCAAGTCTGAACTCTGACATAGGAATTAATCTCCAAACCAGTCTGACCTCTGACGCAGGAATTAATCTCCAACCCAGTCTGACCTCTGACACAAGAATTAATCTCCAACCCTGTTGGACCTCTGACACAGGAATTAATCTCCAACCCAGTCTGACCTCTGACACAGGAATTAATCTCTAACTCAGTCATATTACTCAGACTCTGTTTTCAGATCTCTAATTGAGATTTCCCTGAAACTGAAATTGTTTAAATGGTGCCCATATTTTATTGCTGTCCACCCTCAAGTCTCCTACAAAACATTTGAATAAGCACCATAAAATAATCCAGAACCAAACCCAATATATCACGTATAAAATAACAAAATAACATAAAAATAGCCTGCCTTCTCTTCTATTTATGGGAGTTTAATCAGAAACATGCATATTTCTAAAGTTTGAACAGACCTGGCTCTCCCTTTTGTCCCTGTTGTCCATTTAAACCTACTAGACCGGGTTCACCAATCTCACCCTTAGAGCCGACTGTGTCTCTACCGGGCTCTCCCTTGCGTCCACCAATACCAGTTAAACCTTAAAAAAAAAATATATCATATAACATTGTGAAACTAGAAACAGTATTTCATAAACTTGAAGAATAACTGCAAAATCTGGAAGTAAAATCTCAAAGTCAAACTGGAAAATTCTATTAAAAATAAAGTAATTATTTTTCTGTATATCTTATATTAGGATTCAAGTCACCGCTACTTTGTGATTTCACCTTGTTAAAATGTTGGTAACTTATAACTGTATCCAGAATCACGGAACTTTTTTATTATATATTTATTTATATATATATTTTTAACAAAATCTTCTGTTGTTTCTAATGTCTTTTTAAAAAACTCTGCCCCTGAATCTAGTCAATTTATTTGGAAAAAGTGAACACATAGTCCCATCCAATTAACAATTCAAGAGATCATCACATTTAATGATTTGAATAGACAAGATTCAGCAACTCCTACCTCTGTCGCCCTTCTCTCCTGTCACACCAGGTATACCATCGCGTCCTGGTAACCCGGGCTCCCCATCTTCTCCATCACGTCCTGGCTCTCCGGGGAAACCAGCCTCTCCCTTTCGTCCCCCTACACCTGGTAACCCTGGAAGTCCAGCTTCTCCCTTCATTCCTGGTAAACCATTCTGGCCTGCAAAAGTATACATTTCAATGATTAGTTCATCTACTTATTATGTATTTAATAACCCCGATACTGAACCAGCGGTGAGAATAAACACCTTTGATAGGAGTGAAGACTTCAATTCTATACCTGTAATAGGCATGACTAATCATGATCTGAACCTGTGATGGGCATGAAGAACCCAATTCTAAACCAGTTGTAAGAGTAAAAACCTTGATTCAAAACCTGAAAAAGGCAAGAACGCCTTAATTCTTAACCTATGACAGATGAGGAGACCTTCATTCTTACCATGCTGTATGGAGACCCTGATTTGATACCAGTGACAAACATCTCTAATTCTAAATGAGTAGTAGGTGTGCAAACCTTGATTTGAAACCAGTGACAAACATCTCTAATTTTAAATGAGTAGTAGGTGTGTAAACCTTGATTTTAAACCAGTGACAAACATCATGTCTCCAATTCTAAATGAGTAGTAGGTGTGTAAACCTTGATTTTAAACCAGTGACAAACATCTCTAATTTTAAATGAGTAGTAGTGTGTAAACCTTGATTTTAAACCAGTGACAAATATCTCTAATTTTAAATGAGTAGTAGTGTGTAAACCTTGATTTTAAACAAGTGACAAACATAAAGTCTCCAATTCTAAATGAATAGTAGGTGTGTAAACTTTGATTTTTAACCGGTGATAGAAAAAAACACCTTATTGCATCCTCTATGAGATTGATTCAATCATTTGTTTGTCAAGATCACGTTAACTTAATTTGTTTTCTTCTTAACTAGAAGCAAGTGTAAATGGTGTTTGTAAATTGAATAAAAGTAAACATACCTGGTTGTCCCTCAATACCAGACAGACCTCGCTCTCCTTTCATTCCGTCAAGGCCAGAGAATCCATCACGACCATTTATTCCTGGCTCACCCTTGCTTCCGCTGAGACCGTCTAGACCAGGTAATCCATCATCCCCTCGCTGACCAGGCTCTCCTGGGTGACCAGGCAGACCCGGGTTTCCTGAAAGGCATTTAATTCAGAAATTAATTATTATTTCAATAAGTCATAAGGTTGTTAGTAATGCAACACATTTATCTGTCCACGTTTTTTTAAGTTTTTTTAACTTTGGAATTTTTACATTACAGTATTATCACCAAACTTTCACAGAATTTACAAAAATGGAAATTTAATCAGATAAATAGACAAATAAAGAAAATTGACAAGAGATTTGATAATGGCATATGACTAAGTGTTGAACCAGTTTTGTCTGTGTTAGACGCATCAATAATGCAAGTTGTCTCAGTTTTGAATTTGTATTTATACCCACTGATGGCAAATTTATGGATTCACTCTGATTGGCCTGTTTGAACCAGGTGTGTTATGAGTAAACCTACCACTGGGACATTGATATTTGCCATCCTGTGTGCTTTTTGCAGTTTGCTGACAAATTTAAGATAAATAATCAAATATTGTTATACATTCTAGATGAAGTAAAGCCAGGAAGTGTGGAAAAGGAGAAATATCAACTTGAGAATGCCATATATTATATTAATCATCCAAGTGGCCGGGCCAGGGGCCATATTCACCAACCATTCTTAAGAATATTCTAAGACTGAACTCAAGAACAAATTTTGAAAAGCACACTTAGAGACCACCGATTGAGACCAAAATCTCCAAGCATGTAGTGACACGTAATATATAGTCAAATAAACCCTTACAATTACTCCATTAGTCATGGTAAACTAGATATACAAGGTTGAAATTTGGATTTTCAACCTCAAGTCTATGAATATTCATAAGAATTGTTGGTGAATATGACCCCTGGTTAGCTCAGTCACTTGTGCGTCTGACTATCAATCCGTGGGTCGCGAGTTAAAAATCCTTGCCTAGCCACAGTCTCGGTGACACATTGTGTTTCATTGTCATTAACCTCTCACTGCTGAGTCAAGCAGGAAAATAATCAATTACTTGGGAAGATATGGGTGCTATGGTACTGGTTAAACTTCCAGAATCCGAAGAGGTTAGGTTAATTAATCATCTGTTAGCCTTCACTGGCATAAAAATGACGCAAAATATTCAAACAATAATCATACATTATGGCCTTCTGGTCCTTTAACATGCTCAGATACTACTGAGTAACATGACTAACAGTTGGCAGGATGAAAAAAAAAAATTATTTATCCATGAGAGCCCTTCCAGATATACTGATAAAGTATTGACTTGATGGTTAAGTTTTGATCAAAAGTATATTGAAATGGGTAAAACTTGAAAATATGTTGAAAACGGACAGTTCTTGAGTGGGTCCCATTTTCCTATTTTTAATGAAAGTGTACACAAACTGAACCCTCGTGGCCTAAACTGAGCTTAAAAACACAACTGCTTTTAAAATGTAAAATTACCTTTCATTCCTTGCAATCCATCAAGTCCGTTCAATCCAGAGGGTCCAGGCAGTCCATCTTTACCCTAGAAATTATCAACCTTACAATGTTACTGGACATCGGACCTTTTTACTTGATGTATTCATTTACCGTTTCTCTTATTTTATTCAACGTTTTGTGTACAACACTATTGGTTAACAGATTTTTCTACAACTACTGGTTTGTTCAATGGTTTGTGTACAACACTATTAGTTACCAGATTCTTCTACAAGTTCTGGTTTGTTCAATGGTTTGTGTACAACGCAATTAATTAGCAGGTTTCCTACAAATATTGGTTTGTTCAATGGTTTGTGTACAACACTATTTATTAGCAGGTTTCCTACAAATATTGTTTTGGACAACACTATTAATTAGCAGGTTTCCTACAACTACTGTTTTGTTCAATGGTTTGTGTACAACACTATTAATTAGCAGGTTTCCTACAACTACTGGTTTGTTCAATGGTTTGTGTACAACACTATTAGTTAACAGATTTCTACAACTACTGGTTTGTTCAATGGTTTGTGTACAACACAATTAATTAGCAGGTTTCCAACAAATATTGGTTTGTTCAATGGGTTTGTGTACAACACAATTAATTAGCAGGTTTCCAACAAATATTGGTTTGTTCAATGGTTTGTGTACAACATTATTAGTTAACAGATTCTTTGACAACTACTGGTTTGTTCAATGGTTTGTGTACAACACTATTAATTAGCAGGTTTCCTACACCTACTGGTTTGTTCAATGGTTTGTGTACAACACTATTAATTAGCAGGTTTCCTACAACTACCAGTTGTTCAATGGTTTTGTACAACATTATTAGTTAACAGATTCTTTTACAACTACTGGTTTGTTCAATGGTTTTTGTACAGCACAATTAATTAGCAGGTTTCTTACAAATATTGGTTTGTTCAATGTTTGTGTACAACACTATTAATTAGCAGGTTTCCTACAAATATTGGTTTGTACAATGGTTTGTGTACAACATTATTAGTTAACAGATTCTTTGACAACTACTGGTTTGTTCAATGGTTTGTGTACAACACAATTAATTAGCAGGTTTCCAACAAATATTGGTTTGTTCAATGGGTTTGTGTACAACACAATTAATTAGCAGGTTTCCAACAAATATTGGTTTGTTCAATGGTTTGTGTACAACATTATTAGTTAACAGATTCTTTGACAACTACTGGTTTGTTCAATGGTTTGTGTACAACACTATTAATTAGCAGGTTTCCTACACCTACTGGTTTGTTCAATGGTTTGTGTACAACACTATTAATTAGCAGGTTTCCTACAACTACCAGTTGTTCAATGGTTTTGTACAGCATTATTAGTTAACAGATTCTTTTACAACTACTGGTTTGTTCAATGGTTTTTGTACAACACAATTAATTAGCAGGTTTCTTACAAATATTGGTTTGTTCAATGTTTGTGTACAACACTATTAATTAGCAGGTTTCCTACAAATATTGGTTTGTACAATGGTTTGTGTACAACATTATTAGTTAACAGATTCTTTGACAACTACTGGTTTGTTCAATGGTTTGTGTACAACACTATTAATTAGCAGGTTTCCTACAACTACTGTTTTGTTCAATGGTTTGTGTACAACACTATTAATTAGCAGGTTTCCTACAATTACTGGTTTGTTCAATGGTTTTGTACAACATTATTAGTTTACAGATTCTTTTACAACTACTGGTTTGTTCAATGGTTTTTGTACAACACAATTAATTAGCAGGTTTCTTACAAATATTGGTTTGTTCAATGTTTGTGTACAACACTATTAATTAGCAGGTTTCCTACAAATATTGGTTTGTACAACACTATTAATTAGCAGGTTTCCTACAACTACTGTTTTGTTCAATGGTTTGTGTACAACACTATTAATTAGCAGGTTTCCTACAATTACTGGTTTGTTCAATGGTTTTGTACAACATTATTAGTTTACAGATTCTTTTACAACTACCGGTTTGTTCAATGGTTTGTGTACAACACTATTAATTAGCAGGTTTCCTACAACTACTGGTTTGTTCAATGGTTTTGTACAACATTATTAGTTTACAGATTCTTTTACAACTACTGGTTTGTTCAATGGTTTTTGTACAACACAATTAATTAGCAGGTTTCCTACAAATATTGGTTTGTTCAATGGTTGTGTACAACACTGTTAATTAGTAGGTTTCCTACAAATATTGGTTTGTTCAATGGTTTGTGTACAACACTATTAATTAGCAGGTTTCATACAAATATTGGTTTGTACAACACTATTAATTAGCAGGTTTCTTACAACTACTGTTTTATTCAATGGTTTGTGTACAACACTATTAATTAGCAGGTTTCCTACAACTACTGGTTTGTTCAATGGTTTTGTACAACATTATTAGTTTACAGATTCTTTTACAACTACTGGTTTGTTCAATGGTTTGTGTACTACACAATTAATTAGAAGGTTTTCTACAAATATTGGTTTGTTCAATGGTTTGTGTACAACACTATTAATTAGCACGTTTCCTACAAATATTGGTTTGTACAACACTATTAATTAGCAGGTTTCCTACAACTACTGGTTTGTTCATGGTTTGTGTATAACACTATTAGTTAACAGATTTCTACAACTACTGGTTTGTTCAATGGTTTGTGTACAACACAATTAGTTTGCAGGTTTCCTACAAATATTGGTTTGTTCAATGGTTCGTGTACAACACAATTAATTTGCAGGTTTCCTACAAATATTGGTTTGTTCAATGGTTTGCGTACAACACAATTAATTAGCAGGTTTCCTACACATACTGGTTACTCAATGGTTTGTGTATGACAGTATTAATTTACCACTTCTTCTATAAATACTGGTTTATTGAATAATTTGTGTATACCTGGTTTATTCAATTGTCCATGTGATCAAGGACTTGAATTGAAGGATAGGAAACTTGCATCTCCAGACTTAATGTTGATGAAATAGCACATGAAGGATTATTATTTGCCAATTATTCATAATTCACAGATTTCTTGTACATAAACTATAGGCTGCATTGAATCTTAGATGTTTAAACTTGTTTCCATCATGCAAAATGATCTTGAATTAAAGATATTGTTTTAAAGGCAAATTTATCATAAATTGTCGTTATTTTAGCTGCAGTAAACAAATTTTATATCAAAAAATATTGCAACAATTCTAAACACAAATTTCTGGGAATGGTATTGTTTTGATGAAAATTCATTCTGCAGTGTAAGAGTTTTAATTTGTGTGTTCCCCGACATGAATGGAAGTTAAGATAATCAAAAACCAGACATTGCGAGATTTTGCGCCAAATCAGTTGCCTTTCATTTTCTATATCATTCCATGATATGAAATTGTATTAACTTACCGATTCGCCCTTCATGCCAGAGAAGCCTGGTACACCTGGTTCACCCTTTGGTCCTGCAGGCCCATTCAGTCCAGGGAAACCATCCCGACCTGGCTCACCAGAAACTCCACGATCACCTGGGAAACCAACGCCGACATCTCCTCGCTCTCCCTTCATTCCAGGCAGACCAGGTGTTCCTGATACACACATATCATCATTACCAAATCAAATCTTAAACTATAATGGGAATCTGAGCAATATAAATTGTGATCATTTATAATATGTCACCTCCTGCTTTAAGAGGTTACACAAACACCAGGAATAATGAATTGAAAGTAAAAACCTTGAAATTAAAATGGCTGACAGTTTATTTTCGTTCATAGTAATTACCTATTATTTTGACAGTGTAGCTAAGATATGGGACAGTAACTTCGGAAAAATATTGGCGATTATGACCATACCATGAAAATCTGGCCAGCAATTAGAAAAATTACTGTCCTAAACAACAATGCCAAAAAAGTTGTTGACAGACTATCCTACAAAAGGTCAGTATCTCAATAATTTTATATAATCTTTTATTGAACTTTTTTGGCTATTAGTCTTCACAACAGAAGACATTCTCAAGGCTCTTGCATATACATTCTGGAATGGTATTGGAGGCCCTAGCTTTGGGCAAATTAGTGTTGTTTTTAAAGAAATTGGGAAAATTACATAGCACAGGTTTCTTCAATATATGAAACAGTATGTGTAATGTATATTGAATATATAAAAAATGTGATGTTCTTCTAGAAGACTACATTAAACATAATATTAAAAAATCTCCAAAATTTTTCCCCAAAATAAAAAAAATGATTTCCTTTGGGTTCTTTGCATTTTGAAATTGAGCATTCTGGGAAAAAAGATAGTATTTGCCATTGGAAATGGGGCAGAATAACGACCCCAAAATGGGAAAACGAGAGCCCTGAATCTAGACACTGTAGGTTGTGTTTTATTAAATGAGGTTGTATATGGCAAACATTCTATTTGGTAGTCAGACCCTAAATGCATATTTGATTATAACTACCACCGGTCTGTAAGCAACGGGCTCACTTTCACATAATATGTTCCAATCTTGAGCATTAAACCACTTGGCCATGGAGGATATTGGATTCCAAAGTCCTCATTATCTTGCTTAAGTATAATACATATATTTAATAAAAGATAAAAATAACCCTTACCATCCTGACCCCTGGCTCCATTCAGTCCATCCAACCCATCACTGCCAGCATCTCCCTTCATTCCATTTAGTCCTGGTCCCCCGGGATTACCGTCTAAACCGGGCAGGCCCTGCAGACCAACTTCTCCTTTCTGACCTGCGATCAATTACATATTTAATATATTTGACAAGTAACACTCAGATTTACACAAGCTTCTAAAGCTTTTTTCTGTATCCTTTCCACATAATTTGTTAGATGTACAACATTATGCTTCATTGACAGGTAACTCATTCTAAATATCAGCATATTAGTCCCTCTGGATTATCTTCCTTGAGTACTCCGGACCTACAGATGAAGGAGGTAGAAAAAAAACTTTAGTTTTTCTTTTTCGTCTTTTTTTCAGAGCTTTATATTCCAGTGATTTTTTTTAACCACGAGTTAAATGGCAGTATTTTAGAAATAACCACTGAACATTTGATGCTGATACCAGATTTTTGGACTTCTGTGCTATTTCAGAATTGTTTGGTTAGAACCGAATCGTGGGTTAATAGTGGACATATTATTTCTCTGGAAATTGATAGGCATCACAAAACCATATGCTTTGTTGCCTTATTATTGCATATCTTGAACCAGTGAAGAGTTTGAGCCCAGACACATGCTGCATATTTTTATTTTTTTACTGTGTTTTTGACACAAATGTTACAATGGAGCTCTTTGGGAAATGAAATAGTGGTGCAAGACGTGAATTTGTATTTACTGTCGTCATTGCGATTAATGAAAGGCTTTTTTTGACCACAATATATTTTTATTGTTAATTTATTGCTGCTTGCATAATACAAAATACATGAAAAAAAAAAGAAGTTCCTGTCGCATATGGTTATTTTGGCAATAATCAGTCATGACAACACAAGCAGTGTGTAAAGCCCGACTAAAAAAGAACAGTTAATCTGCACATAACTGGCAAATGTTCTCACGTAAAGTTTTTTTTATTGAGCTACCTTCTGTTTCATCAACATATTTTAGTATATACTTAAAACCTTAGATCTAATAAAAACAGCCAAGAGATCCTTTCATACCATGACGTCCTTCCAATCCTGAATTTCCGTTTAGTCCAGGGAATCCTCGCTCTCCCTTGCTACCTTTCATTCCTTGTAAACCGGGAAGTCCGTCACGGCCAGGTTCACCAGGGAATCCTACGACACCATCGTCACCCTGGGGTCCTGTAATATACATACTCTTAATCTATACTACTTTTTTTTCTACTCTTTTGTTTTGTTTTAAAGCATTATACAGTTTGATGATTTTATTATACAATCAAATCAAATTTATTTACAGTAAACAAAGGCCACCGGCACATAACACACAACTGCATAGTCATCATTAGTTTTCATTAATCAGTAGAAATGATATAAGGTTTATCTAGATCAGTACCAGTTATATAGATAATGTACGTGAATAGTGTTATATTTAAGATACTAAAAGAAAACATAATATTCACATTCTACAATAGATAATTTTTTTTATTTTCAGATGAGTTAAGCAAGAGACATCTTTGTTCTCTTGGAATATTAGCATGTCATCCAGTTTCAACATGAAGTCTATGGCTTGAACAACGGAAACGGGCAATAGCAATTTTATACATTACGCGGCATTTCTGGATCAAGTAATGTCTTGAAATTTCTAAAATGGTAACATCTATCCGAGTTATTTATATTTTCAATGATTACCTTTACTTAGCTAAAACAATCTAATTACTGATATATTTGACCTGTCTGAAGGGGTTGGAGCTATAGTTTGCACTTAAAACTTTCCTCCATTTCATGACGGTAGCAAGATTCTTGCGCCCAAGAAATCTAGAGCTGTGTAAATCGGTTGGTCATTATTTTTGTTGCATAATATTGTCATATTTCATTGTATATATGAGAATGTTGGAACATTTTCATGAGTTCTGCTAAGTCTGGATGCCAGTGGGTACTGTTTGATGAAGCTACAACAGCTTAAAGATGCGTAGTGATACACTGCAACAAATGGACTGAATTGTCAAAAATGAAGGGGTGCCATCAAACCATCGAAAAAGCAATCTGGTCAACCACACGTTTTTTTCTGTGCATATTTGTACCAATAAATGCCTCTGTATCGAAACAAGGCATATTTAGAACCATTGGTAATTTTATACAATGTGTCGGTTATCTCTCACTTCTGATTCAGGCGGAAAAATTATCAGTTACTTCCAGAGATGGGAGTGCTCGAATACTGGTTAACCTTCCAGAATCCGAGAAAAGAGTAGTTAGGTTACCTAATTGTCTGTTAGCCCATGACAAAAAAATGATACCTAACATTCAAACAATTAACACCATGATATACTCAGTTTTTACACACCTGGCAATCCTGAAAGTCCATTAGCACCATCTGGTCCTCGAGGTCCTGGTACTCCATCTGCACCCATGAGACCATCTCTCCCAGGCAATCCAGACTCGCCCTTCAGTCCTACAGCACCTTGAAGTCCTGGCACACCTGGCAGTCCGGGCTCACCCTTGTATCCAGCAGCACCTATTGTAAAACAATACTGACATTAATCTCCACATCCAGTCGTGTCTTCATAGCTTCAGCATTCACAATATCACACAGATTACATGTTCTTCTAATTTATATATCGAAACTAAACAAAATGTCCTCTGTACAATACTTAAATTTCATAATTTACTACTTATCTCTCAAAAATTGTCACCTAGTAGCACATCTAGAAGTATATCTAGCAGTACAGCTAGCAGGACTTACCTGGAATACCTGGCAATCCAGGTTCTCCAGAGATTCCAGGCAATCCACGTGGTCCCTCTGGCCCTAGCTCTCCCTTCATTCCATCGCGACCATCAAGTCCTTGAACACCATCAAGTCCCGGTTCTCCCTTCATGCCAGGAACACCATCAAGTCCAGGCATACCTGAAATTGTCACAAACAAGTTTATATCAGAAGAGGTTTATCTAATATAAATAACTGCAGAAATGTCCTAGCTCCCCAAGCTAGGGACTGTATCAGCAATGGTAAGAGCATGCTGATTGGTTAACATACAGCAACAGTTGGAGCACTCTGATTGGCCAAAAAAAATGTTCTCACAAAATTATCTTGATAGTGTCACATGGTAAATGATACTATCTTGCTGTCTTAATTCGCATGTTTTATCTTGACTTGACATAGCCTACACCCATTGTTGTTATTTCTAAGATTTCACACACTTTGAATTGTGGGATATGTATGGAATTCCGTACTTTTCATGGCGTATAAGAGACCTGAATCGAGAGTAAAGACTGGTTAAGTACCTTAATGATCACAACAAAAATTAATTTCTTAACATGATTTAAACATATTTTAAATTCACTCGTTCAATGATTAATTGAATATTTAGCGTCATTTTTATGCCATCAAGGGCTAACAACTGTTTCCTGGTTTTAACCAGTACTCGAGCACACCCCATCTCCACAAGCGACAGATAACTTTCCCACTTGAATCAGTGGTTAGAGACGAATGATAACTAGACACATTGTCGTATATCAATCATCACGGAGACTGTTGCCGGGCGAGGATTCAAACTCACGACCCTAGGATTGATAGTCAGACGCGTAACCGACTGAGCAAATTGGGCCAGGCCCACTCACTGATTCAAACTCCCACTATGTGTACACTATCCATTGGTGTACACTATTCATTGGTTCAAACTCTCGCTGTAAGTACTCTTTTCATTGGTTCAAACTCACTGTGTGTACACTATTCATTGGTTCAAACTCTCACTGTGTGTACTCTATTCATTGGTTTACACTCTCAATGTGTGTACACTATCCATTGGTGTATACTAATCATTGGTTCAACTCTCACTGTGTGTACTCTATTCATTGGTTCAAACTCACTGTGTGTACAATATTCCTAGTGTCAATTAATTAAACCAACACCACATAGGAAGATTATAAACATACAAGTTGTTGTAATGGTGAGCTACATTTACCTGGTTGTCCTTTCATTCCACTCAATCCTGGAACACCTGGCTCTCCATCAAAACCAACGCTACCCTTGGGTCCCACAATAGCCTCTCCAGGAATACCAGGCTCTCCCTTTTCACCTGAATTATAGCAAGTACATCAATCCATTTTTAATCCATCAATGTACAATAAATGCTAACATCAGAATGCACAATAAATGCAACATAAGAATTCACTATAAATGCTAACCTATGAATGCACAATAATGATAACATCTGAATGTACAATAAAAGCTTACATCAGAATGCACAATGAATGCTTACATATATACAAATTCACAATAAATACTAACATCAAAATAAACTATAAATGCTAACATATGAAAGCACCATAAATGCTAACATATGAAAGCACCATAAATGCTAACATATGAATGTACAATAAATGCTAATATCTGAATGCACCATTAATGCTAACATCAGAATGCACCATACATGCTTACATCTGAATGCACAATAAATGCTTACTGGTACATCAGAATGCACAATAAATGCTTACTGGTACATCAGAATGCACAATAAATGCAAACATCAGAATGCACTATAAATGCGAACATCAGAATGCACTATAAATGCTAACATCTGAATGCACTATAAATGCTTACACCAGAATGCACAATAAATGCTAACATCAGAATGCACAATAAATGCCAACATCAGAACGCACAATAAATGCTAACATCAGAATGCACAATAAATGCTTACACCAGAATGCACAATAAATGCTTACACCAGAATGCACAATAAATGCTAACATCAGAATGCACTATAAATGCTAACATCAGAATGCACAATAAATGCTAACATCATAATGCACAATAAATGCTTACACCAGAATGCACAATAAATGCTAACATCAGAATGCACAATAAATGCTTACATCTGAATTCACTATAAATGCTAACATCAGAATGCACAATAAATGCTTACATCAGAATGCACAATAAATGCTAACATCAGAATGCACAATAAATGCTAACATCTGAATGCACAATAAATGCTTACATCAGAATGCACAATAAATGCTTACATCTGAATGCACAATAAATGCTTACATCAGAATGCACAATAAATGCTTACATCTGAATGCACAATAAATGCTTACATCAGAATGCACAATAAATGCTAACATCTGAATGCACAATAAATGCGAACATCAGAATGCACTATAAATGCGAACATCAGAATGCACTATAAATGCTTACATCTGAATGCACTATAAATGCTTACACCAGAATGCACAATAAATGCTAACATCTGAATGCACAATAAATGCCAACATCAGAACGCACAATAAATACTTACATCAGAATGCACAATAAATGCTTACATCAGAATGCACAATAAATGCCAACATCTGAATGCACAATACTGTTCATTATACCTTTTTTCTAAAGTTTTTGTTTACAAACATCTTTTTAATTGAATTTAAAGTGATTTGAGGTGTGTTCACAAAATACTTAAATCACGGTAAATGTAAACCAACAATTGTTCATAATATTTTAAGCATTTATCAAAATGAACCTGAAGTTGGCTCAAATCATGCAGAAAATAATTTATTTTCTTGATGTACAACAATTTTAAACGTCTATCAAAATTTGAAAATACAACAAAGAAATTGTCAAACTGATTTATGACAACTTTTTGTTGTAACTTATTTTGTAAAATGCAGCCTAGATTCAGCATGTTTTTTCTTACAATGCTTAGAAAACTTCACAACTGTTGTTTTTTTAAAATAAAAAGGTAAATTTATTAATCTGATACTTACCATTATAACCTGGCAGGCCAGCAAGTCCTGCAGCTCCCTTGGCACCATCGAGTCCTGACAAACCAGTCAGACCAGCACTTCCCTTATCACCACGGGAACCTGTCAAACCTGTCATGGAAGTCACAAATGTTATCTTTTGTTTTTCTTACAATCAAGCATTGTTACTCTTCCTGGTTATAATGTATGTATGCCTAATACAACTGACAGACAATGAGAGAGATTTATTGCCCACCCCATTTAGACTCCAAAGTCATTCCTAAAAACGCCCCTAGACCATCTCATAAACAAGAGTTGTCACAAAACAACAAAGCTCGCCTATTGGATAAAACTCACCACCCATGCAAAGATTGAGATTGGAGGCAAACACCAAAACTAAATGCAAAAGTTTAACCTGGGTGTCTACAGACGCCGCAGGAGTCATGGCATGCCAATATGTTTATGGATATTTTTTTAACAAGACGGCCATCACGTTGGCCTTAATTCACTAACCTGTGGCAGAGGAAACAATGTACAAGATGACAATCTTTGATAATGTAAGCGTGATACCTCAAACATTTTAAGTTTTCAGTGATTATAGATATACAACTACTGTGCAAGTTTGATAAAGATACAATGAAAAATGTGTCTACTAGGTTTTTTCATTTTATAAATATAATCTTTTTATATTGTTTGTAAGTATCCCAAAAACATGGGGTGGGTTAACAGTGTTAATACTGAAATCTTTCCAAATATTGTTCAAACATTTTGTTTGGTAGAAAAAGAAATCAACTGTTTATAAGAAAAAGACTCAACACTTGAAATATTTTTCCATGATAATCACTACAATGTTTCATTGGTTAATATCCATTAAATGGTTAACAAAACTTGTTTTCATTGGTTAACATTTTTCTTTGGTTGTAATCAATTACAAGATCACTAAAACTATTTTTCATTGACTAAACTCCATCAAAAACTATCAAAACCATTAGTTTTCCACTGGTTAAAATTCATTACATGATTAAAATGGATAATTAATTTTTGACCGATTCAAACCGATTCAAATGACCATCACAATTAAACACAATCATCAACTACACATATATAATTTTTATGTCCTACATTACCTCGTGGTCCTGGCTCTCCTGGGAGACCGTCCAGTCCTCTATCTCCATGGCGACCAGGTAATCCATCCAGACCAGGTACACCAGGCATACCAGCTTCACCCTTCAAACCAGCAAGACCATCACGTCCAGACAGACCTGGCGGGCCTGCAGGTCCACTTTCACCCTTAGCCCCCTTGATGGAGCCCATGAATCTTGTCTCACCTATGAAATATTTATTTTAAATATCTTAATTTTATTTTATGTAAAATGGAAAACATTCACGACCTTTTCAGAGTAGAAATATTAAGTAGGGTATCATTGTTCCATAAAAGATAGTAATAAAGCAATACAAATCCCTGTGTCACAGAAAAATGAGAAATTGCAACAACAGAAAAAGCAAACAAATATTTACCAAGAATTACCAATGTTTTCTTATGTATATATATTATAAAATATACACATGTATATAAAACTTTTTGTATGACAATTCATGCAAAATCATCTGAAATTTGAAAAATCTGTTTAACATTAAGCATTTCTAAGAATATCTTTGCCAATGGGGAATATACCTGGATGCTGTTATTTATAAATATCTGACATTTCATGTACGACTTACCAGGAATACCCTTGTCTCCTTTCATTCCTTGCAAACCAGGCAAGCCAGGTTGTCCGGGCTCTCCCCGCTCACCACCAATACCAGGTGTACCAAAACCGGCCTCTCCTTTGGCACCATACAAACCAGCCTCGCCCTTCTCTCCGGGACGACCAGGCATACCGTTAAATCCGGGTTCACCCTATAGTGGGAAAACAATCATAATCAAGACATGTAATTGCATAATCAGTGCAGGAATGTAATAAACCCCTTAACATATTTTTCATATTAACCTAGTGTAATATCACTTCTGATTCATAGCTATGTTTTTTTCCATATAACTCAGCTCTAGTACGAAAAAAGTACTTTCCAACTTGCCCAAATATATCAAAATGATAATGTTTGTCATGATTAAATGATGTCATATGATGACAGAAAATAATATGCCAGTTATGGGATGAAACAATCTTACATTCATGCTCATTTATTACTGAATTTATTAAACTCATTAGGAAAAATGATATCATGCTCAGCAGAGCCTTGGAAATTTGTTTCTCCAACTTGTTTAATAAATTCAATGATGAATTAATAAATACTCATTTCACATCCTCTATTAATCCAAGGATTCTTTAAACCCTTATTAACTTGCCATATTAATTTCTTAACAATATAAGAGCACCACATGTGGATGCAGTCTGTGATAGCCATTGATGTTAGTCAAGTATCCCACTTTAATCTTCTCGTAAATGCATAGAATAACATAGAAACTTGTAAACACCCATATTCTTACCTTTTCTCCTCGAATTCCTGTTAACCCATCTGGTCCCCTGGGTCCTGCAGGTCCAGGCAGACCACGTTCTCCAGGTAAACCGTTCAGGCCAGCCAGACCAGGCTCTCCCTTTGGTGCTGTAGGAACATTTTTATAACAGTCAGCTGTAGCCTAATTTAGAAGTATATCACAGCTTTTGTGAAATGCTCTTTAGTCTCTAGAACTTGTACTTTCTGTTGATTTTGTAAGGTAATGGAATCACAACTGGAATCGAACTCTGGCATCAGCACCCGACACCCAATCCATTACACCCAACTTAGGAAAGACATTTTAATAAAGGAACATTCCAATTTTACCGTTCTAAGGTCAAAGTTTATGATCGTTCTAGACAAGGTTTACAGGCTAAACTGTTCGCTACCGGTATATATGCCAACTTTATGGTCGAACTTTGACCTTGATTTTAACGGTATCACTATGGCAATGACACATGGCGTACATTCTTGCTCTGCTCAAGATTATTTCCATTATGTCTCTATAAATTCTATCCATGTTTAAACAATCCGCTGTTTGATAGCAAAGCATTGTATGCGATGTATTATGTAGACTGGGGTTTAACGTTTTTCAGGTTATATATGGCATTTACAGTTTTATTGGTGAAGGGAGACCTCAGAATGAATCTGAGTAGAACCACCATCCTTCCTAAAGTAACTGGCGAATGTTCTCACATAAATTTCTTAAAGGGGGTGGGACCCAAACCTACGACCTTAATCGTGAGTGGCTAATAATCTTGAGACGGCTCTTTAGACCAATCGGCCATGGAGGACCTGTATTTATGTAGGGGTTAATAAAAAATTGTTTAGTATCATGGGGTATTATTTCTGAGGGCAGTTCATGCATTTAGCTCCCAGGGAAGACCATAGTGTACAACATTTATTTATGAACATAAATAAAAAATTTAAAGTTCCTTTCCTAAAATCAAGCTAAAGGAAAATAATTCTTACTGGGTTTTATCACTTTTATTTTCCCCAAGAAATCTTCATAAATCACATGCAAAAATATAATATTATTTTATTTTCATCTGCTAAGTTAATAAAAACATAAAAAACTTAAACACAAAACATTTTTAAACAAAGTTTGTTAAAAAAACTGATTTCAATTTACAACATCTGCTGTTTTCATCAAACTTTAATGTTAATATGATGAAGGGATTGTTTACCCACTTGAGTCCCGTTCTTACGCGGTCCAATACAACATGAAACTCATTATAACACAGGTTTTCTATGGCTTCCAAATTTAAAATTGTTATTTTCAACTAAATTTATTAAAAACTTACAACGCATAATAATTGATGAATTGATAAACAATCTCAACTAAATCGCCAAGTGTTTGCTAGCTCATTACATCTTTCCAAACTGTGACCATGTACTTGTGCAGCAATTACATCTTGATAATTCAGACTTATGATTACCTTTGTATTGTTATAAACAAAAGCCCTTTAAATAGGTTCAAACAATGGTATGTCATATTTATCACCCGCTGTTGTATATAGTATTACCAAATAATGTAGTGCAGTGCACCTTGGGATATTTATAACGCGGTTAACCGTGGCAACTGTATATATATACTATGGCTATACTCACGATTGAAGAAGTCCTCGGGTGGGTTGGCATCTTTTCCTGGTACACCGTGTAGACCTCTTTCTCCCGGTTCACCCTTACCACCCTGCAAACAGCAAGGTCAAGTGACATTTTAATGAAATGAATTCTTTCTTAATTCCCACTCTCTGTCACTCAGTAAATTTTGTTCTTGTTAATTATACAAATAATTGTTCGTAACGAGCAATCTGAACCCTTCCTGCACTGTTTTCCACTCTGTCATTTAATAAAAACATAATTCAACCATTAATTCAAAAGCCTTCTATATTACAGGTGTCCAAAGGTGTCTTTATGAATAAAGGGTTAAAAGAAATGTTAAAACATATCATTTGAAACTCTCTTGTGTAGAATTTGAACAAATCTTTATCTTAAAGCGATTTCATGGACTATTGATTCTTGTGGTAAACATTCTTCATTTTCACTGTTAAAGGGAATATATCAGGATTTGTCAATATTATAAAATTAGCTAAAGACATATTTTCCAAATATATCCTGCCTTTATTATATTCACTGACCCTATATTGCCAAAAGGATATATATCTAAACATGCAAAAATAATATACTGAAACGGGTTTCCCAACTAGGTTAGACTAAAATCGATTTCCTGCTTAAAATTTTAACATGTTTTGTGAAGTATTAAACTGGTTACATGATTTCATTTTGATTTCAATTTGATCCCATGTACATGTTTACTATAGAAAATATGGTTTAATCTGAGAAAAGGTCCAATTATCAATACAAGAGGGCGAAAATGGCCCTATATCGCTCACCTGACTGACCTTGAGTCACCCAACTTAAGTAGATTATATAATACATTTTAAGTAGTTAAAACCTTAACACAGACAATATGCGCATTTGCACTTGGTAATGATGCATCCAAGCAAGTTTCATAAAATTCCAACATGGGGTTGTAGAGAAATAGCAGACAATAATTTGGTCACAGACTCAATCAAAGGGCTTAAAATCCGTGAAAAATCACTGAACTGGAACACATAGACAATATGCGCATCTGCACTTGGTAATGATGCATCCTAGCAAGTTTCATAAAATTCCAACATGGGATTGTAGAGAAATAGCACGGACAAGAATTTGGTCACAAATAGAATCAAAGGGTCATAACTCCATGAAAAAACATCGAATTGGAACAAAAAGACAGTATGCACATCTGCACTTGATAATGATGCATCCTAGCAAGTTTCATAAAATTCCAACCTGAGGTTGTAGAGAAATAGCCCAGACAAGAATCTGGTCACAAATAGAATCAAAGGGCCAAAACTCCGTGAAAAATCATCGAACCAGAACACAAATATAATATGCGCATCTGCACTTGGTAATGATGCATCCTAGCAAGTTTAAATAAATTCCAAAATGAGGTTGTAGAGAAATAGCCCGGACAATAATTTGGTCACAAATAGAATCAAAGGGCTATAACTCTGTGAAAAATCATCGAACCAGAGCACAAAGACAGTATGCGCATCTGCACTTGGTAATGATGCATTCTAGCAAGTTTCATAACATTCCAACCAGAGGTTGTAGAGAAATAGCCCGGACAAGAATTGGTGACACGAACGCATGCTAGATGAAGCAGTGACTATATGCTCCCCCTCTTTAGGGGAGCATAAAAATCCAGTTCCAGCACAAAACTAACCTGTTATGTTTGACAACGGTTTCAAACTAAAGCATCAGACTAAACTATTGTGCATGAAACAATCCACAGTTCCAGTACAATAAATATAAGTTTCAAACACAAGCCTTCCTAAAGCCGATCCTTTGAAAGAATCTTTGTCGCAGTGCACTCTCCCTCAAAAACAATTAAGCTCCACCTCCAAGATTTCAAGTACACTTTGACACTGAAAATCTCAAGCACACTTCTTGCTGTGAAGAAACTAGCTGCTAAAAATATAATATTGCTTTATTATGAAGCAGTAAACCAACCCTGTCTGAACCATAAAAACTCTGACTTTTATATTCAGAAAAACACCTATTTTAAAATGGTTCATGGTTTATGAATAATATTTCAATCACTGATTATAACTGTATCAATCATCTTTTTATGATGAATTATCTTTTAAAACTTATATCTGGTATAATATTGTATAACAATAGCAAAAAAAAAAGTTATTTAAAGAGTTTTTTTACATCTTCCTATAATAATTGCTATATACAGACATTTATGCTATAAAACAAGGACATTAATTTGGCATAAAACTAACACCACTCCCTGGCTGCCATGTTTTTTGACGAATCAGATGGCTTGAACAAACTTGGAAGAGAGTCACCCAAGGAACATTTCTGTGAAATTATTTTAAAATTGTGCCACTAGTTTCTGACAAGAAGATTTTTTAAGTTTTTACTATAGCTTATATAGTAAACTAACCCCACCCCCTGGCCGCCATGTTTTTTGACGAATCAAGATGGCTTGAACAAACTTAGTAGAGGGTCATCCAAGGAAATTATCTGTGAAATTATTTTAAAATTGACCCAGTAGTTTCTAACAAGAAGATTTTTTAAGTTTTTACTAAGTAAACTTGCCCCGCCCCCTGGGGGCCATGTTTTTTTGATAAATCAAGATGGCTTGAACAAACTTGGTAGAGGGTCAACCCAAGGAAAATTACTGCGAAGTTATTTCAAAATTTGCCCAGTGGTTTCAGAGGGAAGTTGTTAAAAGCTAAAAGCTAAAAGTAAACGACGGACGATGGATGACAGACAACGGACACCAGGCGATAACAAAAGCTCACCTGTAAGCCTTCCCCTCATGTGAACTAAAAAAGGTTGTCAAAAAGTATTTAAGTGGTATCTATTTTTTTTTAATTTGGCTTTTGTTTAAAGTTTACCCTTCCAATTTTAATATCGAATTTGTCACGTTTTGGTGGATTTGACGTACTAAACCATTCAGATTTTATTTTATTAATGATAATGAGATGTTTTTTTATCCATTTGAAAATAATATAATTTTTTAAGACATTTCACCGTAATTTTTTCCTGATATCCCTTTTATATTAATGCTCTCACCAGTAAAAGGTACTGTTGGCAAAATTGTGAGCATTTCCCGTTTTGACTGTCAACAAGAGTTGTTTTTATAGGGAATAAATAATCATGAAAATTTATAACAAAGCCGTTTCTGTATTGAGTTATAAATATGCATAAAAATTACAATTTGTAAATAACCTTTAAAGCATAGAATGAAATTGGATCTGAAGATAGGGGGAAGAAAAATGGAATAGCATTTTTGCCAGCATTCCGAGCACTTTGTATAATGCAACAAATATCAAATTTTATTTAAACTGTTGCACTTACAATTAAACCAAGAGGTCCTTGGGGTCCTCGTAGACCATCAAAGCCAGGTTCTCCTTTGCCTCCCTTTGGTCCATCAAGTCCCCGTTGTCCTTGGGCCCCAGGTAATCCTGGCAAACCAGCTTCTCCCTTTTCACCCTTCATGCCAGGCATGCAGGTACTGCAAGTTCCACCAATTTCTCCCTTACCACCGTCCCGTCCAGGCAATCCTGACAACCCGTCCAGACCGGGGTTGCCTATGGGACCTCTTTCTCCTTTCATACCAGGCAATCCCTGTCGTCCAACTGACGAGTTCCCAGGGAGACCTGGTAATCCACGAGGACCCATGTCACCTTTTTCACCATTGAAACCGTCACGACCACGATCTCCGGGGCGACCAGGTTCACCAGGAATGGACAGTCCTGGGTTACCTTTCATACCTTGTTCTCCCTTGGCTCCAGAGTAACCAGATGCACCAGGTAAGCCATCAAGACCAGGGAACCCTGTAATATGAAAAAAGTAGCATCTAAAACCGACTGCTGGATATAGCCTAAAAAATTATAATTAAATAAATTAAATTAAATTTAAATTGAAATAAGCAATAAACTTAACAAGAATCTATTAGTATATACATGCACAATCATTATCAGTTCTTAATGAAATGATTGGTATGTAAAATTATGAATATTGTTTTATTTTGGAAATTCCTTCATTTTTTTTACAAAATTCATTGACAATTCAAACCTGTAAATAAACTCTTATAACCCCTAAAGCCGTTCTCACCTTGCAGACCCCGTTCTCCCTGATCACCCTTGGGTCCATCTTCTCCCTGTGGTCCAGGGGGTCCTGGGATACCAGGTCCTCCTCGGAAACCTTGATCGCCAGTCTCTCCACGCTGACCAGGCAGTCCGGGTATTCCATCTTCACCATTGGGTCCACGGGGCCCTGGGGGTCCTGGGGGTCCTGGACGACCATCGCTGCCACCTGGACCCTGTAAAATTTGCAATTATCCCCCTCATTAAACCAGCTTTCATACTGGCCAGCATACTGTAGTAAAATTAGATAAACAGTGATTCCTAGATCATGGTATAATACTTGTTCCTTTATAATGATATAGTGGTTCTTATTTATGTTAAACACTGATTTCTAGATCATGAATAACCTGGTTCCTAGATCATGATAAAACATTGGTTCCTACTATAATACTCATTTCTAAATCATAAAAGAACATGGTTTCCTAGACCATGAATATAATACTGGGTATATCATGTTATAATGCTGGTTCCTAGATCATGGTATAATACTGGTTGCTGGCTCATGGTATCATACTGGTTTCTATATCAGATTTAAGGTACCGATTCCTTAGTTATTATAATGCTGGTTCCTTGATCATATCATATTGGTTTCTATATCAGCATAAATGACTGGTTCCCAAGTAATTATAATGCTGGTTCCTGGATCATGACGATTCCTTCTGTTATTTAACACTTACTTCTCAAAAAGATTGGATCCCCGCAATATGAAAATAAAACAAACATACAAACCATGTGTAAAAATTAAAAAGAGAACTTACGCCTGGAGGTCCCTGGGGTCCTGGAGGTCCCAAATCTCCCTTCATTCCCCCCATACCACGCTCTCCTTTCATACCTGGCAGCCCTGACAAACCAGGAAGACCGTCCATGCCGCGGTCACCCTAAATATAACACACATAGATTACATATTCTGTCTTAGAACAAATTATTTTATGAAAACAAATTAAAAAAATTATCGCCTACAATAAAGCATGATAAAGATTGATTTGATTAACAATATATTGCATTACCATAATGTGCATATTTGAGTTGAGCTACAAGTACATTAATTATTTACAGTAGTTTCCATGAAAAACAAAGGTTGTTGGAGGACAAAATTGTTTTAACCCTTTACTTCATATAGACGCCTTTGGATACCCAATACAGACACCTCTAATATAGAAGGCTTTTGAATTATTGGATGAATTATGTTTATATTAACTGACAGAGTGGAAAACAGTGCAGAAAGTGTTCAGATTGCTCGTTACGCAATCTGAACTCTTCCTGCACTGTTTTCAAAGGCCTTCTGTGATTGGTGTGGGAAAACGCGTATCTATGGAGTAAAGGGTTAAAATAAATCCTAAAAAGAGTTTCCTTTTCATCAAATTAAACATGAACAAATAAAACAATCATGAGGAATTTCAAAATATCCAGACAATAGAGAGCTTCAGCTGACAAGTCTGAATATTTTGGCATTTTCCAGACTTTAATATAAAAACAATCAAAGCATCTGAGGACCCTGTACTTAATAGTAGATATAAAAACAGGTAGATGTTAATAACTGTAAAACTAACCTTTGGTCCTGTGAAACCTGGAATACCTGGCAGACCTTGTTTACCCTGAAATATAAGAGAGCTTGAATTAATAACTTTAATTTATTTTTTTTAATGAATTAATAGATTTATTTTTGACATTTAAACAATGAAATATCAAATGCTTATTTCACTGTTTGTATTCATAAAGTAAAAATAACAAGAGGCCCAAAACGGCCTTAAATACTCTGCTTAAAAAATGGGGGGGGGGGGGGGGGGGAATAGATTTTGAGTCGGCAGTTTTTCAAGATGGTTTAAAAGTACTTTAGATATATAATAATCTGTTCTAAAAATTTGTAAACTCTATTTAACAAATTAGAATGCTAAGGCTACAATCCCATGGAAAAAATCTTTTCAAATGCATTACACTTTTTTTTATATATCAAATTTTCAAATTAATTTAAGTATTTGGTTATTGGTTTAATGTTTTACCATAACCATAAATAGGTTCACCTCTCCCTTGCCAAGTACCATAACCACAGATAGGTTCTTATCTCCCTTGACAAGTTATCATAACCACAGATAGGTTCTTATCTCCCTTGCCAAGTATCATAACCACAGGTAGGTTCTTATCTCCCTTGCCAAGTATCATAACCACAGGTAGGTTCTTATCTCCCTTGCCAAGTATCATAACCATAGACAGGTCCTTATCTCCCTTGCCAAGTATCATAACCATAGACAGGTCCTTATCTGCCTTGCCAAGTATCATAACCACAGGTAGGTCTTTATCTCCCTTGCCAAGTATCATAACCACAGGTAGGTTCGTATCTCCCTTGCCAAGTATCATAACCATAGACAGGTCTTTATCTCCCTTGCCAAGTATCATAACCACAGGTAGGTCTTTATCTCCCTTGCCAAGTATCATTACCACAGGTAGGTTCTTATCTCCCTTGCCAAGTTATCAAAACCATACAGGTCCTTATCTCCCTTGCCAAGTATCATAACCACAGACAGGTCCTTATCCCCTTGCCCAACATCCTAACCAGACAGGACCGTATTTCCTTCCCAAATAACATAACTGTAACTTTATTCAAACTTAAGTTTCAGGTTGATGGATTATCTCAGATTCTACCACGTTTATCTACCATGCAATACAGAAGGATATATCACAATCACACTAGAACTTACTCTGGGTCCAGCAATACCAGGGACACCCTTCTCTCCTATCATACCGGGGACTCCAACACGACCCTGAAAATTTAATTTTCACCTTCATATTAAAATTTATTTGCAAATAATTACATTATGCCATTATAAATAATTAGTAAATCTAAGTATTGTATCAATTCGTGATAACTATTTCATGACCATACTAAATAGTTGAAAGCCTTGAAATTTCAACGGCTCAAATGTAAAAGTCATTAATAAAACATATCCTTTACATACATATATTAAAAATAGTGTTTTTCACCTCATCATGGTTATAAAGAAAACGTGTTAATTGATCGTTTAATCCTGAATGTAAAGTTACTGCTATTTGTAATTCTAATTTGCTGTTTCATCATAGTTACTTACAGGTATACCGTCTTCTCCTGGGTAGCCACGATCTCCCTTTAACCCGGGCTCTCCCTTCATCCCCTTCATACCAGGATCTCCTTGGGCTCCTATGGTAGAGATATAAAGTGAAAGTAGGAATATTTTTTTACAGATTTTACCAAATTGTTGTTTTCCGTTACCGGGTTATTTTCCAATGGGGTGTCACGGGTCAACTATTCCTATTTGCAAAAAAATATTCGAGGAAATTATTTTCAGTAATAGTTATCGGCGAAATTAAACTCTGCTGAGTGGTTAGAAATGTTACTAAAATCTTCATTCAAGATATCTGGGTAATTTCATCATTAGTAATGTAATAAACAATATTTTGTTCTTTAAATCCATTTTGTGCAATAAAATAGCATATGGTTAAAGTTTCCAATAAGGAAATAACACATGAATTATTAACATTACCCATTTATTTAAAAATGTATATACGAAAGCTTACCTTGCTGAGTTTCATTGTTGCGTGTAAATGGCAGTTTGGTGGTTCCTGGCCTTCCTGGGATACCTTTGGGACCCGTCTCTCCCTTTTGTCCCTTCTCCGATTTGTAGTTGATACCCATATTTCCTTTAGGCCCAGTGGCTCCCTTCTGACCTGATTCACCCTGAAACAGATGTTAATTTTTCTTTTACATTTAAAAAAGAAATTGCAGTTTAACATGTGGCCAGTATATCTTTCTCTCTCCCTCAAGGTATTCAACTATTGGCTGAACTACAGTGTTCAATCAAAGAAGTTGTATGTGCTTGTATGAACAAGGTCACAATGTCATACCATCCAATGAGAAATAATGTGTCATACATTTACAATAATACTAGGTCATCCTTACATAATTGGTTGTTTTTGTTTTTTTTGCAATCAATCAGAGTAGTTTTTCCTGCCCCTAAACAATGCAGACTATTAGCACTATGAATGGGCAGAGAAAGGATACGCAATAGCCGAAAAACATTTTGAATAAACAACAATGATTTTTTTTGGCCTTTGAAACTTACGAAAATATTGTAAAAACAATAACAAGCAATTTACAGTGTCCAGTAGAAGCCATTACACAACTAACTTACCTCATAACCTTGAGGTCCGTCGATACCAGGAATTCCAGGCAAACCATCAGGTCCAGTGAAACCCTGAAATCAAAAATATATTTCCGAAATAACATTTTTAAACCATTTTCTGCCATTAACAGATTAAGCAATGAATGGATTGAACAATACTTACAAAAGTTAATTAACTGAATTTCTTGCAACGATTTTTAGTTCTTAATTCTTGTATGCAGGGGGGGATTTAATATAAAGTTTGCCAATGTGCTTAGTAAAAGCGGTAGTTACAAGTACCGTTATGCTTTTATAAATTAATTGCTAGATTATCATCCAAATTTTTCTTAAAAAGGGGAGGGGGATTTTATTTTTTTATATTTTATGACAATAAAAAGGGTCAGGGCGACATGAAAATTAGAGGGCGGGTGGGGATGATAATTTATTATGACCTTACTTTTATTTCAATTGTAAATATTATTAAGGAAACTAGAAACAAGTCTGTCGAAATAAATGCTTGAAAGGAAACTCAATATTTTTTTGAAAATTAAGTTGAAAAAAAGAGGCAATTACTTGTGTAAAACTTGACCAATGTTAAAAACATTGTTCTTGACCGGTATTTTATACTTGTACAGGTACACGCAAAATAATATTTAAAAACATGGACATCTTCATAAGTTATTGACAATAAACAAATTTTTTCTTGGATATTGCCACTTCATTCTCAGAATAGTTCGGAAATAAAAGTGCAAATAAAACGTATCAGAGTATCTCAAGTTTGGGGATCAGTGTCTAACGGTGTAGTTTTTATAAACTCAGGCAGTTAATATATATGCAATAAATGTTTACCAGATCTCCAGGTATTCCATTACGCCCGGGCTCTCCCTTGCTTCCTTTGATGCCTTCACGTCCAGTTGCTGGTTCACCTTTTTGTCCTCTGTCACCAGGGTTACCTGCAAACCCTTCAAGACCAGGCAAACCGGGCTTACCTGGCAATCCTGCGTCTCCCTGGAAAAGTACAAGTTCAATATTTATTGATATTTTTTAACAATGAAGTCTGGCCAATGTTGACTAAAGATTTGTCAGTTATACTGCCCAAGTCAAATAATGGGATTATGGGCCATTAATGGAATGTCCAGTTTTACTGGCAGAGAAGTAGTTTATGCAGATTGTAGCTAAGTATATAATGCTGAATGGAATAGAGTAGTTTAACTGTAGTTAAGTTAATTATAGAAGTAGTTAATGCTAACTGTAGTTAAGTATAAAGCTGACTGGAACAGAGTTGTTTAACTGTAGTTTAATTGTCTCTAGAAGTAATTTATGCTGACTGTAGTTTAGTATATAATTCTGACTGGAATAGAGTAGTTCAACTGTAGTTTAGTTGACTCTAGAAGTAGTTTATGCTGACAGTATTTAGTGTATAAAGCTGTCTGGAAAATAGTTTTTTAACTGTAGTTTAGTCGATTATAGAAGTAGCTAATGTTAACTGTAGTTTAGTATATAAATCTGACTGGAATAAAATAGGTTTACTGTAGTTTAGTTGACTATATAAGTAGTTGATTCTGACTGTTGTTTAGTATATTATACTGACTGAAATAGAGTAGTTTAATCGTAGTTTAGCTGACTCTAGAAGTAGTTAATGTTGACTGTAGTTTAGTATATAATGCTGACTGGAATGGAGTGGTTAAACTGTAGATTAGTTGACTCCTAGAAGTAGTTTATGCTGACTGTAGTTTAGTATGCAATGCTGACTTGAATAAAGTAGTTAAATGTAGTTTAACGACTCTAGAAGAAGTTTATGCAGACTGTAGTTTAGTATATAATGCTGACTGGAATAGAGTAGTTAACTGTAGTTTACTTGACAATAGAAGTAGTTAATAATCTCACCACCCATTTGTTGTCCAAATGTTGTTCAGCAAATTCTCTTCAGTTCTTTCTAAGTTTTTATTTCCATACTGAATCTGTTCACACAAGTGAACTGACTAATGAATTAATTTTGCTAGATTGCTTAAAAAGCATTAAGACAGAAAGCTATAATTTGCAGTGTTCTCTATTCAGATGAAATGTTAACTTTCCCAGATGTGAACCTGCAGACATGAATGAATCATAGAAATCCAATTTCTGATTCGTAAGCAAAATCTGTCTAGAAGGAGAGCATGGAATTTTGATAAATAAAGGGTGTTTGAAAAGTGTTGTACCATAGAAATTCATATATCTTGTTTCTATAGCATCATTTTATCCTTCACACAAGTGATTTGTTACCACATACCATATAAAGGGGTATCATTTTTTAATGGTGGCAGTAGGGTAATAATTAATATTGGCCCCCCTCCCCCACCCTAGCTGTCTAAACAGGTATTCAGCATATGAAATATGAGAATATGGCATCCAGTGTTATCTCAAATAAAAAAAATGGTGATGTAAACGTTTTTTCTCTACACCCTGTACATTTTTTACAAGCCTAGACATGTCTGTAACTCATCATTCACCACATCTTGCTTAAAGATAAAACGATGGTTTCAAACATTTATAAATGGTTTTTCTGTCGGCTGAAAAAATATACTTCAACAGTTTGTGTTTGCTTTTGTTATATATGGCTTTTTTCTCCAACACTTCAGTTCAGCTTCTGTTTCTGCATCTGTTTTACTCCTGTACTGCATCAACCTTCACCTACTTAACTGTTAGAAGGAAGATATTAGTGACTGGGTTTTAAAGTCATACTAGCTTGACTACTTTTCAATTTCTCTTATTACAACAACAGATTTTTAATTAATCCATTTCCATGTTGTAATGTTTGTAGGTTATTTACCTACATATTTCTACTATTCATAAAATATTTACGTGTAGACTCCAAAGAGTTTGCTTTTAATGTTGGTGCAGATATTTGACATGAGCTATTTGTTCCTTAATGTTTTGCTTCCTTTTTTTAATTCATTAACAAGAAGTGTGTCTTGTTTATAAATATACTGCCAGTAACTACATGCAAGGTTACTGGAACCAGTCTAAAGTTTAAATACTCAATAACTTAAGTGTGAGTTCTGACTGGTTATCTGAATATTTTTTAATCAATGTCAGTGAAACCATATGCAAGGTTACTGGAATCAGTCTAAAATTTTAATACTTTTAATCAATGCTAAAATCATATGCAATTTTACTGAAACCAGTCTAAAATCACGATCAACAGGAGTTGGGATCAAGTGCAACCATCTGTGACTTAATGGACATTTAATCTTTTGTGTGACTACTTTAAGTAACTGTCAGTTGAATTCCTTTTTTTAGTGGAATCATTTCTTTTTAAACAAACTTTAATGGTTGATGTTTCACCTTTTTATTTGCTACTTTAGGAACATTTTAATCAAGCATGATGGCACATGAACACTAAAAAACATTTAATTCCTATCTTAATAGGACAGGTGTCAAATTCTCTATGTGCTATTATCTAATACCTAAATTAATGCTTAAATTAAAATGGTTTTTATTTTATTTATATTTTATGAGTACTTTTTTTATTGATGAATATTACTAATTTTTTTTTTTAATAATATGAATAAAGTATTATATTTTTTTTATTTATCTACTGAATGAAGTTTTAATTTTGATTTAATTTTTTTTCTTCTACTCACAGAAAATTCCCTTCCCATCCGAAGTAAAATTTCTTAACTCTGCCCCTGGTCAGACATAAAGACTGTATAATCTCAGTTTTACAATGTCTTCTTGTAGCAGCAGACACAGATTGTATCAATGGGGGGTACCAGTCAGCAATGTACATCAGCATATCAAATTCTCCTTGTATAAACACGGCAGCATCTTGTTGATAGGTAAGTAATTAACAGAAGGGGGCACCTGTTGCAATCTCCTGGCATGTCTGAGCATACTACTAACCCAGACATCCACTGACCTTTTATATATTCATGGATTTCCGAGCATGCTTGCCGTTTTATAAATCTGCTTGATCATTCCAGTTACTAACCTAATAAACTGGCCTCCTTTCAGTATGTACCTCATACATTTTCTCAATCCAAAGATACCCCTGCATTGTCATACCAAAGACTTTAAGTCTGGTCAGCCCAATGTCAGTATAGTCTGACCAGGTGGGGTACCATACCATGTGTCTGTGGCATGATACTCCAGTGTGGCAGTGCTTAGAATATAGACACTGTCCAGATACGACTAAAAATTGTTAAAAGCGATGCATAACACCATAAAACAATAACAAAATCCAAAGCTTTTATACCAGTTACTGAGTATATAAAAAATATTCTAATATCTGTTTTAGTGAATTCATATTTCAGGTAGTGACCATTAATTTAAAAATACAAAAAAAAAAATAATTCAGATATAAGGGCTTGGTTTCAGCTTGCTTTCTTTACAATGTCATGTTCTTAAATCTTTTTTCTTTTTTTTTTTTCATATACTTAAAAATATTTTCTTAAACACAAATTACCAAGGACTAGCCAATAAGTGTCAGCGATAAATCTGCTAAATTCCAGGGATAAACTCATTCAACTTTCAGTTCCATCTCTCATACTCAAAATCTCTTTCTTTATGTATCCAATTTATAACAACTTTCCAAGAAAATTACCTCACAAAAACTTACAAAGTTAATTAATAACGAAAGTAAAAAAACAGAATAAATAAAACACAAAGCCTGTGAAATCCAGCCCCCCCCCCAAGATATTTCAAGTCTAAACTAAAGTTCACTGACTTGGGCCCCTGGCTCTATTAATCATTCTACACATCTGATATATTGTACATATTTTTTAGTTAGTTCCTCATATCCTGGCAGTAAGATGCCGAGATAATGAGCACATGCTCCAGCCTTAACTGACATAAAACCGCATTCAGTAATTAATTTGCATTTTTTATGTATTCTAAATTAATCACAAAACATTTCTAGCATTATTTTTCATAGAGTAGTGATCTCAAATATATCACAACATTTTTTTCAATGTATAATCTGTTATTTCCCAGTTCTGTAATAACCGATAAGTATTTTAACTAATATTATCTCATACATTTTTTTTTTTGAAGTGTTTTACAAAACTTAACTGCAACTCAGCTACCTTGAATGTTGGTTGGTTTTATGGCACACAATGTGATCATATTTTTATGTACCTATGAAACTCTATTATGTGATCATTAGAGATTCATGTGATTTTCTGAAAGGAAATGTTCATTAAATATTAGGAACTTGTCTTGGTGAAAGGGCAGAGCATCACAATGGAATAGATTTGTACAACATTTTCTGGTAATAATTTTGAATAATTTCTTATTGAATATTTAGCATCATTGTTATGCCATCGAGGGCTAACAGATGATCAGTTAACATAACCACTGTTTCCTGGGATTAACAAGTACTCGAGCACACCCCATCTCCGCAAGTAACTGATAACTTTCCCACTTTAATCAGTGGTGAGAGACGAAAGATAAGAGACACAATGTCGTATATCAATCATCATGGAGACTGTTGCTGGGTGGGGGATTCAAACTTACGACCCCTGGATTGGAAATTTGAAGTTTCTATTTTTACTGCTAGGGTAGTGGAGACTATCAAATTACAACTCTACACTAGGCTATCTGCTGATGTTGAATTAACACAGATCAGTGTGTAAAGAGTGCCTCTCCCTCGAATGAAAATTTTTTGGCAGTTGAAATTCAACTTTTTTAAAACTGCATTTAACAAACACTTTTGGAAATTAACTTCTTGCCGATTAACAATTATCTAGTAGTATGCAACATTACAACAAAATCAATGCACTGATGACTGAAATTTTGAAAAAGTGTACTCTGATTTGAATCATGTACTGAATTATATAAAACCTGCCTCAGAGTCATCCTGTGGCTTTTATATGGCAGTTGGGGCTTCAAAAGACCGTTTGTACTTTTTATATTACTGTACACAGTTTTCAAAATCATTTTTTTTTTCACCCATGATTTTATGAATTCTTGAATTCCTTCCAAACTGCAATGCCCTGTATAACAAACATGCTTGACCTAGTTTTTAAACGTGCCATGCAAGGGTGAATACCCGACCACCCACTACTACTTTTCTGATCTGTATCAGTTACAGAACCACATTACATAACAAATCCCAGATGGCCCAGTGGTTGTCCAGTCACCATGACAACAAGATTTTATCTCTGGCAATTAGAAGGCAAAGCTAGTACAATGTAAGTAGGTTGCTGCAAAAATCCTTCCAAACTATACACTATATTGACAACAAATTCTGTCTTTTTTCCCTTTGTTATGTTTGTCACATTCCTCGTTGAATGTACGAGCAGATCACAAGTACATCAGGTCAGCTGGACTAAACATTATGCACTAGAAGGTAAGTGTGGGGTGGCAAGTTTTTCCTCATTACAAAATTAATCACATTAAACCAAAGTTGTGTATATAACACTTCCTCGGTTGTTATCTTTACCTCCCAGCTGTGGAGTGCAGTTACAGTCCTTATCTGCAGGTATAAGGAAATCTGAGTACCCCATCAGCCAGGCATTTCACAGTTATCTCCCTTGATGATCAGGAGTTATCTCACTTGATTGTCCTATTAACAGTTGTTCGAGAAAGCAACAACAACAACAAGATAAATGGATTGATAATCCTATCATTATTCATTTGCTTTGTTACAATGTGAAGTGTGTGTCAAAAATGGCATTTTCTAGTCCTTTAGGTTATACCAGAAGGTGATGGCTTCAGCAGCTTGGCACCTGCACAAATTGCTATTTATAATAACATGAATTTAGAATAATGTTTCATTCCTTTTTTATTTCTTATTCTGCACCCAAAATTTAACATTATTTGCAAAGTTTACTCAAATTAACTTGATATTTTTACACACTGTTTTTAATTCTGTTTCTAAATTGGCAATATGGACTGTAGAGTAATGACATCTTCTATAATGATAATATTAACTGGAGTAGAACTTCAAAGACTCGAACCCGACTGGACTGCACAAAAAAGTTTGAGTTAAAGGTTGTTTGAGCCAAGTAGTGTTCAATATCATACATGTGAACGATGAACACCTAAATTAGAATTCTGCCATGGACCAGATAAGTGGTTCGAGCTATATGTGGTATTCCCACCATCCATTTTCGAGCCATGGAAGTTCTTCTATATACTAAATAGATATATTTATTTCGGCATCACAGATACACATACATGAATAAAGCACATGTTGCATAATTAAAATATTAAATATACATTCATGAGCAATTATATCATCACATGTATATCAATTGCAAGGATAACACATTGTGGCCCTGGCTAATATAGTACTCTTGTAGAAAGCCTACCTGTGTTCCATTACATCCATCTAAACCTGGTGCACCACGGGGGCCAACTGGACCTTGTAGACCCTGAAATATACAGGAATTTATAGATGTATATATATATATATATGTACGTGTACTCTGGTGTCTATTTTTACAGTGTCTGGGTTTAAAAGGAGTTCAGGCTGAACTCGACACAATCTGAATCATTTCCTTCCTGGTACATACTGCACGTCACCCTGCCCAATTTTTCTGTATTTATTATCATCACAGACTCTTATCTTGGCACCCGTCACCATGACTCACATGTCAACAGGTAAAGTTGGCACAAACAAGCCAGTAACACAATTGTGCTGGTTTTTTTTTACTAACAACTTACTTAATGTAATCTAAAAACTGATGAAACAGTTTCATTCAGTGCAGGCCTGTTATACAGCATTTTTTTTTTTTTTATGATTGTAAAAATACAAAATTTCTCTGTTTTGGAGGTCACACAATTTTATCATACTTCTAAACAACAGAACAAGTCAATATAACAGTATAGCAGTCAAGAGCCAGTTCATAACTCAAACTGACCAGTCCATACTATAACTACAGGACCAGTACATACTAGAACTACAGGACCAGTCCATACTATAACTACAGGACCAGTTCATACTAGAACTACAGGACCAGTCCATACTATAACTACAGGACCAGCTCATACTAGAACTACAGGACCAGTCCATACTAAAGCTGCAGAGCCAGTCCATACTATAAATACAGGATCCATCCAGGCTGGAACTATAGGATTAGTCTATACTAGAACTACAGGCTCAGTCCATACTAATGTTCAAGTATCAGACTGGGCTTCTGAATCACCAACATATGTATATACTCAAGCACTTAAAAAACTTAAATCTAAGAAAAACCTTCAAGTGATCATAATTTGAGAATGCTTTCTGTACAGCTGCTTGTTATTCCATTGTAATTAACCAGCCAAAAATTTGGTTACTTTTATAAGTTTTAAGTAAACCGAAAAAAAATGTTGGTGAAAGAAAAGCCCGATAATACATCGACTCATATCTGATAACCCATCGACTCATATCTGATAATGCATCGACTCATATCTGATAACGCATGACTCGTATCTGATAATGCATCAACTCATATCTGCTATTTAGAATACTTGGATAAATATAAAAAAATTGCAACAATTAAAACATGAAATTGAGTTAGTTGTGTCAAAGAATTGGATCAACAGAGGAATATATAGAGTTTATTCAACTGTTGTTTTTCATTATTGAACAAAAATCTCTTGTTATTTGGAAGACTGACATCATGTGTGGCAACTCCATTAACAAATAACATCTGAATTATTTTTCGGTAGCGAAAAACAACAGAACAACAAACTACATGTATTATGACTATCTGTCAAAATTGACAGTTTAAATGCAACACCCGTCTAAATGAACTCTTCAACAGTGGAAAAAGTATACAAAGTCAGTTGTCCTCCACTTGCTAAACCTATCTGTAATATTCTACAATGAAATAGGTCCTAGAGCCATTGGTAGCATTTGGAAAGGATACAGATATTTTATGATCCCCCAACACCCAGAAAATAACCTGCCTATTAAATTAAACACACAACATTAAATTCTTGAAACAATTAAGTCTTGAAACAACTGGTAATATACAAAGACAAACACATCAGTGATAGCTCTCTGAAGAATAGCGTAGGTAGAAATAATTTCAGAAATAGAAAATGGGCAAAAAATACACACACACAACATAATTTCATTCATTAGCAAAAGGTCCTCCACCCAAACAACTGCATGAATCATGCCAGCAGATACATGATAATACTGACGAGATGCCTCCTGCAGAGAGAACACAACAATGCTGATAATGCTAAAGCTATTTTGAACTTACTCATCAGCATTAAGGCTGATGGACAGGAGAAGGTTAATGTCAGAATAATTAGGTTATACAGAATCTTAACACTGCCACCTAGTGATTATGGTAACATAATAAAACTTAACACTGCCACCTAGTTATTATGGTTACATAAGAAACTTAACACTTCCACCTAGTGATTATGTTTACATGACAAACTTAACACTACCAACTAGTGATTATGATTATGTAAGAAACTTTACACTACCAACTAGTGATTATGGTTCATAATAAAACTTTACACTACCACCTAGTGATTATGATTACACAAGAAACTTTACACTACCACCTAGTGATTATGGTTACGTAAACTTTACACTACCACCAAGTGATTCAGATATGATAAATGACAAATTATCATAACCAGAAGATCAAAGTGCTCTCTGGACATATCATAGTCACTAAGAGGTAAAGAGTTATACTTACTGGGATTCCGTTGATACCTGGGAAACCTGGCATGCCCATCTTTCCCTGAAAAACAGAAACAGAAATAATACTTTAAAACAGTGAATTGTGTTTAGCTTAAAACTGTGTCACTGTCAACAATCTTCAAATGGTGTCACTGTCAACAATCTTTAAATGGTGTCACTGTCACCAATCTTTAATTCATGTCATTGTCAAATCGTGTCAGTCAACAATCTTTAAATCGATTCACTGTCAACAATCTACAAATGGTGTCACTGTCAACAGTCTTGAATTTGTGTCACTGTCAAATCGTGTCAGTCAACAATCTTTAAATTGTGTCACTGTCAACAACTTTCAAATGGTGTCACTGTCAACAATTTTCAAATGGTGTTGCTGTCAGCAATCTTTAAATTGTGTCACTATCAACAATCTTCAAACCATTACGGTCAACAATCTTCAAACCGTCACGGTCAACAATCATCATTTATGTCACTGTCCACAGGGGGGGGGGGGGGGGGGGGGGGGGACAACTAGTCAAAGGCATTTTGCAAAGGAAACAGCTTTCAATAAAATTGGAAAGTATCCAGATGTTTTCTCCTCAAATTAATGGAGTTTGACATGTATTTGATTTATGTTAGATGTGTTTCCATGGCAACAATGTAAACAAGTACAGTTTGTATAAATGATATATTATCAAGAATATGAAGCCAAGAAGGTTTTCTCTGTGAAATGTCAAACATGCCAAAACATCTATCAATTTCTTAATTTAAAAATGGTTTAGCTACTGATTTTTTTAAATATAACTAAAGGTCTCACTACATATTTGAATTTTGTTCTTTGTTCTATACAAAATTTCGATGGTAAAAAAAGAAATCCACATAGAAGTTTTCTAAGAGATTTTTTTTTATAGCAGGACTGTATACCCACATAAAAATGCACAATAACTGGTAGGTTGACCAGCTTTTTTTTTTTAAAGAGGGTGCAGTGACACCCTGAGAATTTTTCTGGAAAAATAAGTATTCAAATGCTCATAAATACATGCATAATTATGTTGAAATCGTATAAAAGTCACTTTTTTAACACCAGTGATGTCTTATTTCAGTATATGCTATGCCAACTTTTGCTCTACTAGAAATCACAGCTACTATGAAACATTTTGAAAATATTTCAAAACCAAATTACATCTTAAACCTTTTTTTTAAAGCGTAAGAATCATGTTACCATGGGGAAAAATGTTGCAACTATGTAGTGAGACATATAAAGTACCTTTTTGTTTAAAAAACATCATATTTACAGCTCGATGGGTGCATAATAATTTATGTTCTGTGAAGAAATTGCAAAAATGATATGTTTAAATAAATCTCAAAAACCGCCTCTTCTTTATGTAGGAAAATGTTTTGGCCCGTGATATTCCAAATTGCCAACAACATAATTTGCCAAGTTGAGAATTCATATATCAGTTATATTTTTAATAAACTCGTAATTTTGGAATTAAAATGAAACGCACTCATTAATTAATATTGCCAAATGTTAGATATTTGAAGTAAACAAATTTTATACAAGGTGATGGTGATCATGATTTTTGTTGTTTTGTTACCATGTGCAGACTGGAAAAGGAAATAAAAAAGATAAAAACAAATATACAGTCAATCCAACCTTTTACAAAGAATTGTTTTGCAAAATAACGATGATATATATAAATATATATATATATATATATATATAAGGAGGCATTTAGACTTTTAAAATCTTTGGTCAAGTGACTGAGGCAATAACAAACACTTGCTTATGTACCAGACACGGGTAAAACAGAGGACATAGTACCTGCTCAACTACACCATTTACATATAGTGTACAAAAACTTTTAAAATATTAACCTCTACATACTTACTTCAATCAAAATTTTGTCTTTTACCCTTCAGATACCCTGAATTTGTTTCTAAGGTAGCAACATTATAAGTTGTGGTATTCAGTTTTTAATGGCACCTTCTGCTAAGGCTTAAAATGAAATCAAACATCTTAAAATTTATTTCAATTTCATCCAGTGTGTCTGCCACATGAGCAACAAATACTTAAAACTGCAAAATATGCGCAAGAACTTCAAGCGTCAAATGTAATTGCCACAGCAGTTGGTAAGAATGTTTGAAGTGCAAATTTTGCAATTTCTTACAGGAACAAAGGCTGGAAACTGCACAGTTCTCACAGTACAATGATGATATACAGACATGTTTATGAAAAGAAAAAACAACATCAGAGTAGGCCGTAGCCTACCATCTGGATATGATGTAGAGGAAATGACTCGGCAGTGGTGAGTAACTGACTGAGATTTTTTTTTTAAAAAGACCTGACATGTGAATATATATATACAATATATATATATATATATATTACTGATGCAAAGGAGTAATTTTGACAGTGAAAACTAGTTGTTCAGGTATGGCATCGTACTGACAGATAGAGGGTCATATGACAGCTAGGGATCATATTGACAGGTAGGGGGTTATATTGACAGGTAGGCATCATATTGACAGTAGAATCCTGTTTATTTTAGCATGACAATCACAATGGAAAGTTGTTAAAGATCACTACAACAGAAACAATTATCTGAATTCCGATAACTTGTAATTTTGGGTGATATTTACAATGCTTGTGTCTGTAAGAAGCTCCTTTAGATAGAAGACTATACATTAGCCTGTAAGAGGTGTTTAAGACACAGTTTGGAATTAGCCTGTAAGAGGCATTTGGGTCAAACTGAGATAAAATATCTTTATATTTGTGAAAAACTCTTCACGTGTGGATTCCTATTTGCTACACACGTTTCTCTCTCTCGCTCTCTCTAAATACCCTACATTCCCAGGATTTTTCCCTCCTATTACTTGTACATAAAACAGAGGCAAATAGATGAAATGAGGCAGAAAACTATTTGGGATAAGAAAATTGGAAATTGCAAAACATGTCTTACAGGAGTACAGCTCTAACTAAACTGTCTTCTATTTTTAAGCTGGGCGGGAGTGCAATGATTAGAGTGTTGGCCACTCAAGCCAGAGGTTTGATTCCCCTAGTTCAGCCCCGTTGAATAACACCCTGTTGTGGCTAGCATGTCTTCTTATGACAGTATCAGTGTAATATTTTACTGACCTGACGACACAGAAACTTGGTGCAACATCCAACCAAGTAACAGTCAAATTTACTAAAACTCAAAGGCAAATATGGAAAATTTATTCTAATTTATTTTTAGCTTGAGTAAGAAGAAATCTCAGAGTTCATATAAACAGCTCATGTTTACTTCCTGGTATGAACCTGTACTGTTTTGATTCAGAGACATCTGGCAGAGCTGGGGATCGTACCTTTGGTGCGAGCAGCCAACACTCTATCCACTGCACTACCGCCCAACTTAATAAAGAAAGTATGTACCGTTTCTACTCACGTATTAGGCGCGTTTTTTCCCCCCAACTTTTAAGATCTTTGAGAAGGGATGCGCGAGATACATAAGTATAGAAGATTTCATTTTTTTTTTAATGTAAATTTTCTATTTCTGATAATTTCCCATGTATATTTTAAAAGATTAAGTAAAATAATGATTGCTCTCTGTTATTTAGAGTTTGTAAATTGCCATACCTGTAGCTTTAATTTTTTGCTTTGTTATAAGTTTAATCCCGAATTATCGGTGAAAAACATTGCCTAGGGCATTGTTCCTTTGTTTGTAAATGTGTGATAAAACAATCCGGTGACGCATAACCTGCTTACACAACTCGCTTAACCCTAGCTGATCTGTTTATCCAAACACCGATTTTAAGTCGCTGTACTGTTATACGATTGACAATTAAAAAAGTGTTCTTGCTATTTTTAGAAAATCATGTTCGTAATATTGATACTTTTCCACATAGTGAAATAGAACGCTACGTAAAATGACGCAAGAAACTGCCAGAGTGACGACATCACACATTGGCACAAGGTCAAAAATTAATTGTGTTGGTGTTATAGACATATTCAATGGCAAAATAAAAACACAGACGTGTTCACATTCATTTGTTGCATACTTTTTCGATTCCGTAATGTTTACTTTTAGTGTAAACTAGTCTGGCTTTGAGTGGACATTTCATGATTATGTGACCGTAACGTGTTTATCTGACGGAATTGGCATGACGGCTTATTACCGTGTGTATTTAATTTCAAAGGATGCAAAGCAATTGTGTTTTCGCAAATTGATGAATCTTTTAGTATTGGATATATATTGATAATACTGCAGTGTTGGCACAATGCTGCATTGTTGTCATTATTCTGCAGTGTTGGCACAATTCTGCAGTGTTGACATAATATTTATGTTTTAACACAATAGTGCAGTGTTGTCATGATGCTGCAGTGTTGACACAATGCTGCAGTGTTGAATAATGTTTATGTTTAAACACAATACTGCAGTGTTGTCATGATGCTGCAGTGTTGGCACAATATTGCAGTACCGTAACACTTGTTATACTTACTAACTATCCTGATGAATTTATTTTATTCAACAAAACGGTTGTGAAATCACACTAAGAAATGTACAACAAAATGTTCACATACTATGCACCATACCACACATATGACCACATGCCTGCATGTCTGTCTAGGTCAATGACTCGGGATGTGTTTCCTGGATTAACAACCTCCCATATTCTTTTCTGAAAATGATGATGCATCTAAACTTGCATACAGGACTTGCGTTGAACCAATTCAAAGGCAGTGCTAATGAAACGGAACATCAATGCTTGTATCATCACAGAACATTCCTATCCTAGGGCTAAGTTTAGTACTTTGGCCTCTTTAATCCCAAAATATTATTTTTTTGTTCCAGTTCGGGGTTTCTTGTAATGATGAAGCTATAAAATATACATCTTGTCTAGATTTTGTTTTATGCATTACCTGGAAGAAGCATTAATGAGGGTCGTTGACCCAATGTTGTAACACTGTTGGGGATGATGATGAGCAATAAATCATAGGGTTACATTCACCTGTTTTAAATCAGATCAAAATGAGCCAACAGATGAAGTAAGAAGAAAAGGATTGAGAGAAGTATGTAAGGTAAATTTCAACAAATTGTAGGTTATATGATATTGACATCCAGTTAGGAAGTGGGGGAAGATCTGAAAAGCATATAAAGAATCTGATATTTTGCACAAAAAACTTTGTTTTAACTTGATTGTCAGGCAACTCAGACCTTTGTGACTTGCTTGTTAGTCCATTATGTGCGTAAAACTAGTTCTGTTGTTTGAGAGGTCAATGGTTGAGTCTGAATTTGAACCCATGGCAAAACAACGTCCTGTCCAGATTGATTATTAAGTAAAATGGAAAGCAAACTATTTATTTTTCAATAATTCAGAGGAAATTTTGCTGTTGATGTTAGCAAGTAAAAACAAATCGATAAAATATATTCTCATTTCCAGTCTTCCGGCCATCTTCTCTCTTCAATCATTCTGTTTAACGCCCACATTTATGTACAAATGCCAAGGACATGATTGTCATGTGCATGTTGTACTTCACCCGCCCTCACAGGTTTTAAACATTACCGAAAACATTCCGGAAAGTTCACAGCCATCAATATCATTGTTGTCTAGGTCGGTTGACTTGAAATAAATGTTTGTGATGCACAAACTACCCATCCTATAACCTTCTTTGTTGATGTAATTACAATCATTCAAAAGTCTTAAAATAGAATTTTTACCAAAAACACTTACGAACACTTCAGCATGAGATTCCTTTATATACTTACACTATATGATTCTATCATCCTGTATAACATTTTTATAGAATAACAAAATCATAATTTTATAATTGAGGGGGCGTGCAATGTTTTGGTTGGTTTGAAGTGGTATTAAGGCGCACTTGAGGTATACGATTATAGAAATATTTTTATGAATGAAATCACTATATAATCCAACTGGCGAGATCTAAGGATTGCTATCAACAAGAAAGTGTGGGAAGTATGTACCCTTGAAAAAAAAAAAAAGAGTAGTTACTTTTATAAATCAAGATGGGAGACTTCCTATGAATGCAAAATGATTTATTTCATTTGACTTTGATTTAATTTTTTTTTTTTTAAAAAGAGTAGTTACTTTTATAAATCAAGATGGGAGACTTCCTATGAATGCAAAATGATTTATTTCATTTGACTTTGATTTAATTTTTTTTTTTTTAAATGGGGTTCAATGCTATAAGGTTATATATTGCATATTGAGTTTTATTGGTGGAGGCAGGAAACCTCAGAATGAATCTGAGTAGAACCACAGTCATTCTGCCAGTAACAGGCTGACTTTCTCACATAAAGTTTTTCAAGTGAGCGCGACTCGAACCTACGACCTTAGCAGTGAGAGGTAAGTGATCTTGAAATGATAAACAGTTAATTTATAATTAACTTATCTGACTTATTTCCATGGAAACAACTTTCTTTTTAAAACAAAATATTAAAAAGTTTTATTTTTATTAAAAATAGCCGCGTGTTAAGATTGCGAACTTGCAAACTGTCTTATATTTCTCAAAATCTGAAGTAAATCGTGAAATTGAAGATGTTGCCAAAATAGATACACTGGTTATCAGAGGCAATCTCTGAGCTAAATATAGTACGGAGGCCTAGTAACTCTTACATTCATTGAGTCGTTTGTTTTAATTTTCTTATCTTTAAAACTATTCTTTACTATCTAAAATGACGTCAATCAGTTCTACCTGTTAACTTGAAAAAGAAATAAAGATCACGGTCAATGGGTCAGACCTAATGTAGGTATATTGCTAAAAGAGATAAAAATGTGTGTTAGTAATGAACACGATATTTTTAGCTAGGTCAATATTCTCTGCGATGCAATTAAACCATATTTTCTTAACTGAGTCATATTTACTAGACAACATAGAATTCAGTGGGGATTTTTTTAATTTCGCAGGGAATGTGTGTGGGCGTATGCGTGGGATGGGGTATGGGGGAGGGGAGAAAACCCCACTGTTAATCATCATAATCTCGACTGAAAATCATTTTACCTTAAGAATTTCCAAAACTTTATAATTATATAAATTGTTTTTATTTAGATATAAAGATACAGGACACAGTTTACTATTTAGAAAGGAAAAACAATTCCAGTTACTGGAAAACAATTTCTTGCGTGTGGTAGAAAGATGCTGAAATCAAACATCAACAGAAAATTGTTGTAGAATCATGCTATTCTTACCCGATCTCCCTTGGGTCCGGTAGGTCCCTGCAGTCCAGCATCTCCTTTATATCCCTTAGGTCCGGATAAACCCTCTGGTCCCTCAAATCCTGTATTACCTTGTGGGCCCTGGGGTCCCTGTGGTCCAGGGAAACCCTAAATAACACAAAGACAATTAACAATTTGAAGTCTTTAATCTGCTCCCAGCAGTTCATGCATATTTTTGCCTCTTTTATCTTTTTTTAATCAGATATTGACAGTTTTCAAGTTATGACAGGTATCAAGTTTCAGAAAGAGCAAATTTTAACATGATTTTTAACAGGTACAGGAGATACGCCATATCAAAAATATGCCGATATATTAATTATTAAATAAACATTTGAAATACTATGAAGTTACCAGATTTGGTTTCACATTTATATTAAAGACAATTTTTAACTTTTCCTTTATACAAGTCGTTCTCACATCAGGTCAATTAAGCATGTTGGATGGTGATGTGCATTTTGCTCTTATTTTTTCATGGAAATTTATTGAGGTTTCAACACAACTTGCAAATAATCACTAACCACATCATGCCTCGTTATCTTACATTACTGGTTTATTACTGAAAATTCAGCAATATAATTTGCTTGGCAGGACGCCACGATCAGAAACATTAAAAATCATGCTCCAACAATGAAATTCATCTGTACAAAGCATCCAGGCTTTGACCACCCAGACCATAATGTAAAGCTATCTCCAGTTTACAATTGACCCCCGAGGTCGACAATCAAACTAGTTGATAATCCAATCATGACTGATTTTGGTTGTTAACTGCCATTTTCCTTAGACAAGCTAACTTTGTCTAAGTAAACATTACATTGTATTTACTTGGACACACAATGCCACGTAGCCAGTGGGAAAAGTGTTCCCACATCAGGTCCATTGTTTCCAACTGTTATTCTACGTTTTGAACAATTACTGAACATTTTCTTTTTCTACATAAAATGATATACATACCCGTGATCCTTTCTCTCCGATACATTTACAACCGTTGTTCGTAGTACATCCGCCACACTCTGGTTGAGATTGGTTGCTTTGCTGAAATACACAAAGACATGGTTGTCCATCATAAATAAAAAATAAACATATATGTTATTCAAACTTGATCTAGAATTTGGTGGCATATTTCTTCAGTTGTTTTTGCCAGACGCTTGTTCATTGTTCACCCACATTTAAGTAAATGTCTGCTTTATTCAGGACGCTATTTCAAGTAAAAACAAATATTTTCTTGAAACCAGTACCAGAACCCCAGCCGAAATGAGTAAAAACCCTGTAATAAGTATCTGCCATATTACTTCCCTACTACTCCCAACTATTCAACAACTTGAGTGGATGTAAAACTAGAGAAGAACCAAAGTTCACAAGCTGTTTGATACAGACATGAGGGAAACCAGCCACATGATTGTCGACAGGAACAGTGGCAAGAACTCTAGGTATGATAAGAATGACCTGATCCCGATAATCCCCACCATTAAACGTAATTCCTACCATTTACATTGTAATTGAGGTTTATAACTGCATATGAACTCTAAATTCCAGCGATGTTTCTGGTACATCGACTCAAAATTGTAAAATAAAAATCCATGGCAGAAATTAACTTTGGTCCTGCTGATTGTTGGAAAACATAAGCCAAGAGGTCCTGCATTTTATTAAATTTGATGTCTAAATAATTTGAGGATGTTATATAGGAAATAGATATTTATGTATGCAAGTGATACAATGTGTAAATGACCCAGGACTTGAAATTTCTTAAAAAACTACTCTTCCTCCCTTTCCAACATTTTTAATTGAATGCTTAAAATCAAAGAAATACTATGGTCAGTTTTTTCAATTTCAGCCCTGTGACCAATTTTAAATCAGCAATTCCCAATTCTTAAATCTCATTGAAGTTTTCTTAATGCACCATTCATCTGTTATCCCGGCACCAGTTATTTGTTATCCCGGATCCAGACAGGCTTTTAACAGGGCAATGACAGCAGGGCCTTTGCAAAGTCTGCAGTGAAAAAGGTAAAAAGGTCCTAGCTTGGGGGAATTAAGGGGTATTAGTGCATAAATTGTAAAAAACTTTGAAAAACAGTTCAGAGCAATTTTAGCCTACTTTACAGTACACATACATCAATTGCAAGGAAGTGGAAAGGTGAAACGGTGCACAGAACCCTCTAGAATCAAACATCAAAGAATAGCATCAATTTTGGTCTTATTCACTTCAAAACCACCTTCTGTCATGGCATATCAATTCTGAAGCTCTTATGAAATAATGAACACATAGTGAGAAAGGAAGGGAATTATTAATATTTATAAGATTAAATTAGGCCATTATAAATTAATTGCTAGATTATCCCTTTACTCAATAGATACGCGTTTTCCACCACGAAGAAGGTCTTTGAAAACAGTGCAGGAAGAGTTCAGATTGCTCGTAATGAGTAATCTGAACATTTCCTACACTGTTTTCCACTCTGTCAGTTAATATAAACATAATTCACCCAATAATTCAAAAGCCTTCTATATTAGGTGTCCAAAAGCATCTATATGAAGTAAAAGGTTATCATCAAAACTTTACTTAAAAACTTGGAGAGCTGGAGGATTTTTTTTTGATTTTTTTTTTATGAAAATAAAAAATGGTCAGGGCACATGAAAATTAGGCGGCGGGCGGAGATGATAATCTAGCAATTAAATTATTATGGCCTTAGATAAAGAAACAAGAGACATCTAAAATTTTGCTTCCTAACAATTTTTGAAGGCTCAGAGAATTAGCTGATGATCTGTCAATATCTGAACAATCACAATTAAACTCAGTCAAAATAAAAAGAGAAAACAATACAGCATTATATTTAATTCAATTTCTCAACAAATTCCAAGAAGAAACCATTACCTCTTACATAAAGAGTAGCAAACCAAAATGTACCAAATAGGTAATCAGTAACTGGAACAAAGTCTATTACTCTCACTCTAGACCTAAATAAAGTACACAGCAATTACAACTTCCAGCAGCCATGGAAAAAAACAATTTGGACCAATTATCTCAAGATTCCACTTAATCAACTCCCAACAAGAGGTAGCCAGCCATACAAGATGGCAGAATCAAAGACTCATATCCAGGTTTATCACCTTCCATGATGAAGACTCACCACCACTAGCAGCAATCTTCATTCAGTCTGCAGACAATGAACATGAAAGAAAGTCAGTGTGCCATACAGACAGCTGTCAAGTAGGAGGAAGAAATAAAACTGACTTATAATCAAGTTGTGGACAGGTGGGAAAAAAACTCCACCCACACCTTCAACAAGGTTGATGTGGCTTTAATAGTTCTCCAATCAAATACAATGAAGGCAATTCTCCACACAGAGTTCCATAAATGGCAAATTAATGTATTTTTTCTGCTCAAACAGATGAGAGAGTTTGGTAAGCTCACTTCATGGTTGGTAATGATCAAGCCAAGCTCGGGGTATCTCAAGTCATTTCATTTTTTACTTTTTCGCATCTCACTAAATGGCAGTCTATCACATTTTACAAAATGTTTTTGTTGCAATGACAGAAATGACAATTTAAAAGAATAAAAATAAAGCAACGGGATTTTTATTAATTCACAAAAAAATCTGTTAATAAATTGTTTGAACTGTTGTCGACATTTCAACAGAAAAAACAAAATAATGGTGGAGAGTGCAGAAAAGAGACAACAACTCGGATTCTTTTGAAAAATCTGTGAATAGTCAATATAATTCAATTATGATAAAAACCTAATCATTCTGCCAGTTTTGAATATTAAACTAAGGGTAAATCAATAAACCTGGGTGCAACTGTTAAGGCATCTTTCATTCATATACCTCAAGAAGATTCTACCACCAAAATCTTCGTTTCATCTTAGAATTTTTGGGTCGGGGAAAACTATGCTCATGTTGTGATTTATGTACTTAGCCAAAATATTTCAACATGCCTACATGTAGGGTAGCTGGAAGCTAGTGATATCAGCAGCAGTAGCAGCTATCTAGGTTTCATCTCAACATCCAACTGCACATATCTGGCCTCGCTGATAACAAAAATCCACATTCTAGCAAGCAGTCATGCAGAAAAGTCTAGAAGATTCTATGTCAAAAAGTGTGTTTACCCACAGATTATTGCTCTTTTATTTTACATAAAATATGAATCAAGAGTGCTTTTTAATTACTCTAATTACAGCAGCACAAATAATTTAATCATTAAACATCTTATCTCTAATTACCACTCATAACTAGATATGGCACAGATGAAGGCATCGGATTTAAATGGGTAAAAAATGGGGAGCTCTTAATCGAATCATCATTCTGTCCAACAGTGTGCTAGCAAACAAACCTCAATGTTTGCAAAGTTTGCTATATTAAAGGCTATAGACTCAGCTACAAAACCATTTCTTGAAATGCTATCATGATAATCCACCATTACTGCTTGTGATTTATTAGACACATGATACATTTTATGATTTCTCAATCTATCCCATTCATGTATAAATACCCCCAAGCCTTGTGGTAGACACATCAGATGGTTTTGTAAGCAGTAATAAAAGAGTAGATAAATCCTGGAGAGTTTGTAATAATTGGACAACTTCTGGCAAGTTGGCAAAACAAAACTGTGTGAATGTAACAGAACCACTGCATAATGAACACATCAGCTAATCAACATGTTTCCAATGTCTAATGGAATCAACAGGGAGATGGTACAATGGAGAAAAAAATGTGGGAAATGAATGGAGTCAGATTCTGTGAAAACCATATAATACAACTAATAGTTCTTGGAAAAGTAAGCCCTAAAGATCTGGGGCCGGTTTTGTTAAACATATAAAGGTGAGAAATCACAATTTCTCTTAATTATAACTTGAGCACATTATAACATACAACAGCCACATAGATTTGAAATCTGAACAAATCTTTTCTCACTGACAAAGGGTAACATTATAGAATGTGAAACATCTGACTTGAGGAAAATAAGTTGAGAAGTTTGGTTGAACCGGGGTCTGAAATCCATTCCTCCATGCTTTAAGTTGCGCCCGAGATGACTAAACTTCCTTGTATGTCATCTCCTCAACAAATTATATATTTCACTCAAACTATAGAACATGGAGCAACAGTAACCCCCAAATGTCATTGTTTAAACACAAGTAAAAGAAATAACCAAGTGAAACCAAGTAGAAGTTCAGATTACCAGTGTGCCTACATTAGAAACCTTCAAAACATCTCTCGAAAAATCGCCACAGTCAGAACTGATTTTGTACGTATGCAGACCTATATCAAATCTCTATGAGCAACCATTACTACATAAAGGTTCTTCCAAACATATAATTATAGTCTTATAATTATCTTAGTCATCACTTTACAGATTTCTGCATGCAAATGAAGCAATCAAAACTGAAGACAGTTTATTACTTGATCATAAGATATCAGGAGGCTATAATGCCTCCAGTAGCTCCAGGCAAAGCAATAGACCAGGAAGTCATAAACACTATGATGATATAAGCATACACAGAAACAGTTATGAAAGAGTTAAAACTTGAAATGACTGATGGTTCCTGTTCCATGTATAGGGGAATAATATATGTGTAACTAACAAGAACTAGATTAGATGCAACAGAAAGGCAAATAATACATACTTAAAGGAAAAGTCAATGTTATTTAATGGGAATTCCATGAAACCACCAAAGCTAAGTACCATGTAACTGGAAAGAGAATAACTTGTCTATAATTGAATAGGGGAATTCCATGTCACTGAAGGGAACCATGAAAAAGGGGAAGAGAGATTGGGGGAATGGTATGTAACTCTTTGTTAAAGGGGAAGGGGATAATATATTTAATTTTAATGTAATTAAACTGAAAGTAGACACAATGTGGACTTGATGTGAAATAATATTAATTAAACATGAAGTTTGTGTAACTTAATTACTGGATGTGAACAAGTAAATGTGGAGTAATTATTTCAACTCATGGGTGTCAGAGCATTTCAATTATTGGGCAGACAAACCTGAGGATAGATTATATGAGGATACCCAAAAGTACACAAACTCAACCTGAATCGATGTACATCTGGAGGAAAAACTTATATAACTGGAGGGAAGTACACCTGCAGGAAACTCCATTGTCAAGAGCGACTGGTTTAAAAGTACTTATTGTTGAGCAATAACCAGCTGTTGAAGTAGATGGATTTGCAGTTTAGCACATCAGGTGAAAAAATAAATTCCTGCCATGAATTATTTATTTATTCAGGTACTGCTGAGGATCACCGCAATGTTTGAAGACAGGTAACTCAGACTGAGTGCGGACTGCCAACACAGAAAATTATACTGATAACCTATATAATTAATTGTGCTTCAATCAGGTGACCTTGTGTTGCCATGTCAATTCACAGCTGTAATAAGAACAGATGAGTAATCCATTGGTAAAATGCTGGACTTGTGATTCAGGCAGGGGTCGGGAGTTTGGTCCCAGGTTTCTCCACTTACTTTTAAGGCCATTTTAAATTAATTGCTAGATTATCAACAAAATTTTTCTTAAAATGGGGAGGGAGGAAAGGATTTTATTTTATTTTTTTTTAAATATAAAAAGTGTCATGAAAATAAGGGACCAGGGAGGGGGGGAGGGGGGTGGGGGAGGATGATAATCTATCAATTAATTTATCATGGCCTAATCTAAAGATTTTTAAGTTGGATGTACCGAAGTAACATTGCCTTATACTGATCAGGTTAGAGAATCGGATAGGATTAATAAAATTGATTAAGCTTATCTGTAACCCGCAAGATCCCTTAAAATTAACATTTTACTTTTAGCCATTTAAAATTTATAGTAAGACTTTTACCAGGAGAAGAACTTCATAAACATTATGCTTTCGTTCTTATCCCTTTCTTTCATTGTTCACCAAAATTTTGCTTTCACAATGTATAAACATTCTGAAATAAAAAATTAAACTAACACTTATTCACAGATGTTAACCATGTGGGCAAGCAACCAGTGGTGATGATAAATAAAATCATTTCATACTGCCAGACTTCTGAAATTAAATTCTTTAAAACACTGACTCACTTGCCAGAATTCCATTACACCATCAATCTCGACTATGTACTGGTCATGTTCAATTAACCATATTTCAGCACCAAGCCTGCTTTGCTGGAAGCATTTCCAGAACAAGAAGTAGGCAGAACAAGTACACGAAGAAAAGTACACAAATTGCTGGCTAAACACAAAACGACTTTAGATAGAACAGTAAGTGGTGAAAGTCAACACCTGATTGTATATATGCACACACTTCTATAGTTTATATGTCACAATAGCCAAAAAAAATGCAGCAAAAAGAAGTTGCTCAACTTTTTTATTAATGACAAAAATATAAGCTCTCCCGATTGTGTCCGTTAAATAGCATTTTGCACAGTGATTGGTCAGTTGCTTCAGGGAAAGTTTGAATGGTGTCATAGATTAGTAAGCATTCAATTGCTATGAATTGTGGGACAGAAATAAAATTCCCTGCTTTTTTTTTTTATAATTTTGTGGTTAATAGACCCGATTCTGGAGATATCAGGATCTCAGATAGATTAATACAGCATCATTATATAGGAGACAAATGACCAACAATTTCCAAATGTAAGGGAAAACACCAAAAAGTGAATGGATGGGAAAAAAGCAAGGAAACCATGAAAATAAATAAAACAAAACCATACCAGAAAAAAAAGCAAGGAAACCAAAAACAATGCAATCATTGTTATTTACTATCACAACATGCTGCATTCAACCAATAAACTCCAGATTTATTGAAAACAGAAGTTGTTCCGAGTGGAAAACTCCTACTTTCCAAGTTTTGGCACTTTACAGGTACAAGTCAATCAAGTAATGTTCAGTGCTCATTAATCAATGCCAAAAAAACCAACACTATTACAGATTTTATGCAGAAATGTGAGTAAGGTAATTTGAATTCATGAGTCAATCTTGATTTGAAAAGGAACTGAAATTGGCAATGGTAACCAGTTGTGTTTGACATATTACACAAAACATTATATCCAACTAAATTATGGTATACAGTGGCAGACCAAAATTTCAGTTTGGGGATGGGGCCGTATTTAGGGGGTGCAATACAAAATCTGGAAGGACACACGTTTCTCATTAGAAATATAGTGAATTTTAATAAAATATTGGAGTAAATAATATGGGAATAAGGCATGTCTAGTACTGGTTAATTGCCTAGCAAATTCCAGGAAAAATTATTAGGTGTACTGACCCAGTTATATAGCTGAAACAGTGTTGATAAAAAGTAAAACACCCCATACAAACATCTAGCCAACTTTATGTTGGACCAGTGAGTTTTAATGGAGTTACAATAGTTTTGCGCTAAGCCCTCAAAATGTTAACAATGGAAATACCATTATTACTGTTATTATTTACAAATTGTTCAAGTAACCATGAGAAAAAAAACCACATTATTCAAGCGGCTTCACCCACACTTTTTTCTTAAAGTACAACATGAGTCAACCCTAGTTGTGTGAGAAAAACTCCTGAAAAACTACTTATGTAAACATTGGTGGGTGTGTATTACAAACAGAAACACATGTCCCTGTCATTTTCACCCACAATGTTACAATAAAAAATACATCCAGTTTACACTAGTACTCTCTATGAAATTAGAAAGTGAGACTTTCCTACCGAGACTTTATTAAATATATGCAAAGGGGCTCCCTACAAACTCGGTGATCAAAATGAATTCAAACAGTTAGTATGGCTCAGTTGAGGCGAGATGCAACACTTGATTCAAGTTACATTTTTGCTTTATATCTGTGTAAAAATATGTATGTTCCTGCATTAGAGTAAACCAAAGCAACCATAGTTTAATATTTTTTCTCCTTTGTTTGAATATTTAGTGTAAATTTAAAGCCATCGAGACCTAACAGATGATCTGTTTACCTAACCACTCTTTCATGGAATCCTTGAAGGTTTGCAAATATTAAATACTTGTGCACACTCATCTCTGCTATCAACTGTTATCTTTCCCACTTGAATCAGTGATCAGAGAGGAATGACAATGATACACAATGTAGTTTATCAATCAATCATCATGGAGACACTGACCTAAGGGGATTCAAACTTACAATCACTGAATTGAGAATAGGACGTGCTACAGACTGAGCTAACGCAGATTTTCAATTATTAAATGAGAATGAAATGCATATATCTATCTATGACCCACCCACCAAACTATTCACTTTACCATTTATCATTTTTTCTGTTCGTTTATCCACCCACCCCTTTGTTCTAGACATAAAAAAGTCACAGTACTTATAAAATTCCGTCAGAACATTATAACTTAATGTGACATAAACTATACACAGGAATATAAAATTCCCAGTTCAACAGAAATATGCACATTTAGATAAGAGCAAGTCTGAGAGAAATTAAGTAATATCCTGACATGCAGAGATACATCTGGAACTAATTCCCGGAGCCAGCAAACCTTATCAATGGAGAGTCAACCCTGAACAGACTTTGTATTGAAATAGAAAGATTGAGATTGTGAATGAAATCCAATCTCTCTGAGAGTCTTAACCTACTTATCAACAAGACATCAATTACCCCCAACTGTTGTCTAGGTGACCAGCTATGATGGTAGCAACAAGCTATATCAATTTCTTTTTTCTTTCAAAATCACCTTTAGTGAAAAATGACAGTGTGTTACAAAATCCCTTTAATTATGAGTTTTACAAGAACTATCAAAATCCCATTGGTCGATCCCACCCACGGAAATAAAGGGATTATCAAAAATGAGTTGGGTATCAATATGTCCTCACTGAGAGTTTCAAAGTTTTTAGTATTCCAGTAAACCCTGGAATTAAGCCTGTTAGTATCTAATTAATGTTTGGTGCATGTTCTTGATTTGTTTGTTGTATATTATGTTCATGATAGTCAGGTCAATGGAATTATATAGAGAAGGAAATGCAACTGATTGAGATTTTGTGAACGCTCGCTTATTCATGCAAAATCTCGCAATATCTTGGATGGATGCAGGTGTAATTGAGAAAAAGAGAGGATAGATGCAGATGTAATAGAGAAAACAGAAGCTGGGTGCAGGTGTTATAGAGAAAAAAAGAAGCTCGATGCAGGTGTAATAGAGAAAAAGAAATGCTGGATGCAGGTGAAATAGAGAAAAAAAGAAGCTTGATGCTGATGTAATAGAGAAAACAGAAGCTGGATGCAAATGTAATAGAGAAAACAGAATCTGGATGCAGATGTAATAGAGAAAGCAGAAGCTAGATGCAGATGTAATAGAGAAAACAGAATCTGGGTGCAGATGTAATAGAGAAAACAGAATCTGGGTGCAGATGTAATAGAGAAAACAGAAGCTGGATGCAGATGTAATAGAGAAAACAGAATCTGGGTGCAGGTGTTATAGAGAAAAAAAGAAGCTGGATGCAGGTGTAATGGAGAAAAAGAGAGGTTAGATGCAGATGTAATAGAGAAAACAGAAGACGGGTGCAGGTGAAATAGAGGAAAAAAGAAGCTGGGTGCAAGTGTAATAGAGAAAAAGAAAAGCTGGATGCAGGCGTAATAGAGAAAAAGAGAAGCTGGGTGCAGCAGGTGTAATAGTCCAAGAATGATACCAGTTAACCTTGGAGAGAGGTGAGGGATTAATGGACAGGAAATATATGTCAGGAGCTAAGCTAAACAAGATATAAATCAGCACTGCTTGATACCAGGTTTGAGGGATGTCTTCCATTAACTGTAAATGTGTGCCTGATTGTTTGTACAAACTATACCTGTAGGGTATACAGGCCAACCATTCTGCTGGAAGGTGGTTGGAAGAAAATTAAGATTATCTTTGCAAATATTTAGACTATCTAATGTGCCAAATACATGTAGTATTGCAACTGATCTGCAACTTGATGGGTGTGTAATGTAATGGATAAGGCTGGAATGGCATCCTGATACAGTCTGGTGGAAAGGGACCAGGATGTAGGTACAGATCTAGAAAAGTGATAAGGACTATGACTAAGTGCTGATCAAGGGAAATGGGGATGGGACATTAAACCGATACAGACCTAAAGAAAGTGTTCAATTTTGAAGAAAAAAACTAAAAAAGAGAGTAATAAATCACTCATTTTGAACATAATGAAACAAGAATATTATGTTTTGCATCCACAAGCCCAGTTTTCGATCAACTATAACAATTTATTCCTCAAGATTCTGAATTGGACATTTTTCTTGCAGAATTTTAAAAACTTATATTTTACACATCAAGTCTCTAAATCGGCAAAAAATATTGTTAACGTAACAGCAAAAGTACAAAACACCACAATGATTCACAATAGTAATAACTAATACAGGCGGCAATTCGAGAAAAAAATATCATTCTATTAAGATCTGAAAATGTAAGTCCTATTTGCACTTACATTTATAAAATAAAAATGCAGCTTCACCCGCCTCACACACTTTTTTACATTTTATTTAGGTAGGATGGGAAGGTCCCACTATGCTGTATATGCCGGAGGTGAATTTAACAACAGATATATAAAACACAACAGTGATTTTAATTTTGTCTGAGGCGGCAATTTAAGGAAAAAACATCATTTTATTTAGATCTGAAAATTGTAAGTCTCATTTGCACTTACATTAATAAATTAAAAATGCAGCTTCCATCCCCCCACCACTTTTTTGACTTTTCATTTAGGTGGGAGGGGGGTGGGAAGGTCCTGCTCTGCAGTATATGCCGGAGGTATATGAAACAACAGAAATATAAAGCACCACAGCGATTTTAATTTTGACTAAGGCAGCAATTTGGGGGAAAAAAACATCATTCTGTTTAAAAAGATCTGAAAATGGTATCTCTCACACATGAGAGTGCAGCTTCACCCCCACCCACCCTTTTTTCTTTTCATTTAGGGGATGGGGTGGGGAAATCCCCCTCTGGTTTATATGGCTGAGGGACTAAAATGAAGGGAGCTACTATAAACCTTCAACCAATCACCATTCATTTTTCATTCAACAATTAGTAGGTATTTAATACCAGAGTTTGTCTAACAGCATGTAATTAGTTATGCTTATACAAGACATATGGTGCACATGGCGACCCAGCATGGGGCCTGTCTGACACTTCCACGGGAGCCCGACTTCCTCAACTCCCAGTTAAACATTACACATTTTTCATATTATGCAATTAAGATAATATATTATATAAATTCAGATGCTATTTATTACAAGGTTGTGGGCAATGGGAATATTTCAGTTACACAATGTGTGTTACTTCTTTATGTAATATATATATGCACGAGAACATGACTATAATTATGTAGAACAAATTTTAAACTTTGTACAATGTGTGTTTAGAAAGCCATTAAACATGCTGTTGATAACGAGGCATTTATTTGACTTTTTAAATGTTTTTTTGCCAGACATAAAATCTATGTGTATTGATTTAAGATAAAGAAGTCCAACTAACAGAGGGTCAATATAATTTATTTTCCATGACAATGGGGTGGGGGAGCTTAATCGTGTATGCCCATAACTTTTTTTAATCAGAGAGTAATTTACCAAGACAGGGATATTAAATCCCAGATTTTCGGAGATCTTGGAAAAGAAACATAAAGCCTAATGTCTTCATTTCAGTCTTACTTACTGTAAAATTCAGAATTTTCATTTACATCAGTTAAAAAACTTTATTTACATACACAATATTAATCCCCTTATCAGGACCACTGGTGTGAGTGTAGTGATGCATACATATTTTAATTTTAATATTCACTCAACACTGGTAAACAAGTTTGTTTTGAAAGAAATTCTTCAAAACCTATAAAATTTAATATTACTGATGATAAATGTATTTTGAACATTTTTTAAAAACACAAGGATGTTTACCAAAACTCATTCCTGCAACACAAATTGTGTCTGTGGTTTACTGAAAAGTTATCAAAATTATGATAACATCTGGATAAAAATTAAACAACTCCAAAAAAACTTATCCAGAAATACAAAATATACTGCATAGCATGACGTCATATGTTGCTTATCAAGAAATAATCAGGGTGTTGTGGTACAGCTGCCAAAACTTACTAAAAAAATTATTTAAAATATTTATTTAAAATCTAAAAAAGAAAATTGCAATTTTTTTCAAAGAGAGAAGAAAGTTTAGTTATATAATATTTTAATAGGTATATAACATTCAGGAACATAGCAGGCTTTTCTCAAGTTGTGGGATCGGACTATGGTTCCATGGGGCAGTTGCCCTCAGACTATGGTTCCATGGGGCAGTTGCCCTCAGACTAGGGTTCCAAGGGGCAGTTGCCCTCAGACTAGGGTTCCAAGGGGCAGTTGCCCTCAGACTAGGGTTTCAAACAGCAGTTGCCCTCAGACTAGGGTTCCAAGGGGCAGTTTCCCTCAGACTAGGGTTCCAAAGGGCAGTTGCCCACAGACGGGTTTCAAGGGGCAGTTGCCCTCAGACTATGGTTCCATGGGGCAGATACCCTCAGACTGAGTTTCGAGGGGCAGTTGCCCTCAGACTAGTTCCAAGGGGCAGCTGCCCTCAGACTTGGGTTCCAAAGAGCAGCTGTACAACTGAAGCCCTTGACAAGCCGAGTTTGTAATAGATAACAAGAGCTGTCAGAAGACAAGAAAGCTTGCCTATGGGATAAAACTCACCACCCATGCAAAGATTGAGATTGGAGGCAAACACCACATTCGTCCCGGCGAGCTAAAAATGCTTATTTAACAATTCATTTTCCAGGTTATCTTTAGGTCCGGGTCTGTTGTGCCTAAAAGCAGCTACGTCACTGACTTTTCCTGGGTAGAACCAGTACCGAGTGTTGTTTGTGATCAGATAGGTCATCAAGCCGAGGGTGGATTCGGAACAATAAATTTACCATTTTTAAAATTTCAGAAGGTACCCAATGTTACTTACCCCTTCCACCTGACTGGAGTAACAGTTTAGGCACACTATCACAAATACTGCTAATAATCTGAAACAGAAAGTAAAAAGAGGGCCATGTAATAACTAAATATTACTCATTAACAAGAGTTCCATATTTATATTGAGAATGGAAACAACAAGAGAGGGTCATATAATAAGTTCATGCACTGATGCTTATAAAACATATTTAAAGACGACCACAGTTGGTGGGAAGGGACTGAAACACATGCTCAGTGCCAGAGAAGATCTATACAAATTGTGCTGTAGCTAAAAGTATAATTAAAAAAACAACATTTCTTTAACCCTTTACTTCATATAGACACCTTTGGACATCTCTAATACATGTGTATAGAAGACTTTTGAACTATTGGGTGAATTATGCACTGTTTTCAAAGGCCTTCTGTGATTGGTGCGGGAAAACGCGTATTTATGGAGTAAAGGGTTAATAGATCTAAAAAAAAATAGGAAGGGTAGAACAAAAATGGCCTGATAATCTTTAAAAAAAAGAGAGCATACTGCAGCATAAATGAAAATATGCATTACAATTAATTGATATTTAAATGAACTTTTATAGGATATTTTTACCATAGACACATTACAGAAGACATGTTGTCCATTACCTATACTTATATGTGACAGTTCATTATTATATCAGACACAATTTTGGTATAAAGACAATCATTTAACATGAACATTATTTAACATAAACAATAAATCCTGTATAGCAATTAAAATGTGTACATGTGGGCACGAATTAATTTCTTACTTTAAACATAAAAATTAATGATATCTGTATAATTACTGCAAACAGTTCACCATTTGTGTTCTATTATAGTTTCAACATATTTTTTTTTAATAAAAGGTATAACGTAGACATGTTTGTTCTAAATAGTATTACTTTCTAAAAGAATGTACATATGTAGAACTAAGTAAAATCTTAAGAGCGTGATAATACGTATATATTTAATAAGAATAGCTGAGGAAGTTGTAATGGAATAATGAAGTTCAAACATATTATATAATTTTCTGTCAATAAAAAATAGTTATTGCAAAGACAAAATGGAAGTAATATCACCATAAAATACATGGCAGATTATTTATTTCATAAATGAACCATTCTAAACATGAGAACAATGTCTAAAATAACGGTATCCATCCAATCGCTTAATTATGTCATCTTCTACAAGAAATTCCGAAACAGAAACTGGATGGGAGCTAATCGGATGGGGTACCCAACGGGGAAACTCACAATGCCATTTCCTTTATTAAATACCATTTATTGACGGAATTTCAAGTTAATTTATTTACTAAAATAAAAATAAATGGTTGATATACAAAAACTTTAAAAATTTAATAAGAAATTAAATTTCCTTACCTTATTTCCATGATTGACGGGTTTTTAGACCGACCCGAGTATACGGCGCTCAGAGGATGCCCGGTTAGCTTTCAGAAAGCCGTCTTTGACGGCTAAAAGAATCACTCTTCTGCAATTAAAATAAACTTCTGAACGGCGACAAAGATGAAACGAAGCCGTCCAACGCTGAGAATACTCAGCCCCTACCCGTCCTTCGTTCACTCAATCCTTGTACAAATTTTATTTTACACTTTCATGAGAACGATCTTTTCGCTGGTCCAAAACTCTTGCCGTTCCACCAGCTTCCTTTAGAAATGGCGATTATCAGACAGGTATAATGTTACATAGGAGGCGGGGCTTAACAGCCAAAATTACTTGCGCTAGGTTGGGAGAATAATTTGGATTAGCCGTCAATGGCGTTTTCCGTTAATAATTTTCTAAGTTTCTGTTTGGGGAGAAATGCCGCAAATATGAATGCTTATCATTCTTAATACAATAAAAGTGTTTTAAAAACGTTTTTCATATTTCTCACCAGTTAAAGTACTTGACAAAAATAGTTCGGCATTGAGAGTTTTAACAGTCTAGTGGTTCAAGCGTTTTGACCGACAACCCTTTGAATTCTTTTTGAATTCGTCAGAAATAATACAAGACCTAATGAAAAATATGCTACAATATGCCTTATTTTTTTTAAATCCCACTCGGACCATACTAATATTACGCGATTCATCTAAGTTCTCCTTACTAAACTTAAGGTAATCGTGACCTGAAACTAGAATATTTGCATATGATTGACAGATGCACGTTGTCTGCACGGGATTATCAACAGACATGTGCTTATTGACGCTTCCGCTTAAGAAATAGTACAAAGATTTATGTATTAGAATAACAGCATTGTGGCAATGAAATGTAATAAATTTATATATTTTAATATGAAATAATTTATTGATGAGTGTGAGATGGTAAAAAGAAAATATTTCTTTCAAAAAAAAGTTTGAAATAGTTATTAATTCAGTCATAAAAGTAGTCCGAGTACCTGCTTCTGAAACTGAGCGTATGGATATCCGGATTCTGTGAGGAAGTCGGACAGAAGAACTTTTACAAGATGGTGGAATATCTCTAAAATTTCTGAAAGAAAAGTTGACGGAAAATTAAGAAAAGTTGGCGCTTTGTCGCCGGGATTTATCCAAGGAGGACTTTAACTATTTGGTAGTAATTTGAATTTATCGAAATCATGAAGCCACGGGAATTATATCAACTAGCGGTACCCGTTCTTTTGATCTCCTCTTGGATATTCGACGTTTCTTACGGTGCGGTAAGTGGGGCCCCAATTGGGGAGTTTACTTTTGACACATCATCGACGGCATTCTATTTGTATGAAATTAATTTAAAAGCCTGAATACGAAACATTTGTAATAAAATACCTCAACTGGTAGAAATAACGACATTGCTTTTCACTTTTTTTCGTAATTATTTAAAATGAAGAATTTTGGTTTTTGCTAATTGACTGTTCATAAATCTAAGTCCATTCTACATTGGACGAGCCGTTAAATGGGTATATTTGAGTTGTTTTATATTTTCATACAGTATATAATAATGTACTGGAAAATGAATTATATACGATATCAATATTCTTAATAAAATGTTTGCTACCAAGCCTGTTATAGTAGCTAAGTCACATTTAATCATTAACAGCAACTGGCGAAATAATTTTGTGCATGTCTTGCATTGCTTATCTTATAAAATCTGCCTATAAACAGTGCTGAACACTTCTTAAATGTTTCAGAAAAAAATTTCTAGTTAATGTTGTCCTTCTGTTGTTTATGCTGACAGCAGTTAATATTGTTGTTTCGACAGGCTCGTGTCCCCGCCAAACATATACTTAAATACTTTAAAAAAGCGGCCAAGCGGTCATGATTCTAGTATGTAAAACTGCATATGTTTTCAATTTAACGAATTTATATAACAGATAAATAAATAACCAGTAAAGTTTTTAAGTACTACTGGAGTAATATAATTATAAAACAGAAGACTGAACTATTAATTTAGTTATTCCCCCCCCCCCCCCCCCCCCCCCCCCACCCCACCCCCACCCCCATTGAGAAATTCATTTCTATGTATAAATCATTTTTTATATTCTGTTTTCTTCTTTACTAGTATACCTGTATTAATGTTATTAAATGTATATTCAAATTTCCTATTGAATTTTTTTGTCTTTTATTTGTCAGAACACATTGTTATAAATGTCTTAAAAATTAAAATGAATCTGAATCCTTGCTTTTATCATTTATAACTAAAATACAGATGATTTGATACTTCAAATTCACCAAAATATTTAAAAATGATATTTTATTGGACTGGTGAAATCGAAACCAAATCCAGGGTGGGGGATGGAGGGAGAGACCACTTCTATAAATAAATATCTTACATGCACTGCTTGATGACCTCTGAACTCTTTCTATTAAAGATAAACAAATTTTAACAAAGATGGTCAACGTAGAAAGATGGAAATCAGATTGAAATCACATGACTGGATATTTCAATATATGTAATACAACTATTTTTGCATCTTTAAAGCAATGAATTAATTTGTCTTTGTTTAAAGACAGCATTGTTTTTTCTCAAAATTTTAGAATTAGTAGTCAAGTAAAATCATTTGATCTAAACAGACATTAGCACCCATACAGTATAAATCTTTTTACTATATAAATCTTGATGCTTAGATCTATCATTATTCACATTTATATAGGGTTTACCTGTTAAAATCAGGCATTTAAACAGTTATGTCACTGGTTAAAACATATATAAAAATATACTCGTGACTCACCCTAAGGCTGAAATAATTAATGATTTATTCAACATTTACTTCTGTCATAAATTTCTGGAGCTAATACTTTTTTAATTGAAAAAAAAATGGTTTTGATACAAAGTGTTGAAGTGGGAGACAATTTTGTAGCAGTGCACTGTTGATTTATGGCAGGAAAATAAACATCTGAGGGTGCTGGGAATAATTAAAAATCATAGACAGATTTTGTTTGCCTTAATTGTCAGTAAACCATAATCCTTTTATTACATCTGACACAAATTATCACCTTCCTCAGGCAATTCCTGTTTACAATCAGCTTGTACCAAGATGAAGGTCACCATTTAAAACAGTATTACAGTAAATTTGCACTGGCATTTCAGTGAGTGAAAAAGTAGGGTCGGCATTTATTTCTAAATAAATTTAAAAGAAAAAATGCAATAAATGTCTTAAAAAATATAATTATTTTTAAATGGATAAAAAGCATCTCATTATCATGAATAAATAAATAAAATCCACTAAAACGTGACAAAATCGATGTTTTAATTGAAGTGGTAACCTTAAAACGAAATCCCAATTCTAAAAATAGACCACACTTAAATACTGCTTTTCAACCTTCATATTGTTATTTGGACTTGTTATTAGATAAAACAAATTTCATGTGTAAACCTGTATGACAGATCATATTGCAATCAAAATGAAGCCCCGTGACCCATTTAATAGTCACATATACGTTACCATTTAAAGCGGGAAATCTATTTTAGTCTAACCTAGGCGCGTAGCCCGTGTTTGGAAACCCCTTTTCAACATATTATTTTGGCATGTTTAAATAGATACATTTTGGCAATATGGAGTTAATGAGTATTATATAGGCATGATATATTGGGGGAAAAATGTTTCTAGTCAATTTTAAAAATTCTAAAAATCCTGATATATTTTGAAAAACATCAGTGGGAAATAGAATGGTAAAAATTCTGTACATTTTTACTATGGGGTATCGCATGCAGGCTAGGATTTAGATGTGTCTGTGACTGCTCCAGTATTTTAATGAAATGGGCACCATTTTCTAATAATTGGATACCTGAAAAGGACTGCAATTAACAGAAGGGAGATAAAAAATGTTTGTGTGTGCAAATATATGTTTTTTCCTCTAGATCTGCCATTGGAACAGCCCATGAACCATGTCACATGGTTCTCTATGCCGCAAAAAAAAATAAAATGGAACTCTCTATAAAAGCTTTCAACATGTGGATAAAGAGTTCAAAAGCTACTTATTTGTGTTTAATCATCATTCATATATTGCTGAATAAAAACTGGACCCGATTAACCTAACCAGTAGCATTCAATCAGTCGATCAATCTAAAATGAAATAATGTTGTTCAATGCTCGATTTTTAATTGCAATAAAATGAGACAATATTTAAACCCTTTACTCCATAGATACACGTTTTCCCACAACAATCACAGACGGCCTTTGAAAACACTTCCCGCACTGTTTTCCACTCTGTCAGTTTATGTAAACATAATTCACCCAATAATTCAAAAGCCTTCTATATTAGAGGTGTCCAAAGGCGTCTATATTGGATCCTCAAACCTCCCAACTAAAATACTTGTCAGTCTGTCGGATGGGACTTTTACAAAAATCGAGGTTGCATGTATTGATGCTTGACATCGGGCATGTAATGGAACCAGGGACGCTACAGAAGGGGCTTCTGTATCTCTGCACTATCATCCAAAAATCACTTACTAATACCCGTCAAGAGGCGGCGTCCACATGGGAAAACGGTGGCAACGACAAATAAAATTATCATCATCATCGTCATTCACTGAGTAACTTCCTGTATGTTTTGTCACCTGGAGACCTATTTTCAGTTGTCAATATATAATACATTTTCAATATATTTATTGTGTAACTATATATAAGATTTTTCTTATGTAATTGAGTTGATGAATTCAGGGAAGGGTCGTTACTAATGTTTTCAGAACCTGTGGCCCAACCCTCTTGCTTATATGTATTTGTAATTATTTATAGTTTTACTACTATTGTAATGTAATTGTATGATTATAAGCAATAAATATGGTTAAACTAGTTGATGAATCTATAGGCCATTATAAATTAATTACCAGATTATCCAATATTTTCTGAAAGAGCGGAGGGGATTTTATTTTATTTTTATTTTTTTTTTGTTATTTAAAAAATATGTATATATGAAAATAAAAAGGATAGATGCTGCATGAAAATTAGGGGTTTGGCGGGGATGATAATCTAGAAATTTATTATGGCCTTGGTGAATATTAACTAGCAGTCTCGTCCCTGGGAACATACCATTTCTGATAGTCAAGCAATGGGGTGCCCCTTGTGTTTAAAATAAAATGACCTCTGGAGAAGCCTAACTATGACACACAGGTTATGAATTTATGCGCGTTTGTGTATGTTATTCGTTATTGTGAGTATGATGTAATAGAAAGACGATTTATTTTTTCAGGCTTGTAAAGGCTGTACATCCAAACAATGTTTTTGTGAAGGTCAGAAAGGATTACCTGTAAGTAAATTTTATAATATCCAATAGTATTACCCCTTTGAATCCTTAAATCCTGAAGTCTTAGTTTGAATTCAGAATACACATTGGGTGTGTTTCACAAAAAAACTTACAACAATTGTTGTAAACGTAAACCAACAATTATTCATAATATTTTTATCATTGATCCAAATGAACCCAAAGTTAGCTCAACTCATGCAGAAATGATATTTTTATCTAAAAATGATATTTTTATCTGAAAATACAATCATTTTAAGTGTCATCAAAATTTGAACATGTACACAACAGAGAAATTGACTTATGGCGATTTTTATTGTAATTTTTTTTGTGAAATGCAATCATGGTCTTTACTGATAGATACTATGTGTAAGATAAACGTTTATATGGATACAAAGGTTGTTAAACTCTATTGTTCCAAGATCAGTTCAAGAGATTATGCTCAACTAAAAAATGAATGATCTCGGATTCATTATAAATTTATAAAACAGAATGAGTGTGGATCACATTTTAGCTCAAATCTACATAAGTACTTTCAAATTTGAGGCTGAGTTAATCGTTTGTGCATTAATTTGTGATTTTATTTGAATTCTGGAAATTGTGTTTGAGTATAAACTTGAGTTGAGCATGAATAGAGTGCAATAACCTTTGAGAACTCAATAACATGAGTTAAGATATGGCCATGATGTGTAATGGAGACATGTAGTCAGTCCAGGACTTGGGACCTTTTGCTGTTTGAGCGAATGTTGTACCAAGAAAAATAGGTCTACAGGGCTAACACGTACACAAACTTCGATCGTTTTTACATAACTGCAGGGCATTGTGATGGATTTTCTGAATACATAACAGTCGCAGACGTTTGTTGGGCACTAGAGTTGTGATATATACAAATGTGTGACCATTTAGATGGGACACTATTTGCAATGCATATTACCCATGTAACTTTGTTGATGTATATATGTAGAACAGTACAAAATTAATTGTTGTGTGAGACGTTCAATATTACCCAGGTAACTTTTTGATGCTGGATACCCACCTTGGTTGTATGTGTTTCTGCTTTATCAGAAGTAAGTTAAAAAGTAATTTCTTCACTTGGAAGAGTGCATTTGAGCAAAAAAAAAAAAGCAGAGGCTGCGTTCAGTTCAGTTAAACGTTTGCCAATGTTAGCTAACGCATTTTCATAGGTACTGGCTAAACCGAATATTAGCGCACAATATGCGATAGATAATATTAAGGAACCAAGCATTTAATGCTATTAAACGTTAATGAACACAGCCCAGGTGCCTACTACTTGAAGTGAGTGTCCCAGATAAGAATTTACTAAATAGGGCGAAATTTCTTCAAAATTTAGATAATTTAGTGAAACCTTATAATTAATGAATTATTTGGGTGATTTATAGTAATTGAGTTAAACATGGGGTATTATGTAAATGAAAGTAATTCAAATATCTTATCTTGATTAAACTAGTTTATATTTAATGCACAGTATTGTGAAATTGTTGCTGCTTGCAACTCTAGATTTGCACTTGTATAAAAAAATTGCTGACTGCAACTCTTAAATAAACAAACTAGTTGCTTCTTGTATGCAGCTGCCTGCAACTCAGAATTTCTTGTCTAACTCGTTGTTGACAATGTAAAATACTTGTGGAAGAAATAGGTGTTAGTGGTGAAAAGTAACTAAATATTGTACTTTGATTTGGGATAGAACCGAATATTTTTTTTCATTAGCAAGCTTAGATTTTCATTCTCACTTCAATAGTTAGTCAAAAAGTGTGATCTTATCATCTTGATTATAACTATGAATAATATGCAAACTCCTGTATGAGAAGGCGGAATATAAATTGGTACTGGTCTCTTCTTTTTCTCTGCTAATAGTTTGTGAGATACGAACCGTAATAACTGAGAACTGGTTTATATGACTGTTCCATGTTTATCGAAAAACAGGAAATATGAAACAGCTGTTAGTATATGCATGTATTTGTTTAATAACTCTGTTTTGAGTGAAATGGATACAGTTAAAAACAAAATTGTTTGTGTTTTCCACAAATTTAATTGAGTGAAATACACAAGTAAGCAGCTTAAAAATTATACCGCATAATAAGTAGATGAGCCCTATTAATTTGGGCTCAAAGGTCATGGTCTTAGTTGCTGTTTATAGAAAATCAGTTGCCAGGCAACTGAATACCATTTCTTTGGAATGGAATTTGAAACTCATATATTTTATCTACATTTATCTAATTAATTTAACAAAATACTGTAAATGTTTTTTGTTTTTTTTGTCCATCTGTATCAGGGACATTCAGGTCTACCAGGATTACATGGCTCACAAGGTTTCCCAGGATTCCCTGGACCAGAGGGACCATTGGGAAAAAGAGGGATTGTAGGAGAAGAAGGGGAAGCAGGTGTTGAGGGACAAAAAGGACTACGAGTAAGTTTTTTCAATAAGTTGGAGCTGGGCCCAGTAAGCTTAGTCAGTAGCACATCTGACTATCAATTCAGGGATTGTGAGTTCCAGTACTCGCCTGGTGACAGTCTTCGTGATGATTGAGAAACGATGTAATATCTCACTTTCATTTGTCTCTCATTGCTGAACCCAATGAACTCATTGAACATGTTGCAATTGTTAACTGAATGTTCTTGAATAAGGCCATCAGTGGCGTAAGGGTCTAGCTGCTCTTTCCAGGATTACTCAACGCTTACCGCTGAGGTTTGAAATATCAGTTATTATATATTATAGAATTTTGTTGGAAGTTTGTTTCATGAATTTGATAGTTGTTTGGAGTCATGGAACTCCATTTAAAGGCAGCATATCAGGAAAAATTACTAAATATGTATATTTCTAAAAAAAAAAAAAAAAGAAGAAATCTATTTATAAAATGGAGACATTTCATCTCATTATCATTAACGGCTTAAATACGAAAAACACATGACACAAAACAATATTTTATTCAGAGAGATGAAATTTGAACGAAATACTTGTTCTAAAAATAGATGGCATGTAAAAACTGCTTGATGCTATTACCTTGTCATTTGGTATCTTTCGAAGATGAAACAAATTCTAAGTCAACCAGCAAGATGAATCAAATTGAAATTATTTGACGCGTCATAAAATTTGTGGCAATTTTAAGCAAGAAATCTATTGGTCTAACATGGCCAAGTTATGAAATCCCTTTTTCAATATGTTTTTTTGGTATCCTTATGGAAATATGAGTTCAGAGAGTATATGTAGGCCTGATGTATTTGAAATAATACATTTATCCAATTTTAAAATTGTAAAAAATCTTTATATACTTGCAATATATATAAATCATTGATAAAAGTGAAAAATGTTTTTTGATAAAATCTCAGAGATGATCGATTTTACAACCTAACAACATTAAACACATTGATTTGACAAATTTGTATAGATATATATTTTTGAGTGTTGATACAACTATATGATGTTTGATGCACATTTCAGGGTGGCTCTGGCTTACCTGGGTTTACTGGAGTTCCTGGAACACCTGTAAGTATGGAAAAATTCAATTTTTAAAATGTCTGAAGAATAATAAGTAGTCTCCTCATACTATAAAAAAAGAAAAAAGAAAAAAAAGAATTTAACAATCTTTCAGTTGAAAGGTGTATACATGATTTTTCTTAACTGACTTCTTGGAGCATTTCACACCTTAACAGGTGTGGCGAAATCGGTTGTCCATGTTGTCCGTCTCATCATATGTTTACAAATTAGGACGAGCAGAAGTTTAGTTAACTTGACAAGTTGTCCGCAGACGAGTGAATTGTCCAATTCAGCCATACAGAGTGGCTCATTTTATAAATAAGTGTCCAGTTTTTATGTTTCAAAGTTTTTAAGATATTTGAGTCCTGAAACACAATTTTCACAGAGTAGCTTCTGTAAGCTAGAAGTTAAAACGAATGAATAAATAGGGTTTTACAGTGTACCAACACATTATAGGTTAATCGATGCCAACAGGAAGGAAAATTCCAGGTTCACTCTACATGTACAAAAACAACATATTAACATACAGATTTAAACAAATGAATATGCAGAATGAACCTAGAACCTTGATACCTGCAGAACTGCCGAATTTCAGCAAATTCTATTGTATTGCTCAAATTGTCGCTTCTTACGACAAGTTTGAGCCACAGTGGTCCTATTCTTGCCATCATAGAAGTTACAAATCTTACCAGTAGTCATTTGTTTTGTTTTAAGTAAAGTGAATTTCATCTACTGACATAAAATTTAAAATTCACTTGTCCTCGGACAGGTATTTTATTGTCATATTGTGCCATCCCTGCTTTAACAACTCTGCCATTTTATTTCTTTTATAATATTTCTGTTGATAACTTTTTGTGTCTGTTGTTTTGTTTTTATCAAGAGGTATGATATATATAAGAAATGTTAAGTATTGACTTGCAGTTATGCCTATTATTGCAAAGTAGGGTCCTCCGTGGCGGAGTGTCTCCTTACGCTGGTCTAAGGTGCCATCTTAAGATCACTTACCTCTCACCACTTAGGTAGTAGGTCCGAGTTCTGCTCGCTCCAAAAACATTATGTGAGAAAGTTTCCCCATAAACTTGTGGAGGGAAGGTGGTTCTACTCAGTCTGAATCAGTCTGATGTCTACCTCTACCATTAAAACTTGATATGCCATATATAACCTGAATGTGTTGAAAAGGGCGTTGAACCCCATTGAAAAAAACAACAAAAACAACCAACAAAGTAGACTGAGTTCTGCGAGTAACAGGGGGTGGTATTCACCAACCATTCTTAGACTTGAACTCAAGAATGAATTTTGAAAAACATTTAATAGACACGGTTTTCTTTTGGTCAAAATTTTCAAGCATGCAGGGACACCTAATATGTAGTCAGATAAACTCTTATAACTATTCTATATGTTACGGTAAACTAGATATCTAAGGTTGAAATTTGGATTTTTTCAGCTCAAGTCTAAGAAATATTCTCAAGAATGGTTGATGAATACAACACCAGGTCATTCAGCTTTTTGTTGTTGTTTGACTCTTGTTAAATTTTTGTTATTTTGTTTATTTGAAATATTAATGGTTCAATAAAAAAACCCACATAAAACCAAGGATGGAAAATTCAATATATCACATGTATTTCACAAACACAAACTATTGGTATCTTTACAGGGTCTGGAAGGTTTAGAAGGAGCTGTGGGAGCACAAGGTTATGATGGTTGCAATGGAACAAAGGTACATTCCACAAGCACGTTGTATTTGTTTAGCCTTGCATGACGAAGAGGAACACATAGGATGCATAAATTGCAAAAAAATATGAATAGATAATTTGTTCAACTTTAGATGTTTCTACTGTTAGTGCGTTACTCCGCATTACAATGATTTAGTGGGTATACAGTTTTGATTTGTAAAGTAAATCTGTAACTTATTTTAACTTTTCTCTTGATGTAAAAATGTACGGGTGGGGGTCACAAATGAAAAAAATAGGGACATTTCATTCTATAATCCAACAACAAAATGAAACGGTCTCATATGGGAAAAGTAGATTTTTCCAACCGGTCCGGAAACATTTTACGTCATGTGATGTTATAACTATACCATTTGAATGCATTGTAGGCGTACTCCAAGGTCTAAATTAAAATATTGTTTGTTTGCCGCTTCCCGCTGGTCAGAAAATTGTTTTTGAGGTTTGAAAAAATGGAGAAAAAGCATTCTAAAATTTATTGAGTAAGATTAGATGTCATACTAAACAAGTTGTTCTGTATTCACAGGGAATGCCCGGAATTGCCGGTTTGGATGGACGACCAGGTCTTTCTGGACCCAGAGGACGTGACGGCCGACCTGGCCCAAAGGTTAATAATTTTTAACTTGAAATATGTAGAACAGACAATAAGTTAGTTAAATCTTTGACGAAATATTATTTTATGTGACATCATAAAAATTCTGAAATTTTGTGTTCGAGGTTAAACAACATAGGTTTGAAATGCCACATTGCTACAATGGAACAATGTTCACATGCATATTATAAAAAATGAATTTCTAAAACGGACTATAGTAGCATGAAAGTAAATGTGTTTGATAATTCTATTTCTTTTAAATGTTTTTTTTTATACTGCGAAGAAATATTTTGAATATGTCATTTTTGTAAGGTTAAAATTTATCTGGCAGAATGACTATTTCTTGCACACTGGATAAGGATATTTGCATTTTTACCGGAGTTAGTTATTTATTATGCCCACCCTAGGGACCGCGATAAAATTCTCGCCCTGTGTCGTTGGAACCATCAAGATGATGTACCTTATAAAATATATGACATAAGTTGTATAATTTAACGTCTTAAAAGTGATCGTTGTAACATCTATAATAACAAAATAAGTTACAATAATGTTTGGTATGCAAGAAAAAGAATCAATCATGGCTTTTTCGGTTTGGACAGAAAATTCCATCCCTCGGGATAACTGTTTTCGTGGGAGCTCGGGAGAGCCTCGTTCCCGCCAAAAGGGTTTTCCCACAGGACGAAATTTTCTGTCCAAACCTTAAACCCATGTAAGATTCTTATAATCTTTCCAAGAGTTGAACAGTATCAGCAATAAGGGATGTATATATTTGTAATTGGACTAACTTTTGTCACTCTTTCAGGGAGAGCCTGGTGAGGAAGGAGTTCTTGGTGTTGGTCTCCAAGGAGATCCTGGAACCAATGGGCTTGACGGAGATCAGGTAGTTATGATGAACATTGTTAGCTTTATTATTATAAGTGATGTTTTATTAGCTCATCTTTTTGAGAAAAAAATGAAGAGCTGTTGTCATAAACCGTGGTGTTGGCGTTGTCGTCTGCTGGTTAAAATTTAATGTTTAGCTCAGCTTTGTCTCTGTTTCTGAACAAACTACCTACGTTCTAGTGACTAAACTCCATGAACAAAAACAATGTACAGTCAAACCTGTCTTAAGCAGCGAGTCGAGAGAAAGAGCAAAATTGGCCTTTTAAGACAGGTTGTTGCTTAATACAGGTTAATTTACGTTGAAAGCATAGAAATAGGAAATAGAAAATATGGTTGCTTAAGACAGGTGGCTGCTTAGTAGAGGTGACCACTTAAACAGGTTTGACTGTATATAGCTAACTTACTTAAATGTCCATACTTTGGGCTCTAAAACCTTGGGTTACAGTTTTTAGGTCACCTGAGACTTTGTCATTTTTAGGTTTGATACCTTCTTACATAACACAACCTTTGTTATAGTATAACATTTATTAAGAGGCAGGACCAGTTTCCATTTTCTTAAAAATAACACAGGTAATTGAGAGCCTTTGAGGTTAACAGTCAAGTTCCTTTTTACATGTGGTTCCATGGCCTCAGACCCAGGATCTGAGGAACGTTGGTTGTATCCTCTGCCACAGCTGTATGTAGTGTCTTCAGTTAGACACTTTATCTGCATGTGTTTAGTGCTGGTTGTACCCAGAAAGACATCAAGCTTGATTTGTTTCTCAATCAATGAAAAATAAATAAATTTAAAAAACAAAAAGAGAATTCTTTTTTTCCATTAGGTAAATTACTTTGAAACTTGATACATATTGAAACTTGTCTTGTACATGAATGTTTATGTAGTATGGATATTTGTCGAACTTATTATTTCAGTCCAGAATAGTCATGTATTGCATTAAGGAGTTGGTTTAAAAATATTTTAACCAAGGTAGCATGCTGGGGCTTTTTATGAAATGTACAGTCATTTTAACTGGGCTTCGTTAATAGATGGAGGAGACTTAATTTCACCATCTTGTCTTATTTATTTGAAAAGGGTTTAACTGGAAATCCTGGTCGGCAAGGTCCGGCTGGCACTGATGGAGCTCGAGGCCCAACTGGTGAACGTGGAATGGATGGGATAGTTGGTGACCAGGGTGAACAAGGAGAAACGCCAGAAGCCCAACCAAAAGGAGTTCAGGTATTATTCACATCTTCCCCACCCCGCCCAATTCCCTGTCAGGAAAGACATTTTAGCTTCAATGTCTGTCTGTTCCATTTGTCTCTCCGTCGTTCAATATTGTGTCTGCTTCATAGCTTTTGAATACATGAAAGAATTTTAAAATGTTCACTTTGACGATGTGTAAAAGCAACAGGAAATGAAATATCAAAGGTTAAATGAGCAATATTTTCCATGTCCGCCAACATGTTTGCCACTTGAGGGATTTTAGAGAACTTTTCTAAAATGTCAGCCATATTGAATTAATGTGAAGAACACAAATTGCAGCCATGTTTAAGATGATAAATACTGCCTACTTGACATTTGACCTTAAGTGTGACATTGATGTTGATCAAGCTCAACTGAAGTCTCACTTGTCATGTCACCTGGACATGATGAACATTTTCAAAATCCCTAAACAGTGCTCCAGATAAGCTTTTGGCCAAATGCTTATTTTACTCCTTAAATTAAAATTTAATGCTTAAAATGAAAATTGAAAGAGTATTTTCAGATCAGCTTTTGGCCAAATGCTTATTTTACTCCCTTGATTAAAATGCAATGATTAAAATGGAAATTGAAAGAGTATTTTCAAAATTTACCTTTACTTCTGACCAGACACTGTTAATGTTTGCTTTAATACAGATTTGAGGTTGTCTTCAATTTCATTTATTATCAGCCATGGGAATTTTACTTCCCATGATTCAATGGTATTTGTATTGACCTTGCCTCCCATGTGTTTTTTATTTATTTTTTGTGACTTCGTAATACATGCATCAATAACTCACATTCGAGAGTATTGTTTTTCTTAAAAAACTGGAATAAGTTAGAATAATGATTGGGTTTCTTTTATTTTTTTTTGTCTTCCGACGCCAGAAGCAGACTGCCATTTATAATAAATTCGATAAAGTAATCGGCTAAAGTAATGCAGGTTCGTTTAAAGCAGGCATCTTTAAAACACTTGGAAATACTCAACATGCTCAGTGACAATGATCTACGGGAAATAACTCTTATTGTATATAGTTAGTGTGGTTCCCCGATCTACCAATAAACAGTCGATTTTTATCGGTATAGGTCAGGGAACCAGACTATGTTTTACATAGCAGTTACTTCCCTTAGATTTGTTTATTTCACGGTGTCTACTTCCGTTGTGAAAACCCCGGTCTTTGGAAATACGATACGCACAAGATCGCCAATGAAATGCTTAAACTCAATGTTTATTCATACCGGTACGCACATTTATTATTTTCAATGCTTTTTTTTGTCAATTTCAATATTTATTTACACAAAAACGCACCTTATCTGGAGCACTGCCTAAAGTTTTTTTTTTAGATGGACTGGGAGAGGGTTGGGACAAAAACAACCGTCTAGGTGTTAATTGCAACACCTTTCTACTCGATGAAAAATAATTTAAAACTTCTAACTACTTTAATTTGAGCCTTGATGATGGCTGCAGTAAAGAATGGTCGGATTGGGAGATGAAATATGGTTTGATTTTATAACAAAATAATTATGTAGGTAATAAGGCAATTAAAATTTTACCTAATTGCACAAGAAATGTTTGAAATTAATTTGTTATTATTATTTTTATAAATAATATTCTTCGCAAGTGTTTTTTATTTCTGACCAATTTATATTATTTTGAAGAAATGGCTTTTATATACTATGATTTAATTAAATCATAACAATAAAAATGAATTGATCTCTTGAACAAAGCCAAGTCTTGATCTTTCTTGAGGTCTTCAACAATAAATTTTGAACATTAAATCAATTTAAGGGTGACGCTGGAGATATTGGTCTACAAGGAGAACCTGGGCCGCCTGGCTTGTTGGAAATTGATGGTGGCGAGGAAAGCATAATTAAAGGTGCAAAGGGGCCTGATGGCAGGAAGGGTGAAAGCGGAACTGACGGTCCCATTGGATTACCTGGGCTACCTGGAAATGATGTAAGTCACTTCAGCAATTTAATATAAACCATTTTTACATCAATGAAAAGTCAAAATGGTTGGTAGGCAAAGGTACAAGTAGTCTGTGGATAGAGAAAAATTATAATAAATATCATAAATCAATGAAATTTTATACCTTTTACAATCTCAAAATTCAAAATTAATGGAAATGGAGGCAACATTGTCAACTATATTATGGTTGACCTTGAACTTCATTTTCTTAAAGTGGTCCAGTTGTAGAGCATTAGCCACATAATCAGAGGTCATGGGTTGGATCCTTCCCCACAACCATGTGAGGTGTCTGAGCATTTTTTAGTTCACTTGAGGTGAAAGCTCACAGGTGAGATTTTGTTATTGCCCTGTGCTCGTTATCTGTCCATCATCACTTTTACTTCAAGCAAGTTCTCTGAAACCACTTAAAAGATTTTCATATTTTGTGGGAAGCATTCTTACATGAAGCTCTGTCAAGTTTGATCAAGTCATGACCCTTGGGTCAAATAAGGCCCTGTCCCAAGTGGTTATCAGTTTTGTTTTGTTTTTTTTCAAAATTTCAAAAAAACTTCTTGGAAAATGCTAGTCCTGGAAGTTTGTTATGTGTGTTAAACTGATTTTTTATTTATGCAAAACAAGAATGTATAAAACACATGTCTCAGAAGAAAACCAAATGTCTCATTAAATTCAGGCAAATGGGATATATTATCTCATGAAAAAAAATCTGAGTAGAACTCTGCTGTGAATAACATGTTGGCAGTTCACGCCAGAGTTTGTAAGTTTGATTCTATACTTGGACTGATTGTTTCTTAAAAATAATACCAAATTGTGATTCTACTAGGAAACAGACTTGATTCATAAAAGCTTTAGTTTACTTTACATGAGAGTTAAAATGAATTATTACAAACAAAAATGTATTAACACCATATTTCTGTGCCACGTAAAATAAGGCCTGTGTCACATAAACTACGTCCTATGTCACATAAATTACGACTGACATAAACAATGATGGAAATGATATTTAAAACATGAATGTTTCAGGGTAGGAAGGGAGATTTTGGTGTTAAAGGACCAAAAGGAGGACAAGGTGGCCCCGGCAGACTGGTATGTAATATAACACCATCTTCTTAATGTCATCAGTATATATTGCCATTATATATTTTCCTACATAAAATTATGTTGATTTTGTCATGATTTAGAGAAAAAAAAACAACTAATTTTGAGTGAATGAGCTGTTCGACACAAAATTGAAAAATACTGGTAAGTGTGATGGCGGGACCTAATTTACTGTTCCAGCAATCTGTGTTCTAGCCATCAGAGGTAGACTAACAGAAATTAGATAAGAATTTGGCTGAGAAAAGACAGGTGGTTCATGTCATCTGTGGTGTTCAAGCCATCTGTGTTCGAGCCATCAGAGGGAGACTAACAGAAATTAGATAAGAATTTGGCTGAGAAAAGACAGGTGGTTCATGTCATCTGTGGTGTTCAAGCCATCTGTGTTCGAGCCATCAGAGGTAGACTAACAGAAATTAGATAGGAATTTGGCTGAGAAAAGACAGGTGGTTCATGTCATCTGTGGTGTTCAAGCCATCTGTGTTCGAGCCATCAGAGGTAGACTAACAGAAATTAGATAGGAATTTGGCTGAGAAAAGACAGGTGGTTCATGTCATCTGTGGTGTTCAAGCCATCTGTGTTCGAGCCATCAGAGGTAGACTAACAGAAATTAGATAAGAATTTGGCTGAGAAAAGACAGGTGGTTCATGTCATCTGTGGTGTTCAAGCCATCTGTGTTCGAGCCATCAGAGGTAGACTAACAGAAATTAGATAAGAATTTGGCTGAGAAAAGACAGGTGGTTCATGTCATCTGTGGTGTTCAAGCCATCTGTGTTCGAGCCATCAGAGGTAGACTAACAGAAATTAGATAGGAATTTGGCTGAGAAAAGACAGGTGGTTCATGTCATCTGTGGTGTTCAAGCCATCTGTGTTCGAGCCATCAGAGGTAGACTAACAGAAATTAGATAAGAATTTGGCTGAGAAAAGACAGGTGGTTCATGTCATCTGTGGTGTTCAAGCCATCTGTGTTCTAGCCATCAGAGGTAGACTAACAGAAATTAGATAGGAATTTGGCTGAGAAAAGACAGGTGGTTCATGTCATCTGTGGTGTTCAAGCCATCTGTGTTCGAGCCATCAGAGGTAGACTAACAGAAATTAGATAAGAATTTGGCTGAGAAAAGACAGGTGGTTCATGTCATCTGTGGTGTTCAAGCCATCTGTGTTCGAGCCATCAGAGGTAGACTAACAGAAATTAGATAAGAATTTGGCTGAAAAAAGACAGGTGGTTCATGTCATCTGTGGTGTTCAAGCCATCTGTGTTCGAGCCATCAGAGGTAGACTAACAGAAATTAGATAAGAATTTGGCTGAGAAAAGACAGGTGGTTCATGTCATCTGTGGTGTTCAAGCCATCTGTGTTCGAGCCATCAGAGGTAGACTAACAGAAATTAGATAAGAATTTGGCTGAGAAAAGACAGGTGGTTCATGTCATCTGTGGTGTTCAAGCCATCTGTGTTGTAGCCATCGGAGGTAGACTAACAGAAATTAGATAAGAATTTGGCTGAGAAAAGATGGGTGGTTCATGTCATCTGTGGTGTTCAAGCCATCTGTGTTCGAGCCATCAGAGGTAGACTAACAACAATTAGATAGGAATTTGGCTGAGAAAAGATGGGTGGTTCATGTCATCTGTCATGTTCAACTATCTGTGTTCGAGCCGATGAAGTTCTATTGTATCAGAAGCACAATTTTAAGTTGTATCGGATATGGATAATCATTGGGCTGCGTTAATGGTTTCTCAGCAATATTAAACTAGACTAATGGTTTTCATCACTCAAAGATACTCAAAGATCTTTATCATTCTTTAAAGCAAATGCAGTAGAAATATTAATATTACAAATTGAAATTGTCTTGATCTATAACTTATTTAACAAATTTGACACTACTATCACCATTGATAATTTGTATTTTGTGATGCAGGGTAAGCGTGGCAAGGATGGATCACCAGGACCTTATGGATTTAAGGGCACCAAAGGAGAAGATGGTCGCGCAGGAATACCCGGATTGCCCGGATTGAAGGGTCCCTTTGGTGACAAAGGCTACAAGGGCGAACAGGGAGATGGGGGTTTTGTTGTAAGCTACATCTTGATTTTACCTTAAAGCACCTCTATTAAGCAGCCACTTGTCTATAACAGTCACATTTGCTATTTCCCATTTCTATACATTCAGATTAAATTAAGCAGTATTGAGCAACAACCTGTCTTAAAAAGTCAATGTTGCTCAGTCCCATGACTGGCTGCTAAACAAAGGCTTGGTTGTATATGTATAAAAAATAAATTATAGGGATGTTCACCATTCCATTAAAGGGATGTTCACCATTCCATTAAAGGGATGTTCACCATTCCATTAAAGGGATGTTCACCATTCCAAACCTTAGAAGTTATATAATACTATTAGGCAATATTGGAATGATGTTGACTGTCATGACATATACATGTATATGAAAACAAAATGATAAATTGTCGAAGTCCCCTATTGGTTTTACCCTCCATCCACCTGTCTAGTGTCCGTCTGTCAGGAAATATTATGTGGAAGTCCTCTATTGGTTTTACCCTCCATCCACCTGTCTAGTGTCCGTCTGTCAGGAAATATTATGTGGAAGTCCCCTATTGGTTTTACCCTCCATCCACCTGTCTTGTGTCCGTCTGTCAGGATATATTATGTGGAAGTCCCCTATTGGTTTTACCCTCCATCCACCTGTCTAGTGTCCGTCTGTCAGGAAATATTATGTTGAAGTCCCCTATTGGTTTTACCCTCCATCCACCTGTCTAGTGTCCGTCTGTCAGGAAATATTATGTGGAAGTCCTCTATTGGTTTTACCCTCCATCCACCTGTCTAGTGTCCGTCTGTCAGGAAATATTATGTGGAAGTCCTCTATTGGTTTTACCCTCCATCCACCTGTCTAGTGTCCGTCTGTCAGGATATATTATGAGGGCAGTAAGGAGATGATTCTGGTTATTTTATTTATTTCAGTGTGACAAAGATTTTGTTTGCTACATAGCAACAAAATTAGTAATCCAGTAATCACCCTTTAATTGATAGGAACGAATGTTTGTTGACAACAAAACTGACAGGCGGTATTATAGTGGATAGAGTGTTGGCTGCTTATGCCAGAAGTTGCGAGTTCAATCCCAAGCTTGACACAATGCTTCAAAATTGAACAACACTCAGTACTTGTTATACCCGAGAGCAGTCTGTTTGAGCTCTGAGCTTTCTTCACAATCAAGCTAAGATAAATTAGTATAACAAAACTGACCATAAAAAGCTGCCAAAACTATCCAAAACTTAAAAGACAAACTGTTTATTAACCACCAGTATTCTGAAGGATAAGATTGGTTAATTGCGGTGAATAGGAAAAACTTTGAAAAGGCTAATAGTGGTCTACTGAAACGTTTTAACTGGTTATGTTAACCATGTACATTGTGAACACAAATATTGTTTAAACTAAACTAATAATGGAAATGTGTATTGTTGTGTATAATATATCTGGTATAGCATTTAGAGAAAGTTTGCAAGTAAGGTTTAATATTTGGTAATGTCTCATTAAGAATTTATTGTTTGTAGGGTATCAAAGGTGAGGAAGGTGGTGGCCAGGGGTTGCCAGGGTTACCTGGTCTTGAAGGACCTGTTGGACCTAAAGGATTTTCTGGACGTCAAGGTATTTTATAAAAAAAAAATTTTGCACTAATAATTTTAAATAATGAAAAATGCTAATATCTGATTTGTTGGTTCTAACCAAATCCTGTTGAAAAGAATATGCTCCCGATAATGGTAGGATAATGAGAAACTACCATGTTAAAGTCTGATATTATCAACTGAAAACAACTAAGATGATATTTACTATATTAAACATAAACATGGTATTCTATTTATCATGTCAATATTTCAAGTTTGTTTTTATGCCAAAAAGCATATAGTCGCTGCTTCGTCCATGCATCCGTCCATGCGTCCCCAAGTTCTTGTCTGGGCTATTTCTCTACAACCTCTGGTTGGAATTTTATGAAACTTGCTAGGATGCATCATTGCCAAGTGGAGTTGTGCATATTGTCTTTGTGTTCCAGTTCAATGATTTTTCACAGAGTTATGGTCCTTTGATTCTGTCTGTGACCAAATTATTGTCTGCACTAATTCTCTACGACCCCATGTTAAAATTTTATGAAACTTGCTAGGATGCATCACTACCAATGGAGATGCGCATTTTGTCTTTGTGTTCTGGTGATGATTTTTCATGAAGTTATGGCCCTTTAATTGGGTCTGTGACCGAATTCTTGTCCGCGCTATTTCTCTACAACCTCGGGTTGGAATTTTATGAAACTTGCTAGGATGCATCATTACCAAGTGCAGATGTGCATATTGTCTTTGTGTTCCAGTTTGATGATTTTTTCACAGAGTTATGGCCCTTTGATTGTCTGTGACAAAATTCTTGTACGCGCTATTTTTCTACAACCACAGGTTGGAATTTTATGAAACTTGCTAGGATGCATCTCTGCCAAGTGCTGATGCATATATTGTCTTTGTGCTCTGGTTCGATGATTTTTCACGGAGTTATGGCCCTTTGATTCAGTCTGTGACAAAATTCTTATCCATGCTATTTCTCTACAACCCCATATTGGAATTTTATGAAACTTGATAGGATGCATCACTAGCAAGTGGAGATACACATATTGTCTTTATTCTTTTCCGCGCTATTTCTCTACAACTTCATGTTAGAATTTTATGAAACTTGCTAGGATGCATCATAATGACCTATTTCAAAGTATGTTGTTCAATGTATTTTATCACGAAATAAAAAAAAAATGTATTGATTTCTCTTTAGAACTCTCACATTGGGGAGCATCCATCGGTTCCACCGATATTTTCTTGTTTTATTCATTTCAAGTATGGTTAAAAGAAGTTCTGTCCAGGTCAAAATGTATAAGTATACATAACGACGTCATGGAGTATACATAATGACGTCATGTGCCTGATAAACTTGCAATGATATGATAAACCTATGCTTATCAGGTAGGCAGTTTATCAACAGAAATGAATGCATTGACATGATAACAGTTTTTATGACCCCCTCAATAACTTCTGATAGGGTCTATTACATAAGACATTTCTAGCATGTTTTCCTGATACATTTCCTTTAAACCTGTAATATTGTCTTCTATCCAAATAACAGGTGTGTCTGGATTTGTTGGCCCTAAGGGTTTCCAAGGTCCTGTTGGAACCCCAGGTCTTGATGGTTTACCTGGAGATGTGGGGGACAGGGGGCTGACCAGTAAAGGAGACCGTGGAGAGAACGGTAAGTTTGAAAGCACAGTTGATTGTATTAACCCACAAATAAAGAAGGAATGGCAAATAAATTTTGAGATTTGTTGAAGTTTTGATATGACATCTGTTTCTACTTCTGAAATAAATGAGAAAAGTTTCCTATTATATCGTGTAGTGTCTTGGGCATTTTCTTGCGACTTATTATGAGATTTATGATCTTTTATTTTTAACTGTAAATTATTTATATATATATATACTTCAAAATTTGAAGTTGTGTAGTTAAAATTTAATTTAATTTTGGTAATTCTAAAACACAAGTCCTGTAGCATAGACTGCTCTGTTTTCATGACAGGATATCCGGGTAGAGATGGGCAACCTGGTGCACCTGGATTTGATGGCGTTGATGGAAGCATTGGTGACCAAGGGGAACCAGGAGAAACCGTTATTGGGCAAGAGGGTCAACCTGGAATTCCTGGACGCCCAGGGAGACCTGGGCTCAGAGGGTTATTTGGTGATGCTGGCTTAACTGGGTATCCAGGATTTCCAGGAGACGGATTTGATATTACTGGACCCCAAGGAGTGCCAGGTTTCCGTGGAGATCCTGGACAAGATGGACAAGATGGTAGAGATGGTGAACCTGGTCAGCCTGGTCGTCAGGGTTTTCCCGGTGATGATTGCGGGTTCTGTCCAAATGGATACCCAGGCTTGAAAGGAGAAAGTGGAAACAGTGGATTTCCAGGTAATTACACAAAGTTGTCAACTAGCCCTGATGTAAAAATTCAGCAATTTTCAAAGTTATGCATATTTAAAGGCTACTCAGCTATGTTAAATATATCTGCTGCTGCTGCTTCTTATTTTAGCTCACATGAGCCTTCGTCTGTCTGTTTTGTGCACTCCAGCACCTGCATTTTTATTTGATCTTCACCAAATTTATATAGTACAGTAAAACCACTCCAAGAAGACCACCTTAGGGACCAGGTAAAAGTAGTCTTTATATAGCGGGGTGTTCTTATTGTCGAGTTTCAGAATCATTTACAAAGCTATAGGCTTAATAACCATAATAGTAAATTGATGTATACTATACTGTGCATATGTATGCATTTACTGCTACACCAATGTTATAATAATAATAAATAAATACTTTTTTTCTAGTCAATATGGATCTGTTGCTGTTTTTATTTAACTATTATCATTATTTTAAATGTATGCACATGTTATAACAAGGTGATAATGAAAATAAATATGTTGTATGGTTTATCTTTTATTTGTATAGAAAAAATAACAAGTGAAGACAACATATTAAATGTTTCAACATTATACATGAGTAGATTTAGTTTTTCTTGTGGGATCCTTAAATTAGTAAGTCGTTTCCTTTCACTTCTGGCATATGTTCTTATGCATGAAAGTGAACGTATTTGGACTTTCATTCCATTATTGTCAGGACCTTTAAAACAAAGAAGAAAACAGTAAGATGTCGGGAAAATATAAATATTATAAACAACAGTTTCATTCATAATCATCATTTAAAAGTTCTGTCATTAATACGATTATTATTTTGTTTAAGAGTAAGTTCAATGTGTTTTTGTTTCTCCATTTTTACAGACGTGTTTTACTTTTACAGTAAAATTTAGAAATGCAATTTACCACATTATGAAAGTCCATCGATATCACGTAAAAAACAATTAAGCAATTAAAAGATACTAACTTACTGGTTTCAATTTTCCATAGACAGCTGTATTTTGAAAGGTTGCTTATTCCAACGACTGCTAAGTTTGCTCTCTAGTGTCCTTGATATTTTTGTTTACCTGATGGTTTTCAAACCTTTAACAACAACCACAAATCAGCTCATTGGTTATTTTGTAAATTCTTGCAAACAAAGACCGTGATTGGTACAGATTTGGTGGTCGTAATACCGGATTAGCAGGGTGCCTGTATTACCGGAGTTAAAGACCATTGAATCGAGAGGGAAAAAATCCGTCCCTAAAATAAATGCCCGTAATAGCAGGGTTGTCTTAATATCGGGGTGGTCCTAAAGTGGAGTTTTACTGTAGTTATATAACCATAATATTTCGGACAAGTTTTTGAACTGGCCAAATCGGATTAATATCAGAGTAATGACCCTTGAAACATTAAAAAATACACTTTGACCTTGTGTGCACTCTAGCACATGAAGTTTTCGTCATAATCCTCACCAAACTCACACAGTAGTATATAACAATAACATTTTTGACAAGTTCCATGCTTTGTTCTGCATACAAGATGGTCAACCCTTTTTGTGCCTATGTTGATGGTGGATGCAAACATTATGGGGATTGTTGAAATAGATCTTAAAGATAATGATTCAAGATATATATAAACCTGTAAGCAACTTTGCACCTTCAGTTCTCATGGTATGAATTACATTTGTTTCATTGCAGGAGAGGATGGCTACTCAGGTTTTGCAGGAAGTTTTGGACAGAAGGGAGAAGATGGTGACAGTGGAGTATCGGGTCTCGAAGGTCCACCAGGTCCAAAGGTATGTATACATTTTTAGCTCACCAGAGTTGAAGCTCACAGGTGAGCTTATGTGATCACCTGGTGTCCGTCGTCTATCGTCCGTCGTTAACTTTTAGCTTTTAACAACTTCTCCTCTGAAACCTCTGGGCCAATGTTGATATAATTTCACAGAAATGTTCCTTGGGTGACCCTCTACTAAGTTTGTTCAAGCCATCTTGATTTGTCAAAAAACATGGCTGCCAGGGGGTGGGGTTAGTTTACTATATAAGCTATAGTAAAAATTTAAAAATTCTTCTTGTCAGAAACTACTGGCTCGATTTTAAAATAATTCCACAGAAATGTTCCTTGGGTGACTCTCTACCAAGTTTGTTCAAGCCATCTTGATTCGTTAAAAAAACATGGCATCCAGGGGGTGGGTTAGTTTTTATGTCAAATTTCTTCCCCTGTTTTGTCTGTATATAGCAATTATTATAAGAAGAGGTAATAAACTCTTTAAATAAATTTTTTTTTGCTATTATTATACAATATTATACTAAATATAAGTTTTAACCCTTTACTTCATATAGACGCCTTTGGACACCTCTAATATTGAAAGCATTAATTCACCACATATCAGCAATGGGTGAATTATGTTTATATTAACTGACAGAGTAGAAAACAGTGCAGCAAGTGTTCGTTACGAGCAATCTGAACTCTTCCTGCACTGTTTTCAAAGGTCTTCTGTGATTGGTGCGGGAAAACACATATCTTTGGAGTAAAGGGTTAAAAGATAATTCATCATAAAAAGATGAATGATACAATTATAATCAATGATTGAATATTATTCAAATATCATTAACCATTTTAAAATAGGTGTTTTTCTGAATATAAAAGTCAGAGTTTTTATGGTTCAGACAGGGATGGCTTACTGCTTCATAATAAAGCAATACCATATTTTTACCTAGTTTCATCACAGCAAGAAGTCTGCTTGAAATTTTCAGTGTCAAAGTGTAATTGAAATCTTGGAGGAGGAGCTTAATTGTTTTTTGGGGAGAGTGCACTGCGACAAAGAATCTTTCAAGTGATATACTTTGGGAAGGCTTGTGTTTGAAACTCATAGGAATATTTATTGTGCTGGAACTGAGGATTGTTTCATGCACAATAGTTGAGCCTGATGCTTTAGTTTGAAACCTTTCTCAAACATAACAGGTTAGTTTTGTGCTGGAACTGGACTTTTATCTTAGTTTGAAGACTTAGCATCTATAGTAAAAACTTCAAAAGCCTTCTTGTCAGAATCTACTGACCTGATTTTGATGTAATTTCACTGACAATTACCATGGGTGAACCTCTACCAAGTTTGAACTCTTCTTTCTGGAATTTTGAGCATACATGTTTTATATAATCTACTTATGTTGGGTAACTCAAGATCAGTGAAGTGAGCGATATAGTGCCATCTTGGCCCTCTTGTTGCTTTAAAGTGACATATAGCAATTTTAATTAATTTCTGAAAATTATATATCAACATGGTGAACACCATTCTTGGTAATTTATAATAGAAAATGTAACGAAATGTTGTCATTGGTACGATGGGTTCATTCTTCAAAAAAAAGGGTTTGCTCCTACTAGTCCTATTCACTCAAAATTGCAACTCCTCAAACTTTTTTATTAACTTTCAAAGCGTTGAATTTTTTTATGCTCCCCCAAACGGGGGAAGCATATAGTCGCTACTTGTCTGTACATGCGTCCCCAAGTTCATATCCAGGTTATTTCTCTACAACCTCTGGTTGGAATTTTATGAAACTCACTAGGATGCATCATTGTCCACGCTATTTCTGTGCAACCCCATGTTGGAATTTTATGAAACTTGCCAGGATGCATCATTACCAAGTGGAGATGGCATAATTTCTTTGTGTTCCGATTTGATGATTTTTCATGGAGTTATGGCCCTTTAATTGAGTCTGTGACCAAATTCTTGTCCACGCTATTTCTTTACACCCTAAGGTTGGAATTTTATGATACTTGCTACGATGCATCAATAACTAGTGCAGATGTGCATATTGTCTTTGTGATCCGGTTCGATGATTTTTCATGGAGTAATGGCCCTTTGATTGAATCTGTGACCAAGTTCTTTTCCGCGCTATTTCTCTACAACCCCATGTTGGAATTTTATGAAACTTGCTAGGGTGAATCATTACCAAGTGGAGATGTGCATATTGTCTTTGTGTTCTTGTTCTATGATTTTTTTATGGAGTTTTGGCCCTTTAATTGAGTCTTGAACCAAATTCTTATCCACGCTATTTCTCTACAACCTCAGGTTGGAATTTTATGAAACTTGCTAAGATGCATCACTATCAAGTGGAGATGCGCATATTGTCTTTGTGTTGTTCAATGATTTTTCACGGAGTTATGGCCCTTTCATTGAGTCTGTAACCAAATTCTTATCCACGCTATTTCTCTACAACCTAAGGTTGGAATTTTATGAAATTTGCTATGTTTGTGTTCCGGTTGGATGATTTTTCACGGAGTTATGGCCCTTTCATTCTATCTGTGACCAAAATCTTTTTCCGCTCTATTTCTCTACAACCTCTGGTTGGAATTTTAATAAACTTGCTAGGATGCATTGTTACCAAGTGGAGATATGCATATTGTCTTCATGATGCTATTTCGCTACAACCTCTGGTTTTAATTTTGTAAAACTATCTAGGATATGCGCATATTGTCATTTTGTTCCAGTTAAATGATTGGGAATGAGTTCTGTCAAGTGCAAAGTCACATATTGTTCTTGCTATGCAGTTTGGTATTTTTCAACCAAGTAGCCATCAACACTAAGGGAATATGGTACAGAGTCAAACACTCACTTGGGGAGCATCCATCGGTTCCACCGATATTTTCTTGTTTTCTCATGATGTCTATCCTTTGTTGTTTAAAATGACTACATAAAATCAAAATCTGATATGAAAAAAAAACAATTAGTTACCTACCTACCCGCTGGAAAATTTCTGTGTCAGAGCACAGCAAACAAACATAATTTTAAGGATAGCCTAGATGAAAGTAAAAAAAGTCTTGCTGAAACTCTGCAGGTATCAAGGTTCTGGGTTCAATTTTCATATTCATTTGTTGATGTATTTTTGTTTATTAGTTGTTTTTGAACATGTAGGGTGAGTCTAGGATCTTCCTTCACGTTGGCGTTAAATAATATATAATGTGGAATGTGTTGGTACGTCTCGCATGTTGAAGGTGTACTAGAAGCTTCTTTGCTTGGCATTCCGCATAATGTGACTGGGTGGGGTATTGTACCATGTATCTGCGGCATGATATTTAAGCGTGGCAGCACTCCGAATACTGTCTCAAGTAGACACCATAGTGATATAACTGAAAATTTGGTGAAAGCGACACGAAACCCTACACAACAACATGCATTACATGTTTATCATGCTGACATTTTCACAATTTACTCCTTCAGTTCCTTCAGTAACGTTATCAGTTCTCTGTTGAAATTTAGATGAGAAACGTTTTTAACTGCATTGAACAATACCATTTTGTGGAGAATAAAGCATTTTACCTGTCGCCAGAAGTCGACAAGCAGTCATTGATGGATTGTGAAGCATAATTAGTGAAACTGTAGAAAAGTGATGGGATGACTAAGATGTGTTGGATCAACTGCAGTGTATTCGGTGCTCCAGAAAAGCGTTTTTGTTTTTTTTCAAATGAGTATTTTACCCCTTAAATAAGTATGCAATGCTTTTTTTCAAAATGTTAAAGGCAAAAATGAACATTTTTATTAAATTGCCATTTTAAACAACTAATCAACAATGAAATTGAGAATTTAACCAGTTGTTTATTTTACCCCCTTAATTTAGATTTCAATGCTTTATTCAGAAATTTTAATGCTTAAATACCCCCTAATGGTGCTCATATGGAGCACTGTGTATTATATTACTTAATGGAGCATGTTCTAAGAGGTACAGTATCAAATCTTAAGATCAGAGGGTTGTGGGTTCGATCTTACTGTTACGTGTTGTGTCCTTGAGAGTGGCACTTTATCCACATATGCTTCGTACTGGGTCTGCCTAGGAAAACTTTGAGCATGATTTATCTAAGTTGTAAGAACTTATTTCACAATTAGTGAAAATAAATAAGTTTAAATGTAATTTAATCAGGTATGACAGATCTATATTTTTGCTTCGGTTCAAGTGCCGTCTCGAGATCTTTTACCTCTCACAGCTAAGGTCGTAGGTTAGAGTCCTGCTGGCTCCAAAAACTTTATGTGAGAAAGTTTGCTAGTTACTTGCAGAAGGACGGTGGTTCTACTCAGTCTGAGGTCTTCCATTATTAGTTAAGCTGGATATATGCCGTATATAACCAGAAATGTTTTGAAAATGGCATAAAACCCCGTTGAAAAATAAAAAGATGTCTAGAAAAAGCTGCTCTGTTAATGGATTTTTCATCATATGTCCATTTGATTTCAGTATAAAAAATATATTGTAACACCATTATCAACTTTCATTTATTTAGGGATACAAAGGAGGACAGGGTGACTTTGGTCCAGATGGATTGCCCGGTCTCCCCGGTAAGGTGTTCCAACCCCCAGGTAACATTACAGGTACTGGACAGAAAGGAGAAATGGGAGTCAATGGCGAAACTGGAATGCCTGGACCACAGGGTCCACCTGGTCCCAGGGGTGACTATGGGTTCATGGGACCACAGGGTTTGAAGGTAAGTAAAAAAAAAAAAAGTTCATCACTTTTTTCTGTATTTAATTACTCAAATTGACACTCGATTTTTTTTTAAAAAAAGAATGGTAATATCTTTTTAAGATTTGAACCATGCTTACATTTTGTTGTTCAATCGTGATAATTTTAGATATGTTCGCAAGGACAAAGAGAAGTATTAGAAACATGCAATCTCATTAAAATCAGATCAATTTTAAGCTTCCATACTCTATTCACAGTAGATCTGATAGCACTGCATTAAAGGTCACCTCAGATTGACATTTCATGTAAATTGATATGTGTTACAAAGTGCTGTTTCCTGGGCGTTGATTCTTCCTATGTTGGTGTGTAAATAAAAAATTTCTGGTGTCGTCACTGATTTCTTTAATTTCTGAAAATCATTTAGATTTAACGTGGGTGCAGCTATAATGTTTTCGTCACATGATAATCACACATGATATTGGGATCCCAGCTAAAATAGATTTTTTTTCAGTTATAATACACTTCCTCTTTCAAAATATTGAAAGCATTGCTGTAATTACCTGGCAGAAAGGTCAATCTGAGGTGACCTTCTATGCAACGCCATTAGATCTATTTTGCGTAGAGTATGGAAGCTTCAAAGTTGGTATGATTTTGAAGAGATTAAAGAAAATTGAATTTCCTGGCTAATTGTTGGCATACTAATAATTCAGAGTTCATAGACAACTGATTTCTTTAAAGCAACACATCCACGTTTAAACTTTTTTAAAAAAAAATTCAGTTGAGTTGTGAGCACATTTCCCATACATAAATATATGGTCAGTGAGCTGTATATGTGCTAACAAACACTATCCAGAATGCTTTAGAATTATAAAAAAAGATGTTCAAATTATAAAGCGTGACAAACGCTTTATAAATTATTTTTAAATTGCCGAGGATTCCAACTTTGCTTCAAATTGAATTATGCGAGTCGTATTAAAAAACTTCATGTTTTAGTGCGTTAGTGTACTCGGGTGAGTTACACGCTTGTTTTATAAAGTGTTAGTCACGCATTATAATTTGGGCATTATTTTCTTCGGGATTGTGTTTATATGCTCATATACAGCTAATTGATCATATGTTTGTATGGGAAATGTGCTCATAACTTGATTAAATTTTTTTTTTAATAGTTCAAACGTGGATGTGTTGCTTTAACATAAAATGTAATTTGTATGTAATCTTTGATGTTTTACAACATTTTGATCATGCAAAATTATTGCGAATTAAAACCATTTCAGTTTGAAGTAAATATTTTAGAAATTTTGTAACTTTTTGGCTCTACTTGTCAAAGCTCAGCAGGGCTTATGTTACAATAAATTTTCCGCTGTTGGTTTGTTAACTGTTGATGCCCAAAGTATTTCTTTAACAAGTAAATAAACAATAATTTCTCAGAAATTGGCCTTGAATGTTTTGAAACACGATATTGTGAATTCCAAATGTGCGCATCAATGATTCAATTTAGCTAGATTTGTTGTTACTAGGGTAACCCTGGCAACCCTGGGTTCGATGGCCTTGATGGCATCAGAGGAATGCGTGGCGACACTGGATTGAAAGGAATGACTGGAGATTCTACTGATGGTATCCCTGGATTAAAGGGACCCAAAGGATTTGAGGGATTTCATGGAACCAATGGTTTGAAAGGAAGGAGAGGTAAGTGTAATGGGAGGAACTTCCCTAAATATCTCCCCTTCCCCATTTGGGGAGATGTACTGTATTTACCTTTAATGTCTGTCATTTCGTCTGTCACAAATCCTGTCTTTTGCAGTACATGATGTAGGTATTCTGATGTCCTGTGTCGGTTGTCTATCTATCGCCCATAAACTTTTTATTGTGTGTATTCTAGCACCCACATTTTTAATTGAATCTTCAACAAACTTACACAATATCGATATAACCAAAATATCTTGTGACAAGTTCTTGAATGTCGTAATGGTACTTGAAGCATAAATTATTGCACTTAATGACCTAGTGTGCACATTAGCACCCACTTTTTTCATTTGATCCTTAACAAACTTAAACAGTAGTTATATAACCATAATACCTCGGGTGAATTCTTGTTCGGTCAAACAGGTAATAATGTCAGAGTATAGTCCTTGAATCGTCAAAATTTTATTATTTGACCTTCCTTATGTTCATTACAGCAGGCACAGTTTTCATTTCATTTTCACCAAACTTGTATAACTTAGCTATATAACCATAGTTTATTGGGCAAATTTCATAATTAATGTCGGAATTATGATCCTTTAATCATCAAAAGTAGCTTTATTTCGTGCTACATGCACTCTGGCACCCACAGTTTTCCTTTGTTCTTCACCAAATTAAAACAGAAATTGTATACCTATAATATGTCGTCTAACCAGACTCCCGCGTTATCAAAAGTTGCCTTATTTGGCATTGTCTCCTCTATAAGGTGAGTGGTTTAAGGCAAAAGTGTCCTTCTGGTTTATACTACCTTCTAGAGGGATTTTTTTTAATAACACAAATCAAGGCTGTACTGAAGAGGTCAAAGTTCAGATAAGCAGTATTGAGCATGCATTCCATAACATTTTAACTGCTTAAGAAATCTTACAATATTACTTGGCACAAATGTTGTCCATATCATACAAATTGCCCACTCTGTAAAATCCATAAACCTTATGACCTCAGCAAGGGCTGGAAGAGGGAGGGTGGGGGTACATAATATTTGTTTTTGTGTAAAAAAACAACTTTCCAGTTTGTTTTTGGACTTGAGGGACGGGAGCTATTTTTTCACCTTCGTACTGCACAATATGTGTGTAATGGTTAACTTTCCAGTTGAGTTGTTTCTTCACTGCACATACAGGTTGTTAAGGTAACATAAATCAGAAATGAAATATTGTTTAATTCAGCTAATATTACATGATTTCGTATTCACTTTGTTGGCTACGTGTATGTTTTAACTTAATGGATGATATGAAGATCTTAATTAAGTTTACACTTTTAATTAAATTTCTTTTTTCATCATTTTAGTTTTTGTCACTGACAGTTTGAAAGAGCTTTAATAACGCAATTCCCTGTGAATGATTTCTTTTGTTTCCATGACTACAGGACAGAAGGGAGATTTAGCCCCACCTGTTGTGGTTGAACCAATGCGAGGAAGCAGAGGAGAGATTGGACCACCTGGTCGACCTGGCATGGATGGACTGCAAGGTTTAGATGGTAAGTTGACAATATTCAATATTCTTCAAAACATGCCTGAACCATGAAATTCTGCTAACAGTAGATATACTTGTTTTTGTTTTCATCAGTGGCTTGATAGACAGAAGATTGGTTCATGAAGTTTATTGACTTTAATTAAAAAATCAGTCACATGTAGTAGTAGCAAACAGTACAATCATTTGTTATAACATATGCTTCTCTTCCTGAATTTGTCAGTCAGTGGTACCATTTCCTGTCGAAACCCACTGAGAAATATTCCATTAAAAAGAGCTTAATTTAGCTTTATGTAAAATATATTTTTCAGCACTTGAAGTGAAAATGTGATGTTTTCATGAGATACTGCTTCAAAACAGCCACTCAAAAATATGTTTTAAGAAGGTAGCTTTTAAATTAGTGGTATAGGAGCTCGCTAACAAAACATTCTTTTAGTTTTGGCCTTTGAAGCAATATTTTGTACTAGGTTTTTCAACAGGGTGTCCTCATTTAAGGATTAAAAGCTGAATTTTGAGTTTTCATCAGGTGATGAAAAACATTAGGACCGTTTAATGTTCGTGGAGCCCAAAGGGCTTCTCGGCAACATTAAACTAGCCAAATGTTTTCATCACCCGATGAAACTCAAAATTCGGCTTTTAATCTTTATATTTACATTATATTCTCTAGCTATCTTAGATAAAACTATTGCGTTATTTTTGGTAATTATGATGTTTAAAAAGCAAATTATACGCATTAAACCGCAAAGTCAATGTCATGAATGTAACGGCAACGTTGTCAACATTCTGAAGAAGTGCACGCATTTGTAGGACAACTTACGGCAAACGTCCTGTGAAACTAACGGCACATGACGTCTCGCCAGCAAAACAAAATCGTGCAAATAATGAAATGCAAACTGGTCCTTTTAACTTTGCCCAGCTGCAAGTGTTTGACATTGGGAAATGAAATGCAGTAAATCTATATAGTTCATTTAAGCCGATTGCAGCGGGAATGTAAATATTACAAGACAAACTACAAATTTGGCAATCAGATGATATTATAACACAGTAGAAGTGGGTGGGACTAATGCCTAGTTCAGATAATTTTCTAAGGAAAAATAATCTTTCAGATAAGCTAGCTACACGTGAAAGGTTATGTTTATTTGATTGAATACTTGGATCGTTTTTATGCTATTGAGGGCTAAAAGACGACGAGTTAACCTAACCAATCTTTCCTGGGATGCTGGAAGGTTAACAAGTACTCGAGCGCATCCATCTATGCAAGTAACTGACAACTTTCCCACTTGAATCAGCAGTGAAAACGAATGACAATGAGAAACAAAGCTGTATATCAATCAATCATCATGGTGACTGTGGCCAGATGAGGATTCAAACTCGCAACTCCTTGATAGACAGTCAGATGTGCTACCAACTGAGCTATCCAGGTTGACTCACATTATTGAAAATAAAATAAAAAATTCAGCACATGTAAAAAAGAAAAGATTGCCATGTGCAATACTGATGATATATATTTTGCTTACCTTTAGGCCTGACAGGACAAAAAGGCTATCCTGGAGAGCCTGGCCGGGAAGGAATACCAGGAGAGAATGGAGGCATTGGGTTTGATGGTCAGTCAGGGACTCGTGGAGAGGAAGGTGCTAAAGGATACCCAGGGTTAGCTGGTGATTCAGGTCTTATGGGAATACCAGGACAAGATGGCCCATCTGGAGACAATGGAGCACCTGGACCTCCTGGAGCCAAGGTGAGATAATTTTGTACGGAAATATGACTAAGAATGAAGTAATCTTTTTACTTTGTAGCTCACCTGAGTAAAGCTCAAGATATATTTTATTTAAAAAAATGTATGTAAACAGTTCTACATAGAAATCTATATGTACATTTTAATTATGTCTTCTTTTTAGGGAAACCATATTGTTTTTTAGCTTTATGCCTGTTCTTCATTTCACAAAATCTTGTCTGAATAACATTTTTACCATTCAATGGTTTTTGACTGATACGGCTATTTGTGATTTTATTTGACTTAATTACAGCCCTATGCAATTTTGAATTAAAAATCTTGTGTAAGAGGCATACAAAGTTTTTTCCGCCAAGAAACAATTCATGGTTTTAAAGTTTTAATTACTTTCTGTTGTTGCTCTACATCACCTTGTTCATGTTTCACCAATGTATACTTAAATATATAAAAACATAAATCTAAGAAAAGCAGTCAGGTGTTTGATCATGATTTTGGACTTGTTCCAGTAAAACTGCATAATGTTTAATTGATATTGATTATATAGTAGAATAACAACCAGTCAAAACTTAAGTCACGTTTTAAAGAAGTTGAGTAAAGTGTTGGTGAAGCAGAAGCTTGATTCAGTTCATATAAGTCGTTTAATTTTAGATTTAGTTGCAAACTAAGCTTAGTACTTATTATTTGCTCGTGGAATTCGATAGAACAGTACTAAGTTTCGTTTTTGAAATGTCATTTGGTCAAGCTTGGGATGGAACCTATGACCTATGGCATGTGGAGCCAACACTGTACAACTGCCCCACTCAATTGTAAGAGATGTAACAAATTATAACTGTCTGATTTGCAGGGTGAAACTGGAGAGCCTGGTCGCTTTGTGGGCTCGTTGATTCCAGGAATGAGAGGAGATTCTGGAAGACCTGGGTTTAGGGGTCTTGATGGGAGACCAGGAGAGCCTGGAGAGATTGGCCAAAATGGGTTTCCGGGGTCCAAGGGGCCACAAGGTGTGTTAAAGAAATTTCTTTTAATTCAGCTTAAAAACTACTAATCTTTCTACCAAAATAAATATTCAAAAGGCCTTTCAACATTAATAAATCAAATAAAATCACATTGATGAGAATTGTAGTGGTAGTAGGAGGATTTTGTGTAATATTAGGTCGCATTTTTATTTTATGCCATCAAGGCTAACTGTCAGTCAGTGAACCTGGAAGGTTAAGCTGTACTTGAGCATCTCTGCCAGTTACTGATTACTTTCCCTCTTGAATCAGCTGTGAGAGATGATTGAGAATGAAATCATAAACAATAACTCTGAAATCTATTGGCCAATTTTATCCATACTTGTATTGTATATGTTAAGTTAGTAACATTTCATTTTAACCCTATCACCATAACAACACACAGACTCGTTACCCAGGTGTGCATTTACAGGTCTTGTCATTTACTTATTAAAAGGATTTATCTTCTGTTGCATCATTTTATACTTGCTACCGAAATTGTATTTTTAAAAGTCGAAGAACATTTGACTGAAACATTCACCTCAAACAATAATGCAGAATTATACAGATCTTGGCAGCCAATCCTATATTTATTATTAATTCAATGACGGTATTTCATATTGAATGTTTGAATTTTAATTTACTAATAAGCATTGTATCACACTGTCGGTCAATTAAGTTGAATTATACAATATACAAACCTGTCTTTAAGCAGTCAATCAAGGAAAGACAAAATGGGCATTTTAAGACAGCTTGTTGCTTAATACAAGTTGATTTACTCTAAAAGCATTGAAATGGGAATAGAAAATATAGTTGCTTAAGACAGGTGGCTGCTAAATAAAAAAAAATTTTAAAAAAATAAAAATTATAAAAAAAAAAATGCTTAATAGCGGTGACTACTTACACTGGTTTACTGTACATTTTATCTCTGTCCCTTGTTACATGGAAAATTAAAATGATTTCTCTTTGACAGGTGACAGTGGACGACCAGGACTGTCTGGACTCCCCGGTAGGAAGGGTGAGCCTGGTGGGGTAATTGGTGGACCTGATGGATACAAAGGAGAGCCTGGGTCACCTGGAGAAAATGGTCTTGTAGGAATACAGGGTATCCGTGGTAACGATGGGCTGCCAGGCTTCCCTGGTATAACAGGGGAACCAGGACAGCGTGGAGAATCGGGGCGGCCAGGACTTGGTGGTCTTAATGGTTTAGACGGTGCTGTTGGACCCAAGGGTTATCCAGGATTTAATGGAGCAGCAGGTAAATTTGGGAAAGTTGAGCATGCAAAATTAAATCAGTCGACCTGACATGAGAGCGACTATCACTCCGCCAACTGGCAGTGTGGTATTGTTTGTCCAAGTTGATACAATGTAGTGTTTACTTAATAGAGACCAGTAGCTTGTCTAAGGAAAATGGCAATCAAGGAAACTATATCAATAACTGAATTGATTACATACTATTTTATTGACAGCCTGTTTCAGATCAATTAGTTTTGTGTCATTATGAATAAGGATATAAACAGAGTTATAAGAGACAACACACCAATCTCTTCTTGCTATGAAAATTTATTATATATTTATTTATATGTACCTGAACTTTCACCAAATTTATATTAAAAAATGCATGACATAGTGTTGAAAATAATTCTAAATTAAGTTATATGATATTATTGTAATAAATGAATAGATGTGGTTTCAATCTAGTGCCCAGTACAGTAGTTCAATGTTCTCTGCAATAGTCCACGGCCAAGTTGTTCAAAATTTTATTAGCTTAACGAATTAGCAGAAAACTTGTTTAAAAGTTTTTATAGCGAGTGCAATAAATTATAGAAGAATAATGACATTTTGTTACAATTGTCAGTAAATTGTCATGAATGTGTTGAATCTCCAAATACCTTGATTTGAAAATTCATCTTAATGTGGTGTTATGTTAACAATACTTCAAACAACTGGGCTCAGAGCTCTAACAAATCGGTGACCCCGGCAACAATCCAATTGCATTTAGGCGTTTCATTTAGGCCATTATAAATTAATTGCTAGATTATCATCCTCACCCACCCCCTAATTTTCATGTCGCCCCGACCCTTTTTATTTTCATAAAAAAAGACACAAAAAGAAAATCAAAATTTTAAAAATGAAAATAAAAAATAAAATCCTCCCGCCCTCCCCCGTTTTTAAGAAATTTTGGATGATAATTTAGCAATTGATTTATAATGGCCTAATACCAACAATATGAAAATACTGTAAATGGTGCGATCAAAGTAATAATTTAGCAATTATTTATGAGAGTTTATCTCACATTTAGGACTTTGATTATTTACCCAGGGTTTTGGTGCTTTCTTTTGTACATGTTTTAACATAATATTTTTTTACGTCTGCACCAGGGCTTGAAATTCCATAGAAAAGCCACTTGCTCTACCTTTTCAACATTTTTAATATTGAATGCTTAAAATCAAAGAAATATTATGGTCAGTTTAAATCTTACTTGTTCTGACCAAATTTTCACTCGTCGTGGCAAGCAGACAAGTAGAATTTTCCAGCCATGAGCGCTATTCAGTAAATGGGGGATGGGGTATAGTAATACCCCAATTTTGTCCATCCAGAAATTGTGTCCACTCAGTAACACTGTTCTCTGTAAAATATTGAGATGAATTTTGTGGATGAATTCCATATGATAAACAGGAAGCTAGTTATACCCCCGACAAACGAAGTTTTGAGGGGGTATATTGGAGTCACCCTGAGGTCGGTCCGTCGGTCTGTCGGTCGGTCTGCAATTTTCCTTGTCCGGAGCATCACTTGAAAAGTACTGGATGGAATTTCATCAAACGTCATACAATGGTAGAATATAATGAGAGGAAGTGCAGTGTACATGAAACATAACTCTATTCTTGCTAATTACAGAGTTATTGCCCTTTGATATTTTTTCTTGTCTGGAGCATAACTTGAAAAGTACCAGATGGAATTTCATCAAGCTTCATACAATGGTAGAATATAATGAGAGGAAGTGCAGTGTACAGGAAACATAACTCTATTCTTGCTAATTACAGAGTTATTGCCCTTTGATATATTTCCCTTTGATATTTTTTCTTGTCCGGAGCATAACTTGAAAAGTACCGGATGGAATTTCATCAAGCTTCATACAATGGTAGAATATAATGAGAGGAAGTGCAGTGTACAGGAAACATAACTCTATTCTTGCTAATTACAGAGTTATTGCCCTTTGATATATTTCCCTTGTCCGGAGCATTTCTTTTAAAGTACTGGATGGAATTTCATCAAACTTCATACAATGGTAGAATATAATGACAGGAAGTGCAGTGTACAAGAAACATAACTCTATTCTTGCTAATTACAGAGTTATTGCCCTTTGATATATTTCCCTTGTCTGGTGCAGTACTTTTAAAGTACTTTTAAAGCCATCAGTGATAACAGTTTAATAAAGTTCATGAAAGAACCAAGTTGATGAATACATGGAGTTCAAGCAAAGCAGGTTCGATATTGTATTCCTAGTGCTCTTGTTTGTTTCTTATCCATAAAATTGTTGTCCCTCAACATAACTCGAAAAAGTATAACATTTATTGATTGCCATGAAAGCTTGTACACTGCACAATAATTAAAAAGACCGTTTTTAATTTTAACAAAACCATAAAAAAATTAACAATACAAAAAACTCAATCCATAACATTCTCTTTTATTAAGAATTTTTTTTGTCTGGAGCATAACTTTAAAACTATTGGATATAATTTAGTAAAACTTCATACAATGGTTAACCATTTTCTGTCATGGCGGCGTTCGGGGGTATTCATCACCTTCAGTGATAGGTCTAGTTATCCCTATTACAAGTCTGGTCAAGTTAAAAAAAGAATATCTGCTCATTAACATTTAGTATGATAAGCTGAGATAAAATTGTGAATAGCTAATTTGTTGTTTTTTTTTACCTTATTAAACAGAGGGCTTCTTCCCGTTTTTTTTATCTCATTTGAGGCCAACAGAATTCTCAAAATATTTCTCTTTTTTTTGTGGTGAATATTTCTTGCAGAAGGGGATAAAAATCACTGGATATGAAATGGTCTTAACAGTGTTGTGCATTATTTTCCGTTTGCCATCCCTCATCCACCTCAGTTGAAGGCTTGGGTTTCTTCCCAATTTACACCTGAAAAAGCTGTGGCAGTTTTCTTCCAATAAGATAACTCTAGACATAGCTAAATGTCGCTTGGGTCAAACCCAAAGTCAATATTGCTTGAATTAGTTTTTTTTTCTGCTCAATAGCTATTGTTCTGTCTAATAATAATAATACTAATAAAAATTATAACTTTATTTTTCTAAGGTTATGTTTATGCCAATGAAATTTTGTGAATTAACTCCAATTAATTAAAAAATATTTTTTTACAATTAAATATTTTGCTCAAGGATGCCTCAAACTACCAAGACAGAGGATTGAACCCATAATCCTCCAGCTCTGGTGCTGATGCTCTACAACTAGACCATTCGACCTTGACAATTCTTATCCTTTGTTTTTAATAATAACCTGATACTCACCTTCTGGCAAATTGTAAAGAACCTCTGAGATAACGGGTGTACATGCAGATCATATCTCGTTAATTGACAAGATGGGGAAAACTTTTTTTTTTGCATGGAAACAAATTGCTATACAACTCTGTACAATTATATAAAAAGAAGACAGAAACTTTACAAAATGTGCTAGGAGTTCTCTTGATGAAGGTATGTGTATTTGATATTTCAGGGTTGAAAGGATCCAAAGGAAGTATGGGTAGACCGGGTACTCCAGGGCCAAGTGGACTAGATGGTGTGAATGGTTTTGATGGCATGAAGGGTAAGATTCAATAATTTGTGTTTTAGTTCCTTTAAATCGCAAGCATAAGCTTTGAATTTATTGTGTATCTCTTTGAATATATTATTTGTATCTGACGATGAATACGCTACTTGTAATCTTAACAGAGATGTCCTTTACTGGAATTCAGTCAGACAAACCTTGACGTCATCTATTGTGAAAGTTGTACTGCAATTGCTGAAATTTAACTAAAGTAAGTAAACTCCTGGCTCCAAAAATGCATATAAGCAAGTTCTAGACTTCTAAAAGACTACATAGGAAGATGCAGGGCTCTTGAACGCACTTTTGGGAATGGGGTTGGGACCCCTGCCTTTGGGGAAATGCCGTTATTTTTAAAGAAATTGGGAAAACTACATAGTACAGGTTCCTTCACTCTATATAACAGTATATGTGTATTGTATATGTTTACCACTTGAATCATCATACGACAGGACACATTGTACTTCATGACGCATTGAACTACATGACACATTGTACTGCATGACACATACTACATGATACAATGTACTATGTGAAGTATTGTACTACATATGACATAATGTTCTACATGAAACATCATACTAGATGTCACAATGCACTTCAAGACTACCTGACACATTGTACTTTATGACACATTGTACTACATGACACACTCTACTACATGACTACATGACACATTCTACTACATGACCCATTGTACTACATGAAACAACATACTACATGAAATATCATACTAGATGACACATTGTACATGACACATTGTACTACATGATACATTGTACTACATGAAACAAAATACTACATAAAACATCATTCTACATGAAACATCATTGTACATGAAAATCATACTACACAACACAATGTACTACACGACACATTGTACTACATGACACATTTTACTACATGAAACAACATACTACATGAGACATCATTATACATGAAAATCATACTACATGACACAATGTACTACACGACACATTGTACTACATGACACACTTTACTACATGAAACAACATACTACATGAAACATCATTCTACATGAAAATCATACTACATGACACAATGTACTACACAACACAATGTACTACATGACACATTGTACTACAGGACACACTTTACATGAAACAACATACTACATGAAACATCATTCTACATGAAAATCATACTACATGACACAATGTACTAAATGACACATTGTACTACATGAAACACTTCACTACATGAAACATCATACTACATGAAACATCATTCTACATGACACATTGTACAGCATAACACAATTTACTACATGACACATTGTATTACATGACACACTTTACTACATATAACATTATACTACATGAAACATCATACTACATGACACATTGTACTACATGACACACTTTACTACATGGTCAGCTACCACCATTGAGACGAGCTCTCTGATTGGCTGAAAAAAGTATAGGGATGTTCAGGGCATTTATTTTTATAGTAAGCTTAATTGTGGTTGGATGAAAATGTGAAACTGGCAAATGATCACAATAAAATATAAGTTTATTATGTTTGTGTCAATAAAAAATTAGAATTATGTTTCTGTGACTGTCTTAATTCATTTTATCAAGGAAACTGCATGGAAAGTAAAATTGGTGAAATTTACTTTTTTTCATGCTGAAAGTGGGGGTACCCAACTTCAGGGGGCAAAAAGTGGTAAAAAGTGGTACTTTTGACCCCAATTTGGGGACATTTTTATTTGAGTCTAGGACAGTACTTTAATATGATATAGGACTTTTTGGTCCGCCAATGTTAGAAAATGTGAAAATTTGGTCAAACGTTATAATGTAAGTCTATGGAAAACGCAATGGTGGTAGCTGACCTAAACAACCGCGACAACATTTTCTAAATTTTCATCGCATTAGCTTCTTTTTTTCTGTAAATAGTGCAACTGGGGTGCTTGTAGGGAAATGGCAATAAAATAAAAAAAAATTCCGCAGGTTGATCAATTTTCGCCATTTTTTCTTTTTTTTTAGAGGTTTTTATTAAAAATAAGGGCCATATGGCTTTAAATAGCCCACAGAATGTTCTACTCAGAATTTTAAATGCATTTAAGTGAAATACAGCGGAATGATGATAGATATGTTAAATTTTGACAAAATATACTGTTTTATTTTATTTTAAGGTACCGTATAAGGCCATTTTAGGAAAATTTGGTTAAAATACCAGGTTCAGTTTATCGCGATAACTTGCGCCTTGTCCGCTGAAATCGCACACTCAAGAACCATTGAAAACACTAGAAATGATCTTAATTGCATTGGGAAACAAAAATACACATGAAATAGTAGGTTTAAGAACTGATTTTGAATTCCAAGCTCAAAATATGTGTACTTAGGTACTGAATTTGGATTTTGAGCTGAAAATGGCCCACTTTTGACATTTTTTTCATTTTTATCCACTCAGAACCAGCATGCCATGCCATATTATATAGCAATTTTTCACATTTAACCTCTTTTATTGTGCAGTTATAAGTAGAGCCAGTTGAATAGTTGCAATAACGGGTGCCTGGTTGTATCTATTGCACTTCAATGTTGCTAAATCACTTCACAATCTAAACATATTACATTCAAGAAATACTTGAGTTATATAATTTTGGAAATATTTTCCATTTTGCCCTATCTTGTCTGACATTTTTTTTACTTAAATGTAACATTTGATGGATAATTTGTAAATAGAATGTTGTAGTGCAAGAAAATTGTGGGTTTTGTGCCCCAAATTCCCTAGAAATGGTAATAATTGTGATTTACTACTAAAAATTATGAATTTTCATGCTTGACTGATTTTGATATAATTTCTGTCATCTTTACATATTTTTTAATATAAGACATAGAAAAGGATGTATACCCATTCCACTGGATTAAAGAAATATTAAACCACTAAATAAATATGACATTTCTTCTATCTTGGTAACCGATGTTCCGAAAGGCTCTCTTTCTACCGGAAAGTGTGTAATCCAAATGTAATCCTTTAACCGAAGCGACAATGAAATTTTACGAAATGGTTTAATTTATCATTCCGTTGTTAATTTTATTCGATCAAATGCATTTGACAACTTCTTTATAAAAATATCAACACATTTATTATGAAATTAGAGCAAATGGTCAATTTAGCCTTTTTTCATATAATTTTAGTGGGTGGGGTATGAAATTATCATGTATACACATTTTTTATGCAAAGGAATCTTAAAAGTTGATATGCAAAGCTATCATTACATGTTTATATACCTGTTTCCATAATTATATAAAAAAACAAGAATGATTAGATCAAATATTGTAGGTCAAGTGTCTAAGTAAATTTGAACTGAAGTACAGTTTTGTCATTGGGAATTTGGTAAAATTATGTATACTTTTTTGTGCCTGGAAAAGGCCACATTTTCATCAAATTATGTAGCAGAAAAATAAAAATGGTATCATTTTGTTCAGAAATATTTATTCTATGAATTTGCATCAGTGGAATAATAAAAAAGCGAAATTAAATGCCCCTTTAGGTCAGTTACCACCATTGAGACGAGCTCTCTGATTGGCTGAAAAAAGTATAGGGATGTTCAGGGCATTTATTTTTATAGTAAGCTTAATTGTGGTTGGATGAAAATGTGAAACTGGCAAATGATCACAATAAAATATAAGTTTATTATGTTTGTGTCAATAAAAAATTAGAATTATGTTTCTGTGACTGTCTTAATTCATTTTATCAAGGAAACTGCATGGAAAATAAAATTGGTGAAATTTACTTTTTTTCATGCTGAAAGTGGGGGTACCCAACTTCAGGGGGCAAAAAGTGGTAAAAAGTGGTACTTTTGACCCCAATTTGGGGACATTTTTATTTGAGTCTAGGACAGTACTTTAATATGATATAGGACTTTTTGGTCCGCCAATGTTAGAAAATGTGAAAATTTGGTCAAACGTTATAATGTAAGTCTATGGAAAACGCAATGGTGGTAGCTGACCACATATAACAACATACTACATGAAACAACATACTACATGGAATATCATTCTACATGAAAATCATACTACATGACACGATGAACTACATGACACAATGTTCTACATGACATATTGTACTGCACGAAATAGCATACTTTATGAAACATCTTACTACATGACACATTGTACTACATGAAACATCAAACTACATGACACATTGTTCTGCATGACACATTGTATTACATGAAACATATGCAACACAGCTAACTGCATGAAACATTGCATTACATGACACAATGTACTACATGAAACAACATACATGAAACAGTGTGCTACATTAAACAACATACTACCTTAAACAACAACATACTACACAACACAATGTACATGAAATATTATTCTACATTAAACATTGAACTACATGAAACATTGTACTATACGACACAGTGTACTACATTAAATAACATACTATATGGAACATATTTGAGTAGCTGATTTAAAGATGTATTACGTATATTTCAGGTGAAGGTGGAGAGTCGGGTGTCCCTGGACTACCGGGACTTGATGGTATGCAGGGAGTAAAGGGAAATCCAGGAGAAGCTGGCTTCCCAGGTCGCGTTGGACTGCAGGGACGTGACGGTGTTCCTGGGCTCAAGGGCATGGTTGGTAATCCAGGAAGAATTGGTCAAGATGGATTCCCTGGTCTTCCAGGTTTGGATGGACTTCCTGGCATTAAAGGTCCCAAAGGATCACAGGGTGGCTCAGCGAAAGGAGAAAGAGGTAAGACAAGTTTCCGTGTGGATGGTAAATTGAGGTAAATGATATTGGGAGAAATTGGGCTGACTTGTGTATTTCAAAACATAAATAAAGAATTAAGGAGGCATGACTGTTAAAAGGCAACATCATTGGAAAGTTAAATGTTCAAGCTTTAGTTTATACAAAATAAATTATTTAAATATACTCAAAGACTCAAAAACCAGAATTTAAGAAGAGGTAATCATGATTTTAGACTTGCTTGACTATAAATACATAATTTTATGGTTTAGCTGCCAATGAAATAATAATGATATTTTCTGATTTCTGACACCTCCATAATTATGTTTTATTTTTCTGTCAATCCAGGACAGGGAAATGACAAGAAACTATGTCATTGTATAAAATTTTAAATATTTAAAATACTGTCATTTATTTTGGCTTGCTTCTACAAACAACTTTTCTGTGAACAATCTCAAATTGAAATTAAATATAATTATATTCCTTAAAACTCAGAGTCCCCATCCTAACCTGTTTAACACTTTAGGTGCCAAATTTCTCAAAATACACTTCTCTTAGGCCATTATAAATCAACTGCTAGATAATCATCCAAATTTTTCTTAAAATCGTGGAGGGCGCGAGGATTTTATTTTTTATTTTTATTTAATTTTTTTTTTTTTTTAAGGGCTGCATGAAAATAAAGTTGTGGGAGGGAATGATAATCTAGCAATTAATTTATTATGACCTAAGCGCCAAATTATTTTCGTGATTGCGATATATAACAGTGGATCTTAATTAAACTGCTGTTATAAGAGAACTATTTGAGATATCTGAATGAAACTTTTCAGGTATGTTAATTATATATTCTTCTTTCAGTATATGTAAAAGAAAGTTTTTATATATATCAACTTTTAATTTCCTGACGGATTGAGATGATGAACTGGTAAAAATCATAGAAAAATAAGAACAGGTGCATCAAATGTAATATAAAACTTTTCTCAATTTTTTTAGCTCTACTGGCCAAAGGCTTATGCGATGGCGCTTTGTCTGTCGTCTGTTAGCAGCACTTTCTCTGAAACCACTAGGCCAATTAAACTGAAACTTCACATGCATGTTTCTGTTGCATAGAAGACTATACAGAAGATTTTTTTTTTTCGATCTGAAATTCAAGATAGCTGCTGTTACTAAAAATAGTCCAAAACTTAAAAAAATCTTCTTCTCATGAACGACCTAACAGATTTTCAAAATGTTTATGTAGTAATGATGACAAGCTATAGTATTGTTAGATTTGTTTAAAAGGTGTCCCTAGGGTTAAATATGACCCCGCCTCGAGGGTTCAATTAGGGGACACATGTCATTATAATATTTTTTATTTATTGGAAGGCGAGCAGAGCTCTGACTTCCTTAGCTGTCGTGCAGCTCTAGCATCTGTTATACACTACTAAGTATGGCAGGAACCGCCATATCCGTCCGACTGATAAAGAGTTCACAAGTTTCAAAACGCATTTACCGTAGCAGAGGACGTATTATACAACAAAAGATGATTAAAGTTTTTTAAATATTGCGGATATTTTTCTTTACAAAAGTTCAAAAGTACGATACGGGAAGCATGCAATTTGCATGGAAATGCAGAAGAATACACTTCTTAAAAAACGCGGCAATTTTCATTGATAAAAAAATGTTTTAAGCATTTACTACTATGCATAGTAACGTCATCTGATGAGGGTGAAATATAATCTCTAACACCATTCGACATGTAATCATTAATGGGGTGAAATATTGACATATTTTCGATATAATAACTCATAGTTTGAGTAAATAGTAATTGTTAGTGAAATTTTATTCACTACGGATTGTCCTCTTTTAATTTTGATAGTAAAATAACGAAATTAGGTTCGGGGCTATATTTGTTGTTTATAGAAAAACGTGCCAATCTGTCATCTTATGCAAGCAGAGTTTAACGGTTAATTAAGTCATCCGACCGTTATGTTTGTTGTGTTTCTGTGTTGTATTTTTTAGATTGATTAAATCTAGGTCACGCAACACCGTTTATAATGCTATTTATTGATTATTTATATTGATGATTGAAAGCTATATGAGAATCAAACATAACTCAAGTCAATATATGCGTAAATCTATAAGTAGGTCTTGTTTGTTTTGGTCTAGACAAAGAGTTATGGATATGTGTTGTATATTCTCGGACAATCAGGAACATTTTGTGCTGAATGCGTTTCGTTATCCATTAAGCATAACTATTGAACTGGAGATATTAAAATTGACTGGAGTTGTACATCACTACTCAATTCTTTCGATTTTGGAGAAACATCAGAATATGAAGGTTTGTTTGTGAAGCTTTCGTATAGGTTGTTCATGTTGATAACTTTATGTGGAGATGTGGAAAGGAATCCTTGACCACCACGTTACCAGTTTACAAAATGTACGGAAATGGATATTTTCACCAGGGTCATCAAATATTCAGTCAATTTTCACACGGAAGACGGTGTGTACCATGGTGTTTGCATTTTTTCAAATGCATTATTAAAACCGTTAAATAGCTACTGTTGGAAAAGTATTGATATGGACTCTGAATTGCATGCAGGAGATTATTTATACAGATACACAAAAGAAATATTAAACACACCACATTCTTTTCTAAATCCCAATGAAATGCCTTTTAACATATCAGAAATCTAACTAAGTTTTCCAATTTTCCGAACCTACATTTTCAAATTAACCCAGGCAGCTAGCCTTCCCTCAGGCCCTTCAGGCCTTTGATTTTTTTTAAAATAGGGATACTATGGGAAAACAGAAAATTCTCTTTTTCTTTCATCTATTCTGAAACCACTAGGCCAATTAAACTGAAACTTCACATGGATGTTTCTATTGCATAGGAGACTATACAGAAGATTTTTTTTTTTTTTCGATCTGAAATTCAAGATGGCCACCGTTACTAAAACTAGTCCAAAACTTAAAAAATTCTTCTTCTCATGAATGGCCCAACAGATTTTCAAAATGTTTATGTAGTAATGATGACCAACTATAGTTCTGTTAAATTTGTTCAAAAGGTGTCCCTAGGGTTAAAAATGACTCCGCCCTGATATTTTTATTGCATAGGAGAATTTCAGAAAGTGCTATGGCCACTATGAGTCAGTAGAGCGTCCTCAGGCTCTCTTGGGCCTCTTGTTTCTTCATAGATTTATTTCAAAACATAAAATGGGCTCTTGCTTAGACTTGCTCTCTTTTCCAACGCAAATTTAGAGTTGAAATTGTTCAATGCATGTATTCATTTGACCACCTCTTCCTTAGTTCAGGCTATTTCTATCATCGCTCATGCATGAGTGCAAAAATACCACATCAAAAACATAAAATTTGATGTTTTTATTATAAAAAAAAGTCTCCATAATATTGCGAATTAATATCTTACAATCGTAAACAGGTAATTATCATGTGTTATCTCCCTGTGATTGTCGTTAAATCTGGTTTATAATAAGAGACATTGCCAAAGTTGCCATACATTAGTGCACTGGCATTAACCGTGGTGCAGTAAAATTGGTGCAAAAAGAGTTGAGACTAACATATATGTCATGTCTGGACAACCACATTCATTTGTCAAACACTATAATAAAAATGTTCACGTATTAATGTCCTGTAAAAAAATGAACCTTGTGTAACGGTAAGGTAAAATCATTAAAAACCTAAACAATACTAAGGCCTTAAACTCTTTCGCAGCCAAATTTCTCAGAGTATATACTTCTCGATGCCAAATATAATTCCAAGAAAAACGTATAAATGGGGATATAATTGTGTACTACGGCTTCATAACTATAACTTACTAGTGCTAATATTGTTATGAAACTTACAGGACATGCTGCATATACATTTTACTTAATACTACAAATAACCTTGACCTTAAATACTATTGCTATGTGTCCATGTATCTATGTTGCCGTTCAGCACTTTGGTGGTTGATGGCAGCTAATGAGTTAACTTTACTGTTTAGGTTAAACATGACATTGAAATCTTCCTTGTTTCAGGTGAACCTGGACCTACTGGTCCAGATGGTGCTGATGGTGGTCCAGGTGTGCAGGGTGAATCAGGCTTACCAGGAGATATGGGGATTCCAGGTAAGTTATGTTCAGAAGCATCAAAGTCCTAGCTCCCTGCCCCCAACAAAAAACAACAAAAACCTTTCTATCATATCATTTATTTAGTGGAAGTATAATGGTTTAATTATGTCTGTCTGTTTTTCTGTCTGTCCAAGAAGTATTGTCAGGCCTGTACTTACTTAATGCACTGATCTCTTTCAGTCTTCCTTTAAGTCTGTTTCCCATGACATGATATGTTATGTGTACAGGCACAGTCAAAAAGTCACTTAAAGGTCATATTGACATTTAGGGGTCATACGAAAAAGGCCTTATGGATACAGAATGTTGTATTTGTGTCTGGTCTGAAACTGTGCCATGCATTGTGGGACTTTCAAATAGCTTTGCACAAATGATCACAATGATATGATAATGTTTTGCTTTTAAAGCCTTGGTACATAGGTCAACGTCGCACTTCGAAGGTCAAACATTTGAAAAAAAGTGTTACATATTGTCGAAGTAAAGTGTTTTCCCCTATATCAGTCATACATGTAGCTATATATGAAACTGTAGTATTGTGATGTTTTATAAAAGGCGGTACTAAATAGTTAATATAACTTTAACAGCATTGCAGAAAATATTTTCTGTGTTTCAGCATTGAATCAGCACTATTTCAAAGCAAACATAAGACCTATGTTCTACAAAACAACCTGTTCAAAACTTGATTATATATAGCAGGGTGGTAATATAGTGGATGGAGTGTTGGTAGATCATGCCAGAGGTTGCAGGTTTGATCCCAACCTCAACCCAGTGCCTCTCAAAAACAACATAAAGTACTGCTTTTACCCAGGAAGTGAACTCGAGAGCCGTTCATACCAAGTTCTAATCTTTCTTCACAATTGGTTCGATTTCGAGCCCGACCCATTGCCTCTCAAAAAACAACACAAAGTACTGGTTCTACCCAGGAAGTGAACTCGAGAGCCGTTCATACCAAGTTCTAATCTTTCTTAGCAATTGGTTCGATTTGAGCCCGACCCAGTGCCTTTGAAAAAACAACACAATGTACTGGTTCTACCCTGGAAGTGAACTTGAGAGTGGTTCATTCAATCTCTGATCTTTGTTCGCAATTAGTTTTATCTCCAGCTCGACAGAGTGCCTCTCAAAAAACAACACTACGGACTGGTTCTACCCAGGAAGTGAACTCGAGAGCAGTTCATACAATCTCTGATCTTTCTTCAGAATAGATATAAACATACGATCAGGGTAAACAAAAACTTAACATGACTTGGACGTAAGGTCAGAATTTGTTTTGTATATAGAGGCTGGTGTAATGCTATGTTAAGGAATAATTGCAATGTGTCTAATTAGTTTCTATCAACACGGTGTAAGGGGTTGTCTTGGAAGTTTTCAGTTTCAAAGTTTACTTGTAGGGGATTGGGGAGTAAACTGTGACAAAGATACTTTCTAGTTATAGGTACTGGGAGGACTTGTGTTTGCTACTTTTTTGCCAGTCCTGCAGGGCTGTTTTGCAACATGCTGTTTGAAAGGCTGGCTTTATCACTTTGGATAATGTTCAACACTACAGAAAACATTCCAAATCTATTCTACGATTTGTAACCATGTGTTCAAGAACCTAGATTACTATTTGGAAAAACGCTTTCAAACATAGTAGTTTAAACATAATAAATAACCTGTTGTAGGTATCTGCTAAGCTTCACATGTCGAGATTTGTATTTTCTTGTTCACTGACATTTATAGGTATTGATGGTCAACGCGGTGAAAATGGTCGTGATGGGCGAGAAGGGGAACCAGGGCGACAAGGTTATGATGGTCGTAAGGGAGAAGAAGGAGAGGATGGTTTCCCAGGATTCTCAGGACCAAAGGGTCAAAGGGTAAGAAACAATTGTAATAGTTAGGACAATAAAATGTGGAAAAAATCTATTTGTTGTTTCCATACCTAGTCATAATAATGCAAACTGTTACAACATTTCCTTTCTAATTTAATCTTGTTGTATATCAACTAAGTTCTGTTGGCTTATCAGTTTGTTAGGTGATATATTGTATGTTCACTATCCTGAAAACTTAATGTATTAAATTCCAAAATACTACGATCCAAAAAATTCCATATTGATATTGAATACTGCTACATAGCAATAGCACTAGAAAATATGCATGTTATGGTTACTTGAAGCAGTCTGATGACGTCAACGGTGTTTAACCAATCAAATCTACATGAACTTTAGTTTCCAACTCTTTCATCATTGCTCATGTCAAGGAAGAGTGATATGGAGATGTGTTTGACAAATAGGTGAAAACACATGTATTGAGTTCATCCAGGAGCCCAGTGTGACTTTGAAAAGATGTGAATTGGATGGTTATATGGCGTCGGACTGCTCCAGGTAGCCATTACATGTTTATTTTCTAGCGCTGTTGCTACATAACCGTATTCAAAATAGATACGAAATTTGGCAATTGTATACAGGAAATATTACTTTTTGTGGCGATATAATTTTTATTCATGTGCTATATTGAATGTCAAAAATATCTCAAAAGTCTACATATTTTAAGAACATGCCTCGTAAGGTCATAATTAGAAATCAAACATGAAAATGGTCTTAAATGTGTATAAAAGAAAGTGGTACTTGTTTTTGATTTGTTACTGTGCCCTTTATTGAAGGATTTTGAAATGACTATTACAGATCAAGATCGGTAGCTTAAAGGTCATGGTCATACATGGAGGTCAAACATGTTGAAAAATGCCTCAAATATGTATATCATCAGTGAAATACGTGTCGGCTCTGTTACTGTGTCATTTTTATACTTGTTGAAAAAGTTTGTTATAAAAATACAATCCGACTCTGGGTATTCATTCATAGTAAATGTGGCCTCTTATTTCCTGTCTGTGTAATGATGGTACGTTGATCATGTAACTTGCAGGGTCAGGATGGTTTGTCTGGACGTGTAGGAATATTCGGTCAGAAAGGAGAGCCTGGTAGAAATGGTGTCCAAGGTGAACCTGGTCGCCAGGGACAGGATGGTGATATAGGTTTCGAAGGACGTCCAGGAATGTTTGGGCTTGATGGATTAAAAGGACCAGAAGGTGACCGTGGTATAAATGGCTTGCCTGGTGCAACGGGTGAAAATGGTTTCCCAGGACTGTCTGGACCTGACGGCTTTAAGGGACAGCGTGGACTCCCAGGGCTACCTGGCCTTCCAGGTCAAGCAGGCTTTAAAGGAATGTCTGGTAAGTGTTAATGATGCATCATTCAGATTAGAATTAGCTGGTTATATGTTTCTGGAAAATCGAAAAATAGGAAGCAGATTTTGTGCCCAATAGTCAATTATTGTGCACCATTCAGAATTATTGGATAAAAGATGTTCTGCAAGGTGTGCTACTAGAGCATTTTCCATAGAGTTTCTGTCCACAATATCTGGAATTAATATACACAACATGTCTCTTAGCTTTAAACATTCTAATACCAAAGATTTTAAACAAAAATTAACTGCCCTTCTGTGTAATATCAATCAGTTGGCAATTATTTCTCAGAAAAAAACCTTGGCCACAATATGCAGGCTTTCAATTGAGCCCTACTTTTCCTACTGTTGGATCATTATTGCGACATGCAACTTCTAATTAATGTTGGGTCATTTACGCATAAGTTGGTGATATATTACAACTGTTTACTATCTGATAATAGGTTGTCTGATCATTATTGCATTTTAAGCTCGCCGGGACGAAGTCCAAGGAGAGCTATTGTCATGACCCTGGTGTTGTCATCGGCGTCGTCTGTAGACACCCAGGTTAAATTTTGGCGTTTAAGTTTCAGTTATCTATGCAACCATTCATTGGGTGTGAATGAAACTTCACGTGTGTTCACCATCATCAATGGAACACACAGAGACAAGAACCATAACTCTGGATTGCTTTTTGGCACAGTTATGGCCCTTTTGGACTTAAACGTGTCTAAGTTCAAGATATCTATGCAACCACTCATTGGATGTGAATGAACCTTCACATGTGTGTTCACCATCATCAATGGAACACACAGAGACAAAAACCATAACTCTGGGTTGCATTTTGGCACAGTTATGACCCTTTTTTTACTTAATTTTTTAGGTTAAAGTTTTTTTATCACGTAAGATATCTATGCAACCACTCATTGGATATGAATGAAACTTCGCATGTGTGTTCACCATCATCATTGTAACACACAGAGATAAGAACCATAACTCTGGGGTGCATTTTGGCAGAGTTGTGGCCCTTTAAGGCTTAATTTTGTCTGTATTGTAATGAGTCAATTCAGTGTTTACACTGAATTTGTTGTTACGAGTCAATTCGTAGTTTACACTGAATTTGTTGTAATGAGTCAATTTGGTGTTTACACTTATTTTGTTGTAATGGATCAATTTAGTGTTTACACTAAGTTTGTTGAAATGAGTCAATTCGGAGTTTACACTTATTTTGTTGTAATGAGTCAATTCATTTTTTAGTTGAGTATGAACTTTTCAGCAGTTAACCATGGAACAGAGTTCTTTAGCCTCGCCCCCAGATCAGCAATCGAATGATATTCTAAACTTAATGATATATTTGATATTTCAGGTGATTCTGGCTATGACGGATTTCCCGGTAGTCCTGGAGAAGATGCCCTACCAGGTATGGAACTTACGATGAACATTCAACACTTTCCTAAAATTTATTTGTGCTGTTCTTGATTCAGCTTCAACTGTTATGTTAATCTGATTTGTTATTTAGCAGCACTGGTTTGCTTAATGTAAAGATCTGTTTCAATCTTTCCATAAGCGCTGTCCGTGACTGAGGTCAATACCTCTTAGATCACGGTAACATTTGCAGATTAAACATGATCACCACAACATGATGATGTGTCTTTCGCAAGTCACTTAGAGGTTAAACATTAACCGACATTAGCCCCTATGCTGAAATTTGCACAGGGGGACAATAGTCCCTTCATGATACATGTTAATTGATATAGAAAGTTGTATACATGTCTGGTCTGTTACAGTGTCATTTATCCTGTGATTTTGAATTAGCTTATTTGTTGAGGAATTTTTGAAAGTATTCAGCACCAATAAACAAATATTACAGGGAATATTCGAATCTCTATGGAGTCTGGTGTAGTTCAGGAACTGATGAGTTTCTGTAGTTGATATTGATAAAAGAGAAGAGTTTCTGTAGTTGATATCGATACAAGGGGAGAGTTTCTATAGTTGATATCGATACAAGGGAAGAGTTTCTATAGTTGATATCGATACAAGGGGAGAGTTTCTATAGTTGATAAAGATACAAGGGGAGAGTTTCTATAGTTGATATCAATATAAGGGGAGAGTTTCTATAGTTGATAAAGATACAAGGGGAGAGTTTCTATAGTTGATAAAGATACAGATACAAGGGGAGGGTTTCTATAATTGATAAAGATACAAGGGGAAAGTTTCTATAGTTGATATTGATACAAGGGAAGAGTTTCTATAGTTGATAAAGATACAGATACAAGGGGAGGGTTTCTATAATTGATAAAGATACAAGGGGAGAGTTTCTATAGTTGATATTGATACAAGGGAAGAGTTTCTATAGTTGATATCGATACAAGGGGAGAGTTTCTGTAGTTGATATTGATACAAGGGAAGAGTTTCTATAGTTGATATCGATACAAGGGGAGAGTTTCTATAGTTGATATTGATACAAGGGGAGAGTTTCTGTAGTTGATATTGATACAAGGGGAGAGTTCTGTAAATAGTTGATATCAATACAAGGGAAGAGTTTCTATAGTTGATATCGATACAAGGGGAGAGTTTCTGTAGTTGATATTGATACAAGGGGAGAGTTCTGTAAATAGTTGATATCAATACAAGGGGAGAGTTTCTGAAGTTGATATCGATACAAGGGGAAAGTTTCTGTAGTTGATATTGATACAAGGGGAGAGTTATGTAGTTGATATCGATACAAGGGGAGAGTTTCTGTAGTTGATATCGATGCAAGGGGAGAGTTTCTATAGTTGATATCGATACAAGGGGAGAGTTTCTGAAGTTGATATCGATACAAGGGGAGAGTTTCTGTAGTTGATATTGATACAAGGGGAGAGTTTCTATAGTTGATATCGATACAAGGGGAGAGTTTCTTAAGTTGATATCGATACAAGGGGAGAGTTTCTATAGTTGATATCGATACAAGGGGAGAGTTCTGTAGTTGATATTGGTACAAAAGGAGAGTTCTGTAGTTGATATAGATACAAGGGGAGAGTTTATGTAGTTGATATCGATACGAGAGGAGAGTTTCTGTAGTTGATATTGGTACGAGGGGAGTTTCTGTAATTGATATCAGTATGTGATATCGGTACAAGGGGAGAGTTTCTGTAGTTGATATTGGTACCAGGGGAGAGTTTCTGTAATTGATATCGGTACAAGGGGAGAGTTTATGTAGTTGATATCGGTTCGATGGGATCTTGTTATGGATAGATTATTGGTAACTCACAATAGAGGTTGAAAGTTTGATCCCAGGCTCTCAAAAAAGTGCAAAAGACATTCAGTACTGCATGGTTTACACTGGGAACTTCATTGCTATATTCAAGTGCTGAGGTCACCACCCAATTAAGTGAACAACAGGGATTGTTAATTAAGAATATTTTAATATTGTGGGAGGGGTATAAAGATGTCATTTAAGTTTTTTAAATGTTTTTTCTTTGCAGGACTTCGGGGCCTTCAGGGTGAAAGGGGACGTCCTGGACTATCAGGATTGGTGGGCCAAAAGGGAATCCCAGGTGAAGATGGCATTATTGGAATGCCTGGTTTACCTGGTTTCTCTGGTGATCAAGGTGTTAGTATCCAGGGACGGAAGGGTGAACCTGGAGAAGATGGACTACCTGGATTTGAAGGTATATTTTACTGCAATATATGTAATATATTATCAGTGCTCCAGATAAGCTTTTCTTCTACTAAGTATTTTACTTCATAAATTAGTATGCAATTGTTATTTTCAAAATATTAAGAGTAAAAATGAATTCTTATCAAATTGCCATTTAAAACTAATCTGCACTGAAATTGAGATTTTACCCCATGATTTAAATTTCAGTGCTTTATTTAGAAATGTCAATGCTTATATACCCCCAAATATTGTTTGTCTGGAGCACTGTATTATACCAAGATAACACCCCCTTGGTAAAGGATTCAGTTTTAAGTTAAAAGTAAATAAAGTTTTTCTGTTACTGTGACTTCTATACTAAAGTATTATACATAGTATGAATTTATGTTGTGTTTACAGGTGTACAAGGCATGAAAGGTTACCGCGGGCCAAATGGATTGTTTGGACTTAGCGGTAGGAAAGGAGAGCCAGGTATTAATGGTGAACAAGGAGGCTTGGGCCGAGATGGGTTGAATGGATTGAAGGGCTTTGCTGTAAGTATCATCAATCGAGAGTAGTGGGATTGATTGTGTAACCTTTCTCTACAAGTCATAATTCTGACAAAAATTTGAAGTGTTCTGAAACAAAGCTCTCCGAGCCCACAGTGGTATTGTTAACTCAAAAGGACAGATCCTTAAATTGATTTGGATGTGTGTTTTTTAAATTTCAAAAATTTTGGTTTAATTGCATGGAGACGGCTATACCTGGCCCTTGTGCTATTATTGTTTCCATTCTTCAGAAGTGTTTTCTACTTTCTGTCTATTTTTATTCTGTTGATTTTTAACAAACTTCCACAGTGGTTCTATATCTATATTTATCTCAACTGATCAAATTTTAATGTGAGCAAACATCATGTCCCTTTTGTAATTGGTCTAAAACAATTAATTCAATAAAAAAAAACATACCTCGCAAAATGATAACTTAAATTAATGTTTATTGTGTTTTGTGTTACCTGTAGGGTGACCGAGGTTTTGCAGGTATTGATGGTCTGAAAGGAATGCGTGGTGTGGATGGCTTAGAAGGTGTGCCTGGTCGATCTGGTTGGTCAGGAAACTCTGGGTTGGATGGACCACCAGGTCGCCTTGGTCAAACAGGAGACAAAGGTAAGAAGTAAACTGGTAAAGGATTGTAAATGAAACAATGAATGATTAAATAAAAACTGAAGTGACAGAAATAGTTGTAATTTAAATTGAAGTGAATGTAACTGATCAAATGGAGTAAACAAAACAAGTACTATTACAATTAAAATATAGTGTTGCAAAGAATTGCATTAATATTGAAGGTGTCCTCCGTTGCTGAGTGGTCCAAGGTGCCATCTCAAGATCACTTGTCTCTCACCGCTATGGTCGTTGGTTCTAGTTCCACTCGCTCCAAAAACTTGTGTGAAAAAGTTTGCCAGTTATTTACAGCAGGATGGTGCTTCTACTCAGTCTGAGGTCTTCCTCTACCAGTAAAACTGGATATGCCATATATAACCTGAGATGTCTTGAAAATGACGTTAAAAATAAAACAATAAAGGAATTAATGTAACAAAAAATCCTGTAATTTATTCAAGAGTAACTTTATAAAAGATGTTAATTTAATTTCATGTTATGCAGTAAAGGATTGTAATTTCAATAGGGAAGCGCAAAGTGTTGTTATTCAAATAACACAGTAAAGGATATAATTAAGATTAAAGTAACACCATAAACGATAGTAATTTAAATTATATTACAGGTCAGAAGGGAAAACAAGGCCCCATGGGACCTTTCTCTGTTAGGATGCCAGCAGATAGTAAGGGAGAGAATGGTTTGCCGGGATTCCCTGGTCGCAATGGCCGTGATGGCAGAAAAGGGGAACCAGGTATATATAACAGTGTCTTGCAAAATTATGTTTTAACCCTTTACTCCATAAATACCAATCACAGAAGGCCTTTGAAAACAGTGCAGGAAGAGTTCAGATTGCTCGTAACGAGCAATCTGAACACTTCCTGTACTGTTTTCTACTCTGTCAATTAATATAAACATAATTCACCCAATAATTCAAAAGCCTTCTATATTAAAGGTGTCAAAAACCGTCTATATTAGAGGTGTCTAAAGGCATCTATATGAAGTAAAGGGTTAAAGTCAAGAAATACTTTCAATGTTGTTTAATTCCGAAATTTTCACACTTGATGATCTTAAAAGATTGGCACCATACTTGTAAATTGATGTTAAACTGTTTGGATGATGCAAACTGATGTTTAAAAACTGTTACTATATAACTATATTTTAGTTTCATTAGTCAATAGAATCATCTCATTTCATATGCACCATCTAACTGCTCAAGTGAAAGTAGTTTGTGATTTTTGTATGTATCTGATACATAAAGGTAACTTTTCAATGTACGAAAAATAAAGTTATGACGTTAAAACGTGTTTAAGTCTTAACTTTCTGTATCTGATGTCTGCAAACGATTGCTATTTCCTATGAAGGCTGAAATGTAGGAGTGTCCATACTAATTAGCATTTCGCTCAACAATGAAAATACCCTTGTAGGAGTGTCCATACTAATTTGCAGCATATGGACAACGAAAATAGTCACTGAAGCAAATGTAATATTACTGGCTTTCTGAATGTCTATGTCAATCGTGGTTGATTTCAAATTGGTGTTAGATTCAGAAATGTTAAACATCATTACAGAAAGGTTCTGCAATATGTTGTATTAACAGGATGTATGTCTTGTAGATTCAGATCAGTCCGTTAAAAGTGATTATATCGGCAAGTTAACACATACACGCTGTTGATAAAGGGTGTCTGGAATTTTATGCGTAGTGTATTACTGAGACCATTTTTTAGATGCAATCGTAAAGGGTTTTCTGAGCACCTAATTTCAACAAATAGAGGAGCAAATCACCACTTAAAATGGTTTATTTTGTAAACAAAAAAAACACGAAAAAACAAAAGGTTGTTTACCTTGACAAATCCGGTCTAAAAGTCGGCGCCTTCAAAAATCGGATCCTAAAAGTCAGCGCATAGGTTACTGCTGTCCCATTTATTAGCGATGTTTTAAGACATAATTATAAATGTCTACTTTTATGAATTTTATATTTATTTCTAAATACACAGATACCTAATGAAAATTTTCTTCATTACAGAATCAAACATTAAATCGACAACTTATCAATCGTATTAACTTTGAACTATGAAAAGTTGTCCATTAAAAAAACTCCTTAACTATATTTCTATGGCAACAATATTTTAATTTAGAATAGAAAAACAAGTACTTGAAATGCACTATTTATGCATCGTTGGATAACCCCGGGTGTCAGTTTTATACATCATGGTGGATGTAGAATAACGCAGTTGATACTCTGGGGTATCCGGCGATGCATTAATGAACTCAAAACCTTTTTCAACACAGGATGGCATAACCATTCCATATCCGCCAATCTCATTTCTTGTAACATGTGTTTGTAGAGAAACACTGTAATATACTATGTTTTTTATTTGAATTAGTTACAATTTTCTAATGAGAATGGCTTCATAATGGTCAATACCAGTATTTCACTCTGTGAATCGTGTATTACTATCAATCCTTGGTTCATGAATTTAAGTCCCCATCTGACCACCATCATCGTGATATATGACATTATGTCTTATTATCACACCTCTCAACGTTGATTTAAGCAGGAACGTTATCCGTTACTTGCTGAGATGGGTGTGTCACTGGATGGCATAACAATGACACTAAATATTCAAACAAACAAATAAATGGAGCCTCTTGGAACCTTGAGTCCTTTGATTATAATTTGGTATCACACACAGTAATATTTTGGAATCACATATAATGGTATTTTTGTATCACATATGGTAATGCTGTGGTATCACATACTAATAATTACAGTTTTATTTAATTTCACATGATGATGTCATGTTTCAGGATTACCTGGAATCGAAGGAAGAATTGGAGAGAAGGGTTTCTCCGGACAAGTTGGACTTGTTGGATTGGCTGGCATGAAGGGTGACCGTGGTAACGATGGAATAGATGGAATTCAAGGTCGTGATGGACTGAGAGGTCTCCCAGGTGACCAGGGCTTACAAGGGTTGGATGGGGTTGCAGGATCAGGTCCTGGAATATATTTTGCCAGGTACGTCTTGAAGGTTTCATGATAATAATGCTTAATGCCCTATTAAATAAATTGTGTTACTCAGTTAATTACAAATAATTGTTCTCTCTTGTGAGAAGGGAAAAAATCTTGGTTATCACAATAATAAATTTAAATACTATATAGGGGTACGTTTCACTTACCTTCGTAAATCTTGTAAATTTCATATGAACCAGTTGTGACACCTAGGAATGTTTCATTAGTGCAATATTTTTGCAAATTTTAAAAAATTACTTAAAATTTACAAGAGTTGTAATATTTGGTTGTTACTTAAGGTAGCCTTAGTTTACATCTCGGTAACTACTAGTCGTACATAAATGATATATCAAAACTATCTCCACTTTCACAACCATTAGGAGCACAAATTTGAAAACTTGGTTTTAGACAGAATTATTGACCTTTTTAAACTTAAAATGTCACTTTCATCTCTTTAATGTCAACACTTTGTTACATGGAAATAATAATATCTTGGACAATAAAAATATTTTTGTATTTTACAATGTCTAGACCTGTATTGAATTCACTAAACATTTTGATAAGCAAGTTTTTAGTATTTGACTCACAGTGGAGCCCCTCATTTAAGGTGAACATCGGATTCTTTCTTCACTTGTAAATATGTTTCATTACTATCTTGATTGTTTTATGTGAATAATTTGTTTTTGGGAAGAGTCAATTTAATGTTGGAAAACATGTGGCCTGACCCTTTTGCTATTTCATGTCTACAAACAAACAATAAAATATGTTTAGAATAAGTTCAAATTTTAATTAATGGTTGATGAAAACTCATGTCATTCTTGGTCATCCAATTGCTTTTATTTTCAGACAAGCTTTCAAGAGTCGAGTGCCCTGTCTTCTCTTATCTCTTTATTGCAAAAATGTGTTCATATATGTTGATGGTTTTAGTTTGTATTTACAAAAATACATTTATTTTTCAACAGAGTGTGTGTGTTTTAATGAAGAAAATTACAATTTACAAACATTAATGGGATGAGTAACTTAAAACACATGAATTCATACAGTTAAAAATTGTGAATTGGGTGTGCATTATAGATAATGACATTTTTAATGAAATTGGCCGCCATTTGGGAATTTCTCATTTTCAGACATTAAGCTGTGCCCGAGATATGGCAAAAAATCATTGGAGAAATTTACCAATTTTTTGTTGTTTAGCTCATGGCCCATCTTGTATAAAGGTTGTGTTTGTTACTGAAACTGTTGATATCTAAAAACATACTTCATCTACCAACTGCATGAACTTGAAAATGCTTACAAATATAAGTCATGTTGTTAATGAGGCTTTTTATTGTTCTGCTTTTTCCTGAATAGTTGTGGCAGAGCTTTTCAGAGTTTAACAAATTAATCTTAAGAATGTAAAGCCTGGGTTCTGTGGCTGTGTGCATGCTTGTGTGTGTTACACACTAATTACACAGTGAATGTTACACAGATACACATAGTACATGGAGTTTTATTGAACAACTATTTATAGAAATTAAGATACAAGATATACCATTACAGACATAGTCAGAACACATACACGCCAGATTGTCCGCAGGGTACAGCGAAGATGTGGGATGGATATTCAATGGCATACGTGGTCGGAAATAGTAGACCACATGGTCAAGATTTAGGTAAAGGATGGCATAGAAATTATATAAATATATATATCCTTTGGAAATTTTACAGTTGCTATTTTTAGCACTTGGAAAATCCAGAATAAAACTAATATACCCATTAATAGTTAATAACATTCATAACATTGTTGCACGTCTTAATATGTAACATTTTTATTAATAACTTTGATACTGACAATAAGAATATAAATATGTAAAACTATATAGCATTAAAACAAGAATATGGTCTGAGATAACTTTATAGTTTGCGCATGTGCTAGATCTGTGGTGTTTCTCATAGAAATTTTCATCACCCCTTGAGGTTGCTCTAAGAACTATCTTATGTGTGAAGGGATGGAAGGCATGCACAAATTTGTAACTGTTAATTATCAATGATACAATCAGTTGTATAGTTGCTGAAATTATCCTCAATGCATGTTGACCCTGCTATACTCTTACAACTTAACCTAAGGGGCCACATCTACATGTTGATGTCCACAAAATGATTCAACTTTTTTTAAATGATTCAAATGTTTGTAATCGGAAAGAAAAATATGTAAATTCTTATTTTCTAAAAGGTCGTTGTGTAAATAGTTGTATTCTTTATTCTTTTAAATTAAACTTAGTTAAACCAATTCTGAAAAGTTTGGAATGCACTTTCCTAATTACTGGAAATCTAAATGTTTGTAACAGGCATATGACAAATGCAAAAAAAAAGATGGATTTCATAAAATAGCCTAGTTTTTAGGATTTTCTATATATATTTATATATATATATATATATGACCAATTCGACATATTATCCTTAAAATATAGAACACTCACCATTTCTCAGTAAGTGGACAGCTGCAGTGTTTGTCTAATATTCTAATGATTTGTATACTTAACAAATTAAAAAAGTTTGCTTTTTCTCTACAAAACCTTAACAAGTTTGGACTGAAACGAGCACCTCAAATGTAATATGTTTACCAGCATGATGAATACATAATTGCTTGATTAGCTTGATGCCTACCTTTGTATTATCACAATTAATGTTAACCTAATTCAGTTTGCGGCTTTGTTTGGCTCCCAGTCAATACATTGTCATATTCACCTCTTCTAAAGGGTAATGGAATGGTCCAAACACAAGGATGGAAGAGTCTGTTATAAAAAAATTGGGAGTTAACAGTAACTCACAAACCTAACTATCATAGTATACTGTAACTAGATAGAACAGTTCTCTCCTTACAGACATAGTCAGACCAGGTTGGACGCTATATGTCCCTCTGGAACCAACAAGCTGTGGGATGGCTATTCATTGGCCTTTGTGGTGGGTAACGCAAGACCTCATGGACAAGATCTAGGTATCAATATGTGATTTTCATGTGCAGTTTGCTTACTGTTTGCCAAGTGCTTACTGAAGATCAAGTGCGTTCTGAAGATCAAATCAAGTGTTTACTTTATGTCAAGACCTTACTGAAGGTTAAGTGATTACTGAAGGTTAAGTGATTACAGAAGGTCAAGTGCTTTCTGAAGGTCAAGTGCTTACTGAAGGTTAAGTGATTATAGAAGGTCAAGTGCTTACTGAAGGTCAAGCACTTGCAGAAGGTCAAGTGCTTTCTGATGATCAAATCAAGTAATTACTATATGTCAAGTGCTTACTGAAGGTTAAGTGAAGGTAGAGTGCTTTCTGAAGATCAAATCAAGTGTTTATTATATGTCAAGTGCTTACTGAAGGTTAAGTGATTACAGAAGGTCAAGTGGTTTCTGAAGATCAAATCAAGTGTTTACTATATGTCAAGTGATAGGTGACTACAGAAGGTCAAGTGCTTACTGAAGGTCAAGCACTTGCAGAAGGTCAAGTGCTTTCTGAAGATCAAATCAAGTGTTTACTATATGTCAAGTGCTCACTGAAGGTCAAGTGCTTACTGAATGTTAAGTGATTACAGAAGGTCAAGTGCTTTCTGAAGATCAAATCAAGTATTCACTTTATGTCAAGTGCTTACTGAAGGTTAAACACAGAAGGTCAAGAGCTTTCTGAAGATCAAATCAAGTGTAGTTCAGTTAAATATCCATATTTCTCTGACAAAATTCAGTTGAAGTGGTAAAGTTAGATAATGTCAGAGTAATGGCATTGAATCTTTAAGAATGGCACTGTATTGCCTTTCATTCTAATGTAAGGCCAAAATTTTCGACTAGGAATGCAAGGCCATACGGTATACTGAATGGAATAGCTAACCCGCCACCCGACATTTCATATACCTAACATATTTTATGTATTTTCTCCAAAAGTATCAAAGCAATTTTTTGAAATTTTGACTTAAACTAGAATTAACATTTAGGCTTTGTAAAATACTTAATTGCCGGTTATTGTCATATACAAACTTTAATATCGCTACACCATGTTTTGACATAGATATTAGAAATACAAAAGTGGCAGGTTAGCTGTTCCGTTCATTATATTTGATTAATTATTAGTTGAACAGGCCCAATTTGATTGTCAATTCGTTGAGTTGTTTACTCTTGTGTCACAGGTAGACAATTGAGGACCATTGTGGCCTTATTCTTTTATTATAAATGTAATCTTTAAAATCATACATATAAAAAGATATATATATATAACATGTAAGATTTTCATGAATTTATAATTTTTCACAGATGAATTTAATATACATTATTTGAACTGTTGTGCAAACATTGTTTACCGATAAATAAAATTATCATAATAAAAAAAAGTTTTATTTTAAGCAAGTCAATTATTATTTACTGTATAGAAATGGTGCGAATGTTGCTTGTACAATGAGTTGGTCTAATTACTTCAACTTAATTGTACTCTTTGAAGGTTTCAATACTAAATAGACAATTTGTGATTGGCGTTGAAGAGGAAATTGTTTGACATGTGGTATGTCATTGATTCCAAATTTTTCTCTAAAAGTTTCTCTATCCTAACATATCACAAAGATCTTTGTTATAAACAAATAGGTTGTCTGTTGACCAAGCATAATTTGAGGTTTGGCAATGCTTACTGTTGTTTCTCTTTGCCACTCTCAAATAGATGGCACTTTTATGTACATGTATATTATTTACTCTTGTCCAGTGTGCAACAACTTTTTTTATAGACATATACATACAGTATTTTTCCTAGCAAATGTCCCCAGGGTCTTATTTATAGACATATACATACAGTATTGTTCCTAACTAATGTCCCCAGGGTCTTATTTATAGACATATACATACAGTATTGTTCCTTACTAATGTCCCTAGGGTCTTATTTATAGACATATACATACAGTATTGTTCCTAACTAATGTCCCCAGGGTCTTATTTATAGACATATACATACAGTATTGTTCCTAACTAATGTCTCCGGGGTCTTATTTATAGACATATACATACAGTGTTGTTCCTAACTAATGTCCCCGGGGTCTTATTTATAGACATATACATACAGTGTTGTTCCTAACTAATGTCCCCGGGGTCTTATTTATAGACATACTTACAGCGTTGTTCCTAACTAATGTCCCCGGAGTCTTATTTATAGACATATACTTACAGCGTTGTTCCTAACTAATGTCCCCGGGGTCTTATTTATAGACATATACTTACAGCGTTGTTCCTAACTAATGTCCCCAGGGTCTTATTTATAGACATATACTTACAGTGTTGTTCCTAACTAATGTCCCCAGGGTCTTATTTATAGACATATACTTACAGTGTTGTTCCTAACTAATGTCCTCAGGGTCTTATTTATAGACATATACATACAGTATTATTCCTAACAAATGTTCTCGGGGTCTTTAGAATGGTGGGTAGAGAAGCGTCTTTTTCAGTTCCGCAGCTATCAAATTTTATGTATTTGGAGTCCTGTAAAATCTTAAATTATCCCTATATTAACTAAACTATAATTTAAGATTATAAGACAATGTTTTTGTTATGCATGTGATGTTTTGGAGGAATGGGGGTATAAAAGGTGGGTTGTTTATTAATAACAATACGTTTTACATCTTACTGCTGCCTAGAATTCAATCATAAATAATGTTGTAAAATTCAAAATGTTTCTAAAAGAGTAAAAAGTAACTATTCATTTTATATATTATAAAATAATTTCATTGCACTGAGATTTAAAATTGAATTTTGATTTCTCGTTTCCAGGAAAACCCGGAAGCTGTCTGCGACGATTCAGCACCATGCCATTCATGTTCTGCAACATTAACAATGTTTGTAATGTTGCATGGCGCAGTGACTACAGCTACTGGCTGTCCACGCCCGAGCCCATGACAGCCATGATGAACCCAATGGAAGGTGCCCAGATTGAGCCCTACATTAGTAAATGTGTTGTTTGTGAAGCCCCATCTGAGGTAAGTTTCAGGAATGGCCATTGCTCATCTGTTTAACCATCCATACCTAGAACAGGACCTAATCCTTTATTACTCTAATATCCTATGACGAATAAATACACCCTTGTCTTTAGTATAAAAAACATATATATATACACTTAGTAGTCAGAATATAAGGCCAAAGAGCAGTTCAGCTATGTGGTTGGAGAGCTAAACATGAGGAATGGAAAGAAAAAGAACACTGGTGTCTTAAAGGCAGCAAAATTGAGTATATATATATAGCATTTGCTAAAACTCGGTTCTACAGGATCTGTTATCAAAGTCGTAGGTTCTTTGTTTTCGATGTGTTAATTTGTTGTTTTGTTTATGAAAAATGACTCGGGGGGGGGGGGGGGGGGAGGGTTGCATCTAAAATGTTCATTGGTGTTTGTGTCATATTAGACTTTTGTGAGGGTGGGGGGAGGGGTGCGGGAGGAATGTTAAAATTCTATTTATTCATCAGTCGTCATAAAATTACATGTATGTGCAACTAGGAGGACATCATATTTTAAAACTTAATTTACTTTAACTGACTTTGACCCTTCTTTCACACATATCAAGTATGGTTACAGTTGTTACAAATACATAATATGTTTGTTTGAAAGGAGACTGCAGTAGTGAAGAAGCAAATTTTAATTTACTTACCTTGAAGGAAGTAGCAAGTCTACTGTCATGGACCGATAAATTTTCTGCTTCTTTCTGTCCTGTTTCTACTCTCTCTATCATGTTCAGTTTAGTTTCTCCCTCAATCTCTTCCGCATTTAGATGGATATTTGAGACATACAATTGTACATATAACTTACAGGTGGTAGCTGTTCACAGTCAGACCATGAGGATTCCAGACTGTCCTGTTGGCTGGGGTGGTCTCTGGATTGGTTACAGTTACATGATGGTAAGTATTCTAGATGACAAACAATATAGGGGTAACTGTTAAGGTAGACCTTGTGAGAGTAGGGATTGTGTATGTTTGTCTGCCACCCATGTCTATGTACTGATGTGTAAGGTGATTGTGTGTGTTTGTCTGTCACCCATGTCTATGTACTGATGTGTAAGGTGATTGTGTGTGTTTGTCTGTCACCCATGTCTATGTACTGATGTGTAAGGTGATTGTGTGCGTTTGTCACCCATGTCTATGTACTGATGTGTAAGGTGATTGTGTGCGTTTGTCACCCATGTCTATGTACTGATGTGTAAGGTGATTGTATGTGTTTGTCTGTCACCCATGTCTATGTACTGATGTGTAAGGTGATTGTGTGTGTTTGTCTGTCACCCATGTCTATGTACTGATGTGTAAGGTGATTGTGTGTGTTTGTCTGCCACCCATTTCTATGTACTGATGTGTAAGGTGATTGTGTGCGTTTGTCACCCATGTCTATGTACTGATGTGTAAGGTGATTGTGTGTGTGTCTGTCATCCATGTCTATGTACTGATGTGTAAGGTGATTGTGTGTGTTTGTCTGTCACCCATGTCTATGTACTGATGTGTAAGGTGATTGTGTGTGTTTGTCTGCCACCCATGTCTATGTACTGATGTGTAAGGTGATTGTGTGCGTTTGTCACCCATGTCTATGTACTGATGTGTAAGGTGATTGTGTGCGTTTGTCACCCATGTCTATGTACTGATGTGTAAGGTGATTGTGTGTGTTTGTCTGTCACCCATGTCTACGTACTGATGTGTAAGATGATTGTGTACCCATGTCTATGTACTGATGTGTAAAGTGATTGTGTGTGTTTGTCTGCCACCCACGTCTACTGATGTGTAAGGTGATTGTGTGCTCTGTGTGATGTCCATGAGCACGACACTTATCTACATATGCTTAGTACTGGCTCTACCCAGGAAGTCTTATCTAAGTTGTAAGTACTTGTTTAATACAACGGAAAAATAAATAAGTTAAAAAAGTAATGCTAAGATAATGCCAATAGAACTATATTATATATTTGATTGATTGAATATTTAGTTGATAGTCTGACACATTACCGACTGAGATAATCGGGCCAGGCATGTATATTTAATCAAAAACAAAATGAAGCTTTAAATGAAAATTTGAAGCTTGCTTTACATGGTACAGGATACGGTATATTTTATCAATCTATCTTGTTTTCTTGCAGTCAAGTGGTGCTGGTGGTGATGGAGCAGGTACCGATATGACATCTCCTGGCTCCTGTCTCGAGGACTTCCGAGCCACCCCTCTCATTGAGTGTCAAGGTCGTGGCACATGCAACTATTATTCAACATCCACAAGCTATTGGTTAGCAACTATAGATAGTAACGCTCAATTTAGAACTCCGTTATCCGAGACTCTCAAAGCAGGAAACCTCCGAATGAGGATAAGTAGATGCCAAGTTTGTTCAAGAAGTACAACCTTCTAGATGATCATGATCACATCACCAAAGTAAACATATAAGCTTCCAGTTGATTATGAATGATGATTGGAATTCAACTCTAGACAGCAAGAACATGAACTAGAGTGTAGCTGAAAATGATTTTGTTTCACCTATAAAAAAAGATCATAACTAATTTTCTTAGAATGAAAGAATGAATTGGAGATATTGTGGTTGAGAGAAAAGAAAAATCTATACTAACAGTATTGTTGTAAGCCTTTAAACTGATTTACATTAAGGCAATTATTTCTTTTAACTCGTATACATAATTATCATCATCCTTTATAATATGCTTTATATGTAAACCTGTTTCATGATTTTATTGTTTATACATTTTAGATATTTTGTTTTGTAAAATATAATTGTGCATAAATATAGGAAAATCTGATTTCATCATGGTGCTACTGAGATATATGTATCTATGCAATTATTACTTAACACATGTTTTTAAATGTCGAGCCTTGTTGAAGCATATTTTATCTAAATCCCCTGTGCCTCGCACGAGTGGAGTAGCGGTGCCTGCATTATTTTTGGTGTAATATTGTAAAAATTTAATTAGATATAGTCCTCTTATAAATATATTTGTTAAGGTTCTATGTATCATTCTACAGGAGGAATTGGGAAAAGTTCAATTTGTGAAAATTTTAATTGACTTTTTCAGTTATTGGAAAATTAGCTAAATTGATTGCTTCTTAAGTTCCGCTGGACACGAAGATGTTGTTTTTCTTAAAGAGTGGTATAAATTGTTTACCCCCTTAAAAAAAGAGGAATCTAAACATGCTGGATTCGTGATATTTGTTGTTTGACACACATTTACATACACAAACATAAATGTGCTACAAAAGATGAGCTTTTTTTTATTTTATTAAGTAGTTGTACAAATATGTTTCAAACAAGAAAGGCGACTGTGTGTGTATTGTGTAATATACCATCATATATTTGTATATTCATTGTTAATTGCATCTTATGTGCCAAATATTTCATCAGTTTCATTTAAGTGTATGAGCTGCTGCCTTTTGTATGTGTGTGTGTGTGTGTGTGCGTCTGTTTGTGATAGTTTGGAGGTACGTAATTTTGAAATGATATTCGCTGAGATCCAGATTCATCTTGACCACCAGAGAAAATGAGACATTGAATACATTGTATAGCATCAAACTTTGTTACATGTTCATTTCAAACAATTGAAAAATCCAGTCTCTAAAACACCCATTGCCTGGCAAGTAATAATTGGTCTGTATGATTTGTGTTTTCATGGGCATTTCAATCTATGTATGAATTTCACTGGGTCTATTAAAAAAGATCAAAACTTGTAGCTGTCATTAGAGTCTAAGTCTAAAGAAAGCGTGTACAAATACCCCAAAAGAATGAAAGTAAACAACATTTCATGTAGACCATTATTACTTACCAGATAGAAGATGCACTTCAATTACAAGATTTATTGTAAAATTTGAAATCGAAACATAGCATATAGTTACAGACAATATGAAAACTACATTACCACTACTAGAAACGGAGAGGAATTTTATTTATTTCATTTTTGCAATACTACAAATGTTTGCATAATTGGTTTTACTCGAGTTCCAGATTTCATTATGCCAATCTTTAAACTGTGCATGTACCTTTCTTCTAATATGCAGCTTTCTATAAGCAATACTTTATAATATGATAACATGTTGGGAGTATCAAGAAGTGATTGTATGCAAGGATGCGAGATATAAGCAGTGTTAGATATATCGATCCTAGTATCTCAAACATGACATTTACATAATTAGAATAGGCCAATTTGTAAATAAATGTACAGGTACCAAATGATTTTGTTTTATATGATTTTACAATTTAATTATTCATAACAGATTTAAGTTGAACAAAATTTCTGAAATTCAAGCAATTATTCAAGGTTTTTGTGTTGATTTTAAAATGTGTAGATGTGAATTTGGTCCTTTTTCAGTTTCAACGGAGACGATGATTTGGTTACTATGGATATGTATTGACCGATTATATCATTAATGTTTATATTACTATGTTAGAGGGATGTGTGTCAGTATTTGTTTGTGTTGTTCTGTTCTAATGACATGTCATAACAACTGCTTGCCACGGCAACATGTATGTTACATGGCGTTGTCACAACATCAGACGTCTTCCATGTGTAAACTTATCGCTTTTCTTTTGGGGTAGTGCATTTACGCTGAAAAATAAACAGGTTTTGAAGTAAATCTACGTTTGACTTTGTAAGTGAATAATACCCAGTTGGCAGGAGATCAAGTATTCTTTGCTGAATATATTAAATGTGATCAAGAGATGTTATAAACACAAGCATATAACATCTTTAAGAGCGATTTAAATACCAATCATGAGGCCTAGTTAGCTTGCTCTTAAGGATATCCGGACTATCAATCCAGTGGCCGGGAGTTGATTCCACAACTGGTAAACCAATGGTCTGTTAGCCCGTAATGGCAAAAAAATGACGCTAAATATTCAAACGGAGAAATAAAAGGCCTATCGAAAATAAAAACTCATTTGATAAAATGAAAAATAGTAGTTTTGACAATTTACGGGCATCTTACTTAAGTCAAAACCTTGGATTGTTAGAAACTTCAGAGATCTTGTAATTGTATACAACATATCCAGGTTTGATTAAAAAAAACAATGGCTCTGATCATTTATCCAACATTGATTATCCAATTTGGCCTAATTGAGAATATGGTAATACAACTGCTATGGAGATCAAATGGAAAATGCGAGTGCCGGTGTGCAGATTACATGATGCAGTTTTTGATATTTTAAGGGCTTTGACTTTGACACCAATTATCCGATTTTGCATGGTCAAGAACTTGTGAATGATGTTTTGAATATATAACTATTGTGTAATGTTGGTGAGGATCCAATGAAAAACTAGGAATTCTGATGTTCAGGGGCTATTAATCTTGACATTTATTATCCAGTTTGGCCAGTTCAAGAACAATAACTCACCTGCAACTTTGAATATGCAGGTGCTGGAGTGCACACGAAGTTGATATTTGCTGATGTGCAATGTATAAATTTACCCCCACCCAATTCGGATTAAAAATCTTCAAATATGTTAATTTTTAACTCTACTGGCCAAAGGCCAGAAGTGCTTATGTGATGGTACGTTGTCTGTCGTCTCTTAGCAGCATTTTCTTTGAAATCGATTGGCCAATTAAACTGAAATTTCACATGGATGTTTCTATTGCATAGGAGACTATACAGAAGTTGTTGTTTTTTTTTCGATTTGAAATTGAAGATGGCCACCATTACTAAAAATAGTCTGTAACTTGAAAATCTTCTCCTGAACAGCCCAACAGATTTTCAAAATGTTTATGTAATAATGATGACCAATTATAGTTTTGTTAGATTTGTTCAAATTGTGTCCCTAGAGTTAAAAATGGCCTAACCCCGAGGGTTCTGTTAGGGGACAAATGTTATTATAATAAATGTTTTTTTCTTTTTTAAAATGGAAATAATTTTACCTATATCTTGACAGAAGTATTGTTTGGTGAAGGAAGTTTAAGGGTTTGATTGCAGAAAAGAATTTAGGGACTAAATTTACGTAGGAATATTATAGGGGAAACTGATTTTTTGGAGGCGAGCAAAGCTCGGACTTCCTTAGCTGTCGTGCAGCTCTAGCATCTGCTATACACTACTACGTATGGCAGGAACCGCCATATCCATCCGACCGATAAAGAGTTCACAAGTTTCAAAACGCATTTACAGGAGCAGAGGACGTAGTATACAACAAAAGATTCAAAGTTTTCTTTACAATGTTCAAAAATACGATACGGGAAGCATACAATTTGCATGGAAATGCGAAAGAATACACTTCTAAAAAAACTCGGCAATTTTCATTGATTAAAAATGTTTTAAGCATGCATTTATTACTATGCATAGTGATGTCATCTGGTGAGGCGGGGATATAATCTCTAACACCATTCGACATGTAATCATTAATGGGGTGAAATATTGACACATTTTCGATATAGTAACTCGTAGTTTGAGTAAATAGTAATTGTTAGTGAAATTTTATTCACTATGGATTGTCCTATTTTAATTTTGATAGTAAAATAACGAAATTATGTTTGGGGCTACATTTGTTGTTTATAGAAAAACGCGCCAATCTGTCATCTTATGCCAGCAGAGTTGGGTCATCCGACCGTTATGTTTGTTGTTGTTTGTTTCTGTGTTGTATTTTTTAGATTGATTAAATCTATGTCGCGCAACACCGTTTATACAGCTATTTATTGATTATTTATATTGATGATTTAAAGCTATATGAGAATCAAACATAACTCAAGTCAATATATGCATAAATCTACAAGTAGGTCTTGTTTGTTTTGATCTAGACAAAGAGTTAATGGATATGTGTTGTATATTCTCGGACAATCAGGAACATTTTGTGCTGAATGCGTTTCGTTATCCATAAATCATAACTATTGAACCTGGAGATATTAAAATTGACTGGAGTTGTACATCACTACTCAATTCTTTCGATTTTGGAGAAACATCAGAATATGAAGGTTTGTTTGTGAAGCTTTCATATAGGTGTTAATAACTTTATGTGGAGATGTGGAAAGGAATCATGGACCACCACGTTACCAGTTAACAAAATGTCCTGAAATGGATATTTTCACCAGGGTCATCAAATATTCAGTCAATTTTCACACAGAAGATGGTGTGTACCATGGTGTTTGCACTTTTTCAAATGCATTATTAAAACCGTTTAATAGCTACTGTTGGAAAAGTATTGATATGGACTCTGAATTGCATGCAGGAGATTATTTATACAGATACACAAAAGAAATATTAAACACACCACATTCTTTTCTAAATCCCAATGAAATGCCTTTTAACGGACCTACATTTTCGAATTAACACAAGCAGCGAGCCTTCCCTCAGGCCCTTCAGGCCTTTGATTTTCATTTTGCATCCATGTGTACAAAAACAATTCTTTTTAAAATTTGAATCATTTCTGCTCATAACATATCGCTAAGAGTGGTTGATTGAAGTTCTGACAAATTAAGGGGCTGGGTTGTATAAGTGTTCTGTACAGGGGACTATATTTTTTACAGATGAATGGAATTTCCTTTTCATAGCATTTAAATTTTTTTTCAGTATGGGTGTGGTGGGGGTATTTATCCACAAGTTAATGCGACCCTCCCAAAGAGGGTAAATATTGTGAAATTTCAAAAAGTGCTATGGCCACTGAGTCAGTAGAGGGTCCTCAGGCCCTCTTGTAATCAATATATTGCACCTCTTTATCAGTTTTTGAAAGGTTTTTTTTTTTTTTTGATAATTAACTATTCTATCCCTTTTTGGACCCCTTAAGGATAATAAATCTCTTTTAATGAACCCAGTCTCAACTGTTGCAACTAAACCATGTCCAAGACATCAATATAATTGAAATTGTACCATACATTGACGAGAAAAACATAATTTATAAATAAGAATTCCTAGGTCTCAATCGGTCCCTTACCGAGCCAAAATGGACCCTTGCCCCTTTATTTGAATAAACTTACTCGTAGTGATCATTTATACTAAATATGAAAAAGATTGGTTATTGGTTATTGATATTTGTAAAATAAAAAGTTGCAATGTTGAACTGATGTGGGGTCAATATTGACCCTAGGACCATGAATCAACCCCCCCCACCCCGGAGAAAGAATGAGTGGACATTACACAAAAAATATCAAAGCTCCAGGCTTTGCACTTTCAGAGATTTTGAAGAAAAAAATCCTAATAATACCCTGGAGCTAAATTTGACCCAAGGGTCAGGATTTGAATGTGAGAGATCTTCATATAGGAATGCTTCACACCAAATTTGGTGGAAATTGGTCCAGCGGATTTAGAGGTGTTTGAAGCACACATTTATGACGGACACGGTGATCAGAACAGAGACTTCAGAGAAGGTGAGTTTTTTTTTTCTCACAATTATAAGCCTATTTTGTGCTTACCCAACACAGATGTCTATGTCCACATCTGTTTAGCAAACCACTTTTGGTAATACATGAATCAAGAAGTCGAATCATTTATAAAGAATTTATTCAATATTCAGATAAATTCATTCAAGAGCTCCGAAAATTCTTATTTAACATCAAGTAACTGGTTCTAGATATTCCACGTACCTGTAACAAATAATGGCCAATAATTGCATAATGTGACCGATGTAAAGGTCCATTGTTTCATTGTCCATCTCCCCACCAACCCTCAATTTATAAAGTTGACGAAGTTACCACAGCAATAGTTTCTCCTCTGACCAGCAGTGATCAGATTATACATTTACGAGTTTCTTAAAAAAAAAAAAAAGTGAATATTTTATCTATTACTTGACAATACATTTGATGAATTTTAGATTTCTAACCTAGACACGTGTGGCACCCCAAAGTCATAGACACCTACTGTTTACATCGCATAAACATTTCCGCCTATAAGTAGCATTATTATATCGACATTGGTAATAGTAAAATCAGTTTCACTTGTGGTCATGCATATGACCTGTAGATATGTAACCATATTGAGACATAAATCTCCAAGTATACCATCTACAACTTAATACTCAAGAAATTATTAAACCTTGTTATAAAGCCATTGGTGTCTTGTTAGTTTTGACAATATGAATAAAAACTCAATTTTATATCTCTTCAGGCTCTGTTACTACTGTAGCCTCGTAAACCGATGAAATTCAACTATAATTTGTCCTTTTTGACATTGACTCTATAGTCTTCTACAATTTCATGATTTAGTATAATCCAGAATTGTTCCCCTTTTCAATATAATATACATATTTGGGTATTTAAATTTCATAAATGCATCACGTTTGTAATTTTCAAAAATATTGAGTGAAAATTTGTAAAAATGACCATTTCTTCAATCGGTCTTCCCTTTCCAATATAATATACATATTTGGGTATTTAAATTTCATAAATGCATCACAATTGTAATTTTAAAAAATTTTGAGTGAAAATTTGTAACAAGAGGGTCAAAATGGCCCTATATCGCTCACCTGACTGACCTTGAGTCTCCCAACTTAAGTAGATTATATAATACATGTACACTCAAAATTCCAGAAAAACGAGATCGGAAAGTAGTTAGAATTTTGATTTGTTTTGAAGATGTAACAGATGCGAAGAAGAGTTCAAACTTGGTAGAGGTTCACCCATGGTAAATGTCAGTGAAATAACATCAAAATCAGGTCAGTAGATTCTGACAAGAAGGCTTACGAAGTTTTTACTATAGCTGCTAAGTCTTCAAACTAAAATAAAAATCCAGTTCCAGCACAAAACTAACCTGTTATGTTTGAGAACGGTTTCAAACTAAAGCATCAGACTAAACTATTGTGCATGAAACAATCCACAGTTTTTAGCACAATAAATATTCCTATGAGTTTCAAACACAAGCCTTCCCAAAGTCTATCACTTGAAAGAATCTTTGTCGCAGTGCACTCTCCCCCAAAAACAATTCAGCTCCTCCAAGATTTCAAGTACACTTTGACACTGAAAATTTCAAGCAGACTTCTTGCTGTGAAAAAACTAGCTAAAAATATGGTATTGCTTTATTATGAAGCAGTAAACCAACCATGTCTGAACCATAAAAACTTTTATATTCAGAAAAACACCTATTTTAAAATGGTTAATGATATTTGAATAATATTTCAACCATTGATTATTGATTGTATCATTCATCTTTTTATGATGAATTATCTTTTAAAACTTATATCTGGTATAATATTGTATAATAATAGCAAAAAAAAAGGTTTATTTAAAGATATTATTACCTCTTCTTTTAATAATTGGTATATACAGACATTTATGCTATAAAACAAGGGCATTAATTTGGCATAAAACTAACCCCACCCCCTGGCTGCCATGTTTTTTGACGAATCAAGATCGCTTAAACAAACTTGGTAGAGAGTCACCCAAGGAACATTTCTGTGAAATTATTTTAAAATCTAGCCAGTAGTTTCTGACAAGAAGATTTTTTAAGTTTTTACTATAGCTTATATAGTAAACTAACCCCATCCCCTGGCCGCCATGTTTTTTGACGAATCAAGATGGCTTGAACAAACTTGGTTGAAGGTCACCCAAGGAACATTTCTGTGAAATTATATAAAAATTGGCCCAGTGGTTTCAGAGATGAAGTTGTTAAAAGCTAAAAGTTAACGACGGACGACAGACACCAGGCAATCACAAAAGCTCACCTCATTTCATAAATGCATCACGTTTGTAATTTTCAAAAATATTGAGTGAAAATTTGTAAAGATGACCATTTCTTCAATCGGTCTTCCCATTCAAATATAATATACATATTTGGGTATTTAAATTTCATAAATGCATCACATTTGTAATTTTCAAAAATTTTGAGAGAAAATTTGTAAAAATGACCATTTCTTCAATCGATCTTGACTTTCTTATTAGATGTATATTTGTTCTTTTAAGGAATGAAATGTACACTGTAGTACACCATTTACTTGTAGTAAAACATCCGACCGTTTGTAGTCGTCATGTGAGTAAAATTTGTCTCATTTTTCATCTAGTATGTTTGGCGATATAGATTTCATTTTGTTATTCAGGAAAAGTATCAGATGAATAATCTATAGATAGATAGATAAATTTATTTCAGTAATGAATGCATACATGGACAATTAAAACTACATGTACATTAAACAAAATTATTACATACATGAGGCATAGTGAGCCATGGCATGCACTCCACTACCAAGGATAAAGCAAAATGGAGTAATCTCTTATTTTCATTGTGGTCCTTTGTGGTGTTGGCATGATACATAGAGGCAATCAATCAATCAAATCAATCAATCAATCAATCAAAACCTGATTTATCACAGAAGTCGTACTTACTTATAAAGAATCAAGTAGACTACCACATGCACATTCTATAAGAATGGATTTTAAAAAAATAAAATAGAAAAATTTCAAGAACACTTTTATTTCCAAATCTAGTTAATTTTAAATTGAGAAGCTTTAAGAATTATGGGCCTAGGTGCTCTTCCATATTTATATATGCAGGTGAATATTGCATCCAATGTTTTATGTTTTGAAATATACACACGCACCGGTAATATGTTGAATCCTTAATTTATACCATGTTACAAACACAAACACTTTATCATCCGACATTTAACAAAACTATAACAATTTAAGCAATTACATATTTTTACTTTTTCACCATGTATTGTGTACAATTTAAAAATTATATGTACATGTAAGTGTAGTACATTTAATTTCATGATTAAGGATTGAGCAGTCAAAAATATGTTGCATGTTTCTGCAGAAAGGTTAAACTTGCACAACCTTTTGACCAGTGACTCCTGTCGACCTCTATAATAAACTTAGGACATTTTGACTTTATATACATAATTTTTTAATGATGATGATGGTGATAGTGGTTTATTCCCGATGTTTGTTCTTTTTGGATTTCCGTCTTTGTCTGCTTGGACTCCGTGACCTTGACCTTCTGTGCGGTGATCTTGATCTTGACCTTCTTGATTTCTTAGGACTGCAATTAAAAAAGAAACCCTTGTTAATTTATAAGATATAATACTTAAAAAAAAAATATCAGAAGTTGGTGCAAAAAGGACTTCAACCTAAGAAGGACTGAAATAGTCTGCTTATCTGATAACAGACCATAAAGTTAACCCTAACTGCTCTTTCTTCCAATCTTGGAAGGTCAGCCAGTACCTTAGCACAATTTTAAATTAAAATCTTTTTAAAACCAGGACAGCTATAAACCACATTTATAAATTGAAATTTAATTCATATAAAAAGTACATTTGTATTTTAAACCTGAAATTGATAAAAAAAAAATGTAAATGTACTAGTAATTTTAATTATTATTCTCATTCAAACAAATATACAATAATTCTAATGCGCATGAAAATGACACTAACTATAAAAAACAAACAAACTTTTTTGAATGCATAAAATGAACACATAACTATTCAAACAAACCTTTTTGCACGTTTCCTTTTTGGGCTTTCATCATAGCGAGATTTATCGTCGTAACGCAACATTGGTGATCCAGACCTGTGACGTTTTCTTGACTCCCGGCTTGGAGAATCTTGGATCTCCTGGTATTGGAAAAACAAATGGAGAGTTTAAATTCAAAAAATATATATTTATTGGGCCAAATGTCTCCAAAAACAACCTATTTATTAAATACATGTGCATGTACTGAATATACTCTGACAAAAACTTAAACACTTTATTCTTAGAGAACCATTCAGATGATCATTATTTTAGACTGTTTCTAGAAAAACTGCAAATGTTAACAATGGCATTGACTAAAGAATAATTACGTAACCAGTCAAAATTGAGCTAAGATTTTAGATATTTAAATAAACTCCAAATAAGCTGGTGAAATAGAAGCCAGGTTTGAAAGACCATTTCTTTGCTGGGTCAAACATTTTAGCAATGTATATATAATATTTTAATAAGGTTTAATATTTCAATGATAACATAATTTGTTTGCTCCAGTCCCTTTGGTTGTTTTACTTTGAAATATTTTACATTTTTACTGCAATTGGTCCAATGAACTACACAAATTTACAGGTTTCATTTCCCAATAAAAAACATTTGCAGCTGGCCGGAGCTAAAAAAGTCATTGTAAAACGCATCAAACATGAGCAATTGTACAATGTTACTGTCCCTTTCTGGTTGATGGAAATATCATCATCATCCTATTGATATACATATATTGTCAAAACTAAAATAAAACCAGCAATCTACTTAAACATCCATACAATAAAAAAACCAAGCTTGTAGAGGCATATATGAAACGGTGCTATCTCTTATTTCTGTAATATATTATTTAGTTCACATCAATTTCAAAACAACATCAATTTCAAAATGAGCTACATTATTAACACAAACAACAAAATGACATTTCATTTCCCAATAAAAAACATTTGCAGCTGGCCGGAGCTAAAAAAGTAATTGTAAAACACATCAAACATGAGCAATTGTACAATATTACTGTCCTTTTCTGTTTTTTCTGGTTGATGGAAATATTAGCATCAATCTATTGATATACACATATTGTCGAAACTAAAATAAAACCAGCAATGTACTTAGACATCACTACAATAAAAAAAGCAAGCTAGTAGAGGCATATATGAAACGGTGCTATCTCTTATTTCTGTAATATATTATTTAGTGAACATCAATTTCAAAATTAGCTACATTGTTAACACAAACAACACAATGACACAGATAACATTGTTACTATGGTTTTGACGTGGTAAAAACCCAGCTGTCACAACTGAGACGGTGACAGAACTCTGGTTGCATTTTTGGAAACTGAACACGATACTGTGACAATCAGACTGAGTTTGTTCACATTCTCTGCACTTTCAATAGTGTTTCCTTTGTTAGAAATAATGTAGTATGTATGAGCAGTGAGTCACAGTTGAGAGAAAAATGTTCATACATACCTTCACCAATAGTTTCTTTCTGTGATGTTGGACTTGCTCTGACAGCGACATGTTGGGTTTACGACTCCTACGTCCAGACTCTAGGTCATCCTGGTACTTCATTACCTTCACCTGTCAACAAATATAACAAGTCCAGCTGAATTCTCATATTTCATACATTATGAATGAAGTCCAGTTATCATTACAGTCTTCATAAAATGGTAAGTCCAGTTGTATTTTTTTATTTCGGTTTTCAAACAATAGCAATTCCAGTTCTTTTTTTTATTACAGTTTTCAAACAACAACAATTTCAGTTCTATTTTTTTATTATCCCATTTCTATTTTTTTCCATCAAAGTTATCATAGGAGAATAAGTCCTTAATATGTTTTATTTTAAAAATCCATGTACATAAATTTTATATATACTTAATCTAATAAACTGTTGAACTGGGGATTGCAAGTTTTACTCTTCGTAACTATCACATGTCCTTAAAGCCCCGAAACGTTCCGTCCGTGCAGGAGAAATCTTAGGGAGTAGTTACTGTATAACAACTGTACCCGTCAGTTAGGTTTCATTGTGCTGAAATACACCATTAACTGACTGCTGTTAGCTAGCTAAAGGTGCATAAAAATATATCTATGAGTATTTGTTTACAAGTTGAGCGCATGAGCTCACAAGCTCCTACCTAGAATTTTAAATTTTTGGTAGTTGGTGTTAAACTTTTATTTCAAACTGCATATAACAAACACTTGTGCCAGTTAAGTGCCAATTAAATGTTTAAATCATAACCTAGTTGTATGCAAAATATTACAAAATCTTAGTAGAACCACCATGCGTTTGCAAGTACATATAACTGGAAACTTTTCCACATAGAATTTTTCAACCGAGATGGGCTCCAACTCACAACTTCAGCGGTGAGAAACAAATGGGTCATTAGACAACAACACCTTAGACACTTGGCCCCTGAGAGAGCCAAAGTAACAATTTAAAATGTACCAAAACCTACCTCAATTTCACGTAATTTTCTCCTTCTCTCTTCTGTCATCTCCTGTGGCTGATGTCGTGAGTTACCTAACGAATCCTGTGACTTATCTTCATCGTATTCATCGTCCGACATTTCCTGTCCATCTATATTGTCATCCTCTATTGGCCTGTGAAATACATTAATAAATAAATCAATTTAGAACTTCATACCTGCAGAACTGCAGAGTTTTAGCAAATTCTATCACATTATTCAAAATGCCACTTCTTGCAACATGCATGAGCCACAGTGATCCTTTTATTTCGATCACTCCTATGGCTCCCTGGAACCACACAGGGGTTTGTAATTTAACTACAATAATGAACATGATAAAAAAATGATAAAATGAGTATGGCACCCATTCAGAGGATTCCTACCCTTCTACAGAGATCGACAATGATTCTATTCTTAGCCTTAACCACCCGGGCTGGATAAAATCACTGCAATATATTGTCCGTATTCCAACATTGCCTCAAACTTTTTTATTCCATCGCCAATAAAACCTATTTGGAGCAGTGAATTTTAGATATTTAGATAATTTTAAATATTATGACAGTACATGTATAGACATCAAACCGAACAAATTCAGAACAGCCTTAGAGCTTCTCCCATATTAAACAATTTTGTTGGAGGAGAAGCTACTATTTTTTTTATTTTTTAAAAAAGGCTTTGAGAAGTTTCAGAGATTGTATACTCTTTCTGCCACGTGAGTGGAAAACAGTTATCATCTGCATAAATGCATAAAGCTTTCCTTACTTTTATTTATTAATTTTTTTTTAATAGGGTTTAACGCCATTTTCAACACATTTCAGGTTATATGTGGCATATCCCGTTCTATTGGTGGAGGAAGACCACAGAATGAATCTGAGTACAACCACTGTCCTTCCGCAAGTAGCTGCAAACTTTCTCACATAATATTTTAAGACTGAGCAGGACTCGATCCTATGACCTCAGCAGTGAGAGGTAACTGATCTTGAGACTTGTTTAAATACGTGTATCCAGAGACCTTGGGTTCAATTAGGATTGCATCACATCTGGGAAATTTTAAATGCACTCCTCAGGTGATGTGAAAGTGTCAAAATCAAAACAAAATTAACTTGAGTAGACCTACCATCCATCCTCAAGAAACTGGCAAGGTTTCTAACTAAGATTTTGGACTGAGTGGGACTCCAACCCACGACTTCAGCTATAGAGGTAAATGATCATTGCGCAATCACAGATAAAAGATCTCACCAAATCTTTATTAGTGTTATTCAGTGATTCAAACAATCATAAACTTTACTTTTAAACATTTTTCATTATTCCTGTTGAGAGATGTTGCAGTATTTATAAATATGCAAATAAATTAGTTTCTCGGAACCACATGTAGGTCACTACGAAAGAGTCAAAGTTTCAGGATTCAAAGCGGTGTGCTATTCTGTTATTATCAACTGTCTGCAAGAACAAATGGTTTCGTGTTAAACAGAAACGTACAAAGATTACTGAATTTCTTCAAACTGTTTTCATATTTTTCTATAACTACAAGCTACAAAATTGTCTAGAACATTACAGTCTTCATTTTTCTAGCTCACCGACAATTGCAACCATCTTAGTTTTGATACTACTCACATGCCATCTAAATCTTCCTCGTTCTCTGGTTTGGTCTCATCTTCACCAAGAAGGTCCCACTTAGAGGTTGTCATAGCTGGAATATATGGAAACATTCCATTTAACAAAGTTTCTCACTTTCTCAAAATGACATTTAAATATTAACATGTATGACCTATTATTTGAATATTCATTTATTCATTGATATCCTTAGTTTATATCATTGCATTTCAGCAAATTTGTAAAGTCTATAGCATTTGTAAATCGCTTTCATATCCATTTTCTAGGACAAATCAGTACTGTGCGCGTTTTTTTTTAGAAAATATCATGTATACATTGTCAATCACTTGAAAACTGTAGAGGTACTTCACTTCACAAGAATTGCAATATTGCAAATACAGCTATTTTACTAAGTGCAAGGACAATAACTAATGATTTAATTATCGCAAAAATTTGCATCACGCAGATCAACACTGAATGGAAAATTGTGGCATATATAAATGTATATGCACATATATTGCGTCTACTCACCCTGGGCCTCCAATTCTGTTTCATCGACTGTCTCCCATTTTGACTTTGTAAACTTGAGTTTTGCTTCTTTTGCAGGAGGCTCTGTTTCTGGACCAGCAGCATCCAGAGGTTTGCCATCCACATCAGAGTCCTCATCATTTACTTTAAACAATTAATTTGAATTTAAATGAAAAATCCAGTACATGAAATTATATTTACAAAAAATACCAAATAGAAGAATATGTTTAAGTGGGCGAGTTATTTAAAGTGTTGCTGTCTAATGACCATTTACCTTTTACTGTTGAGGTATTAGGTTTGAGCCCAGTTTGGTCCAAAAACTTAAGGTGAAAAGTTTGCCAGTTACTTGCAGAAGTCGATGGTTCTACTCTAATTCATTCGGAGATCTTCCTCCACACTGCAATGCTACATGTAACCTATTATGTGTTGAAAATGGTGTTAAATTGCTTAAAAAAATTGCGACATCGCTGACAACTGAGGTTTAATAAAAATGTGCATTTCCAGTAATTTTTACAGCACTGAAATATCAGAAACCAGCTACATTACCTCACCCAGTCACATTATACCAACATCTGGCAGACTATTCCTAGGCCTAACAATGTCAACTGCCTATATAAAAAGCAAGTTTTTGTCACTCTTTGCCAATGACCAGATGAAAGAAAATATTTTGGCTAGACAAGAAGGAACAAGTAATATCTACAGTCTCCCATTATAAACAATAAACAGCAAACATAAAACTTGATAGGGTGAAAACTAAATTTATCAAATTTCTGAATTAAGTAATATTTTAGCTTGAAAATTTCTTCAACACTTACGTGGATCCCCATCAACATCCTGCTCTGGCAATGGAAGGCCGTCGAAGTCGTCATTTCTATCGCGTCTTGGAGTCAACATATCGTCCTTCCTGCTCCGCCGAGGGGTAGCATCATCTGCTGGCCGATTGCGTCTAGACATGCGATCCTCCATCATGAACGGTGCCCCATCAATATCAATGTCAGGTAATGGTGCCCCATCAATGTCAGGGTTATCAACAGGAGCCAAGGGTTTTACCGATTGTGGTGTCACAGAATGGCGCTATTTGGACCAAAAGAACAGTCAATAGACATACATGTAGGCTATAAAACATTATATATATATATATATATATATATATATATATATATATATATATATATATATATATATATATATAGGAAGGAGAATTTAGTCAACATGAAGAGTTCTTCATGGCTGAGAGATCAAAGTAATATCTTCTAATGATCACTTACCTCTCACTGCTGAGGATGTAGGTTCAAGCCTAGCTTGGTCAAAAGTCTTTAATTAAGAATGTTTGTCAGTTACTTGCAAAAAAATGGTAGTTTTACCTAGATTCATTCTGAAGTCTTCCTCAACCAATAAAACTGGACATGCTATGTACATTGTGTAACCAGTTATAAGTGAAAATGGTGTTAAACCCGTTAAAAATATACAGATTCACACATCTTTGGCTAATGTAAAATACATTTTACCCTCAAGCAGCTATGGTTGTACAGATTCTCACATCTTTGAAAAATGTAAATACATTTTACCGTCCCGTAATTACGTTTATAAAGATTCGCATAATGTTGATTAATGTTAATTACCTTTTATTTTCCTGTAACTATGGTTGTACAGATTCACACATCATTGATTAATGTAAATACATTTTACCCTCCTGTAACTATGGATGTACAGATGCTCATATCTGTGGTTTTTACTTTCCTGTAACTATGGTTGTCCAGATTCTCACATCTTCAGTTTACATCACTTTGATTGTACTTACATCTTTGGGAACCAGTCCAAGGAAGATATTCTGTAGATTTATGAGATAATCATTTGGGTAGATGGCCCAGTCTTCCCAAGCTCGAAAACACAACATAACTTTTTGCTGAAAACAAAAAAAAATTTTTTTTCTATTACTTCGATGAGAAAAAGAAATGGATTTGTTGTTCAAGTGTGATAAATACTTAAACAAAAGCACAGCAAACGAGTGCAGATGATCGTCTTTCTGAAATCCATCGAGTAAGTCAGTGATTTAACACTTTTTAACATAAGGAAGATCAGTTTATAGAATCAGTACTTAACATTGAAAAACAAAATGGATTTTAATAAAGGAAAAAATAGAAAAATTCAAGCACAAGCTAAACAAACATAACATTCATGGAAGGTTTTAATATATGAAATCTTGGGTAAATACATTGTATAAAATGAGTGAATGTGTTTAAGAAGTCACTTTAACATTAAGTAGCTTGTTCTGAAAAGAGAAAAAGCTGAGCTAAACCTAAACTTTAACCAGCCGACGATGACGACAACGTTGACGACAACGAAATCAATGCCAGTGACATGCCAATAGCTCTTCGTTTTTTTCAAAAAGACAAGAATAATACAGTTTTGTTAACATGAGTAATAAGAAATATCTTTTATTATAATTTATGATAAAACAACTGAAATAGCTTTTGCTATCAGTTGACTTACACGTTCAAGGTCTATGTAGTTTAAGAACTTTTTACATGGTTAATAACACAATTCTTAAAATAATCTTCACAGAACACACTTACTCCAAGTTTCAAATATGAAACACAGATTTAAATACTATGACTTAATTGCTGGTTTCTTTCACAAAAAAATATTGGCTCCTCAATTCTGCAATTTTATTTGCAACAAGAAGGCCACATTGGCCCTACCTCACACACCTGTGACAGAGGAAACAATGCCAAAGAATGTAATTTTTTGATACCTTTAAAATCAGTCAGTCAGATAACTACTGCGTAAGTTTGGTTAAGATAAAATGGAAATGAGTGTTGGAGAGCACATAACATCAAATACTGGTATTTTTTGACAATTTAAGAACCACAACTTAAACATCAATTATCCAATTTGGCCAGTTCAAGTACTTGTCAGAGATATTATGGTTATAATTATAACTACTATGCAAGTTTGGTGAAAACGAAAGATGTATGTGGTAGAGTGCACACAACCACATGTTCACTTACTTGTAAGAATGTATCCATTTCAATATTACCAACCTCCAGCATGACACTTACCTTAAACTGCTCTGCCTTCAGTCTCCCATCTATATTATCATACGTCTCGTGAACATCACGAAATATTTCTGGCAACTTTCTCTGAAATCTGAAAATCAGGTGTACTTTGTGTAGTTTTTTACAATATTTGAGTTATACATATCTCTCTCTACAGTGTCCAGGCTGTAGGAGCTGGACCCAGTTAACTCAGTTGGTAGTACCTCTGACTCTCATTGTTTGACTGAGCGTGACTGTGGCTGGACAGGGATTAGATGCACTCCCCAGCTTCTGTGTGACTATCACTCCAGGGGTTATGTGTTCGAATCCCAGCTCAGCCACAGTCTCCATGATCATTGATATACGACATTGTGTTTCATCATTGTTTATCTTTCACAGATGTTTCAAGTATCAGTTACTTGCGGAAATGGCATGTGCTCAAGTACTGGTTAACCTTCTAGTATCCAAGGAAAAAGTGGTTAGATAAGGTCTGTTACCCTCGGTGGTATAAAATGTAATACATATTCAATAAATAAATCAGGGCTACAGGTGATGTCACAATGGAGTATCATATATCAGACCGTGGCAAGATTTTCAATGATTGTTACACATTTATTTAACTTTTGCCAGCCAATAACCACACTAGTGTAAGAAATAACTCCTACAACATGTACTGTGGTAGGAGTGTGATGCCTCATCTTGTGTTCTGCCAACCATGACACTAGTGTAAGAAATAACTCCTACAACATGTACTGTGGTATGAGTGTGATGCTTCATCTTGTGTTCTGCCAATCATGACACTAGTGTAAGAAATAACTCCTACAACATGTACTGTGGTATGAGTGTGATGCCTCATCTTGTGTTCTGCCAACCATGACACTAGTGTAAGAAATAACCCCTAAAACATGTACTGTGGTAGGAGTGTGATGCCTCATCTTGTGTTCAGCCAACCATGACACTAGTGTAAGAAATGAAATAACTCCTATAACATGTACTGTGGTATGAGTGTGATGCCACATCCTGTGTTCTGCCAACCATGACACTAGTGTAAGAAATAACTCCTACAACATGTACTGTGGTAGGAGTGTGATGCCTGGTCTTGTGTTCTGCCAACCATGGCACTAGTGTAAGAAATGAAATAACTCCTATAACATGTACTGTGGTATGAGTGTGATGCCACATCCTGTGTTCTGCCAACCATGACACTAGTGTAAGAAATAACTCCTACAACATGTACTGTGTAATGAGTGTGATGCCACATCCTGTGTTCTGCCAACCATCACACTAGTGTAAGAAATAACTCCTACAGCATGTACTGTGGTAGGAATGTGATGCCTCGTCTTGAGTTACGCCAACCATCATACTAGTGTAAGAAATAACTCCTACAACATGTACTGTGGTAGGAGTGTGATGCCTCATCTTGTGTTACGCCAACCATCACACTAGTGTAAGAAATAACTCCTACAACATGTACTGTGGTAGGAGTGTGATGCCTCGTCTTGTGTTACGCCAACCATCACACTAGTGTAAGAAATAACTTCTACAACATGTACTGTGGTAGGAGTGTGATACCTCGTCTTGTGTTCTGCCAACCATCACACTAGTGTAATAAATAACTCCTACAACATGTACTGTGGTAGGAGTGTGATGCCTCATCTTGTGTTACGCCAACCATCACACTAGTGTAAGAAATAACTTCTTCAACATGTACTGTGGTAGGAGTGTGATACCTCGTCTTGTGTTATGCCAACCATCACACTAGTGTAAGAAATAACTCCTACAACAAGTACTGTGGTAGGAGTGTGATGCCTCATCTTGTGTTATGCCAACCATCACACTAGTGTAAGAAATAGCCCCTACAACAAGTACTGTGGTAGGAGTGTGATGCTTCATCTTGTGTTCTGCCAACCATCACACTAGTGTAAGAAATAGCCCCTACAACATGTACTGTGTAATGAGTGTGATGCCACATCCTGTGTTCTGCCAACCATCACACTAGTGTAAGAAATAACTCCTACAGCATGTACTGTGGTAGGAGTGTGATGCCTCGTCTTGTGTTATGCCAACCATCACACTAGTGTAAGAAATAGCCCCTACAACAAGTACTGTGGTAGGAGTGTGATGCTTCATCTTGTGTTCTGCCAACCACGACACTAGTGTAAGAAATAGCCCCTACAACAAGTACTGTGGTAGGAGTGTGATGCCTCATCTTGTGTTCTGCCAACCATGACACTAGTGTAAGAAATAACTCCTTCAGCATGTTCTGTGGTAGGATTGTGATGCCTCATCTTGTGTTCTGCCAACCATGACACTAGTGTAAGAAATAACTCCTACAGCATGTACTGTGGTAGGAGTTTGATGCCTCATCTTGTGTTCTGCCAACCACGACACTAGTGTAAGAAATAGCCCCTACAACAAGTACTGTGGTAGGAGTGTGATGCCTCATCTTGTGTTCTGCCAACCACGACACTAGTGTAAGAAATAACTCCTACAGCATGTACTTTGGTAGGTGTGATGCCTCATCTTGTGTTCTGCCAACCATGACACTAGTGTAAGAAATAGCCCCTACAACAAGTACTGTGGTAGGAGTGTGATGCCTCATCTTGTGTTCTGCCAACCACGACACTAGTGTAAGAAATAACTCATACAGCATGTACTGTGGTAGAAGTGTTATGCCTCATCTTGTGTTATGCCAAGGTAAATTAGATATAGTAGAACTTGTCTAAAAATGTGTAATTTAGCATTTGTACATAGTGAACATAAATACTGCCAGCTGGCATCTCCCTGAACTAACTACTGGTGGTCTACCAACTGTCTCAGACTATCGATAATTGGTAGATTTGAGTTGAAGTTGGCGATAATCGATTGTGTTTGTTAGCCATTGATTACTGTAACAGAAAATCGATTGTGAAAAAATCAACTGATTCCCATCAGAGTAGACAAATTATTAAATTTTTTTTTGAATAGGATTCAATGCCATTTTTTAACACATTTCAGGTTATATAGAGCATATATCCAATTTTGTTAGTGGAGGAAGACCTCAGAATGAACCTGAGTAGAACCACCGTCCTTCCACAAGAAACAGGCTAACTTTCTCAAATAAAGATTTTGGATTTGAACCTACAATCTTAGTGGTGAGAGGTCTCGAGATGGTGCCTTAGGCCACTCAGCCAGGGAGATCCCATATAATTAATAATAAAACCAGATTGTGTTGATTTCAAGATCCCAATGTCTCATATTGTTGTATGGTGTTTAAAGTCGCTTTCAGCAATTTTTCTGTCAGGTCCCGACAGGGTCTACTTTAGACATGTATTCTAAGCGCTGTCCACACTGGAGTATTATGCTGCAGACACATGGTACAATACCCAGAGTGCTATGCAAGGAAGTTTCCAGTATCATTTTCAAGTCTTAGCAACATTAACAAGAGGGCCAAGATAGGCCCTATAACGCTCACCTGAGTGACCTTGAGTCACCCAACTTAAGTAGATTATATAATACATGTGCACACAAAATTCCAGAAAAACGTGATGGGCGAGTAGTTACAATTTTGATTTGTTCTAAAGATGTAACAAATGCATAGAAGAGTTGTGTGATAACAATAGTATCCTTGTGCAGATATCTGGATATCAGATATTGTAAGAAAGTTTTTACTATATATCCATATAAAGAAAAACAAGCCTCCCCTCCTGGCGACTATGTTTTTCAATGAATCGCAATGGCTGGAACAAACTTGGTAGAGGTTCACCCATGGTAAATGTCAGTGAAATTACACCAAAATCAGGTCAGTTGATTCTGACAAGAAGGCTTTTGAAGTTTTTACTATAGCTGCCTATTTAGTAAACTAGCTCCTCACTGTGGCGGTCATGTTTTTTAACAAATCACAATGGCTTGAACATACTTGGTAAAGGGTCACCCAAGGAACATTCCTGTGAAATTGTTTTAAAATCGATTTGGTGGTTTCTGACAAGAAGATTTTTTAAGTTTTTACTATAGCTTATATAGTAAACTAACCCCACCCTCTGGCCACCATGTTTTTTGACGAATCACTACGGTTTGAACAAACTTGGTGAAGGGTCCTCCAAGGAACATTTCTGTGAAATTATTTTAAAATCGAGCCAATAGTTTCTGACAAGAAGATTTAAGTTTTTACTTATTAAATTTGCCCTGCCCCCTGACGGCCATGTTTTTTGACGAATCAAAATGGCTTGAACAAACTTGGTAGGGGTTCACCCAAGGAACATTTCTGTGAAGTTATATCAAAATTGGCCCAGTGGTTTCAGAAGAGAAGTTGTTAGAAGCTAAAAGTTAATGATGGACGACTGATGACAGACAACAGACACCAGGCGATCACAAAAGCTAAAAAATAAACAAAATCCACAAAATTGTTAATGATATAAAATAACTTACTGTTTTCTAAAATGTGATGCATTTGGGACTTTTGCGCTACTGTTTGACAAGATATCTGACACAAGAAACAATCTGGCAATCTGCAAACAGATCAAGTCGTGAAACAGTTTATTTGTAGTTCTGATTGCAAAGTTAAAAATGAAACGTAATAAAATATATGGGAATATCAGTAACCGAGGAAAAAATAGCATCAATTCATGGTACTGATTATTTGTGGACTACAGTTAATGAGTCTATATAAAATATTCACATAACAAACATATCAAATATATTTAATGAGGGAATTCAATATTTGAGATACATGTATATACGTCACATGGATAAACAACCTGGCTATAAAGGGAAAATATATAAAATATATTTGTACATTGACAGAATAATTTCAACAAAACACAAGCATCTGAAACCATCCATTTTTTAGAGTTTCTCCTAATCTACATGTCATAAATGGAAGATGTTTCTATCAACGTATACATGTAAAGGTAAAACATAAAAAATAATGGCAGACCTTTTTTGGAAGGGGTGTCTGCAGTATTGACAGAGACTCTGTGATACATTCCACCACTTCCTCCGCTGAATCTGCGTGATCTAGACACCACACCATTGAATCGCCGACCTTTGACCTCTCTGGTGTCAATTCACGTAACATATCCTCTAGACGATCTCTTTGACTGTAAAGTAGAAAAATATTTTATTTCTCAACACACAAACATATATAACCATATCTCTAAACACAAACAAATAGTACCCTATCTCAACACACAAACATAAATCTTCCTATCTCAACACACAAACATATATTAGTATATTAGTCTATCTCAACACACAAACATATATATCCATATCTCTAAACACAAACAAATAGTACCCTATCTCATCACACAAACATAAATCTTCCTATTGCAGCACATAAACATATATAACCCTATCTCAACACAAACATATATTAGTATATTAGTCTATCTCAACACACAAACAGATATTACCCTATCTCAACACACAAACATATATTACCCTATCTCAACACACAAACATAAATCTTCCTATCTCAACACATAAACATATATTACCCTATCTCAACACACACACACATATATTAGTATATTAGTCTACACACACAAACACATATATATCCATATCTCTAAACACAAACAAATAGTACCCTATCTCAACACACAAACATATATTTCCCTATCTCAACACACAAACATATATTAGTATATTAGTCTATCTCAACACACAAACATATATATCCATATCTCTAAACACAAACAAATAGTACCCTATCTCATCACACAAACATAAATCTTCCTATTGCAGCACATAAACATATATAACCCTATCTCAACACAAACATATATTAGTATATTAGTCTATCTCAACACACAAACAGATATTACCCTATCTCAACACACAAACATATATTACCTATCAAAAAAATAAGTATATATTACTCTACCAAAGAAACAAACAGGTATTATCCTAAACATGTATTAATACTAACTTAGAACTTATTTAATACATATGCAAAGTAAGCTTAGAGCTTTTGTAAAATGCTCTCCAGTCCATTTCCTCCTTATAAACGACACCGGCCGCTGGGTAGATCATGTGATAGAATCTGCAACCTCTACCGATCCACTATACCACAGCCTTGCTTAGTGTTGTTTTGAGGGCATTTCATTTGCAAAGCATTGGCTAGTAAATAGCATGTAATCATTAGCCTTGAAATGTTTGTTTTTTTAAATCCCAAATGAAAAAGATTTTAACTGTATTTATTTTTTGCTCTTTCAAACAATTGATTACAAAAGACATAGGTACCAAAACAAAATTTGTGAATCCCCACCATTTATGTCTGATGTCCGTGAGTGTCCATGTTAAGTGATGGCTTCACCCAGAACTACTTCGAGCTTCATTTGTCCAAGTTATAAGAACTTGTTTCACAACAGATGTAATATAATTCAATTTACTTTGTTTACATAACAATCACGGGGCTGCAAATATTTCTTTCTTGTCGCTAAAACAACATTGCTGCGACATTCAGAAAACTTGTCTACAGCAGTTCACAACTTCTCCCGTGGAAACCAAATTATCAGATCAGCAACCTTGACCTTCTTTCACTTACTGGCCTAAAACCGATAAGTTCTTTGACTGGTTAAGTTGTGACAATAACAACAAAAACTATCAAACTTTGAACCAAAACAAATGACATTATTTCAATGGGTACCACAATAACAATGTCGATTTGATCAAATGGATTTGGTCACAATGCCTTGGCGAAAAAAATATTTCTAAATTTCACTCACTATCACTTTATAATAGTGGTTGTGCGTAAAATATTTAAATACGACAAAACGTCAGATATGCTTTGTGGGGATACACAAAACATGTTATTCACAAAATACCTCTCTGTAACAGCAGGGTGGTTTACAGAACCCAAACCATCCAAACGTGTGTGTAATACTTATGCTGTATGCAAAAGGTGGATAAAACCAAAACCTTCTCAACTCATTACCTATCTGTTAGTTTTCCTTTCTTAATTGGCTCATAATTTTCGTTTTCGCGTTCTACTTCGACATCCAACTCAACCTCATCACTGTTGTCCACGAGTTCCTCTGGCATGCCCTGAGTGTAAGGATTCATGGGTGGAGGTCTCCAGTACGAACCTCCCTTGAACATTCTGAACTCATCAAGACGCCATTTATATGGTTGATCACCCTGAAATTTGAGATCGATATGACTGTGAATCGATGACTGCAAGCATACAGAGGGAGATATGGAATAGGTTTTGCTCGTTTAAATATTTAGCAACATTTTAATGCCATCAAGGTAACAGATGATCAGTTTACCTAACCACTCTAACTTTCAGTGGATCCTTGAAGGTTAACCAGTATTCCAACATACCATCTCACAAGTAACTGATGACTTTCCCCACTTAAATCAGTGATAAGAGATGGATGACAATGAGCGAAATGTAATACATTAATCAACACAAGCGACTGTTTGAGTGCAGATTTGAACTCACAAGTCTTGATTGATAGTCAGACACACTACAAATTATGTATGGCATTGGTGGAGAAAGACCTGAACATGAATTCATGTTAAACAGGTTTTTTTCATACATGCAGACCCTAAACCGCTCAGGTACCCCAATTGCACGCAAACAGAGTGCACGGAGCGCAGATTGAGCGCTGACAAAGCGGACCTGGACCATTAGCGAACGCTGGATTTTGAACGCATTAAATAGATCGAGTGCACTCAGACACGCTGAGTGCACTCAGATACACTGAGAATACTTGCGTTTGTGAGTGCATTTAATTAACCGCACTTAATCCAGTGCATGCAAACGGAGCGCGAACGGAGCGCAAACTGAGCGCAAACGGAGTGCAATTATGGGGTACTCGAGCGGTTTAGGATCTGTAACTGGTAAATGTCAAGTTACTGGCAAACTTTATCACATAAATCTTTCAGCAGATGACAAGAGTCTGGCAAACTTAATCACATAAATCTTTCAAGAGATGACAAGTTACTGGCCAACTTTATCACATAAATCCTTTAGCAGATGACAAGTTACTGGCAAACTTAATCACATAAATCCTTCCAGAGATGACAAGTTACTGGTAAACTTTATCACATAAATCTTCGAGGGATGACACGTTACGGGCATAATTTTTCATATAAATCCTTAAAGAGATGACAAGTTACTCGCAAACTTAATGACATAAATCCTTCAAGAGACGACAAGCCTTCAACACAAAACCCCAGCAGTGAGAAATATGTGACCTCAATACAGCCTCTCAGATAATGTCATAGAGACAGTAACATTATGAGCAGGGCAGGTTTTATAAATGACTTACATTTAATATAGAAAACAGTTTCCATCTGTAGTATATATGAGCTGGACTTTGATTGTCAAACAGGAACCTGTGTGAATATTTACAAACATTTTCAGTATGTACACATGCATACAAGAATATAAGCAAAATTAAGGAGACTGTGCAATTTTTTTTGCTTGGTTTTTGATCTCTAGACAAAAAAACTCATCGACATTTTAATTGCATAATTGGATATTAGATAGCTTTATGCATGCTGAAATAATTAAAAAATTAAGAGACAATGAAAAAAGTTTTCAATCATTTTATTTTGTATTTTTGTTTCATTTAAAATTCCTTAGGAAAAAAAATGTCTTTTAACAGATTTATATCCAAAATATGATATTAATGATATTAATTGTATTTATAGCAATGTATGCTACCGCACCCAGTCACATTATACTGACACCGGGCAGACCAGACCTAGAACTCTTTTCTAATGCCAAGAGCCAATCAAAGAAGCTACTAGTCCCATTTTTCAAGTATAAGACATTTATAGCATTTTCCCTCCAATATACTAACTTAGGGGAACATCACATTTCTTTATCAGGGAAACATCAAGAAATACTTGTAACAAAAATATCATGTTATCAAAAATTGTAAATAAGGAGAAAGCAGAAAAGTATTTTAGGAAGGAAGGATAAAAAAGTAAAGTTTATACTTACTTGAATAACGGGTTATTAATTTCCCTATTCATTATCATTGCTTCAAACATGGGGCCTTCCCGCACTACAAATTCCACCATTCGATGTATTACACATAAAAGGTTCCTGAAATGATTCTAGCTCATGACCACATAATCGAGCGGCTCCAGCTCATACAAGAAGAAGTTTTCAAATGATAAGGTTCTTGGAATAATTTATAGCTCATGTCCAAATAACTCTGGCAATTTGCAAAAGGACTTTTTTTTACTTTAAATATACACTTTTCATCCCAAAACTAAAATGCATTTAAAACCCTTTAAATAAAATGGGTGTTCCTTGTTCTTGTTTGCCATCAGTTGGAACATTTTTTATCCTTTTTGAGCATTATCTTAATACCATTCTTGTATTTTATGAGTGTAACTGCCATTTCCCTGGCAGTTTTCAAATAAAAATTCCAAAAAGTGTCCTCTAATGCATTTTTTATTTCATCAATGACCAAAGTGATCCCTGTTTGATCCGAACTCCATGCGACTGGTTCGCTCTATTTCTGGTTCGGTCACACTCAAGATACCTAGACTGGCTGCAGCATGCAGGTTATGTCTGATCATTTACATCCTAATGTGGCCATATTAACAAATAACTGTTACCATGGAAACAGTCTAATCACATTCACATTTCCTTGAGGCCATGTTTACAAATTACTGTTACCATGGAAACATTTTGGTCACATTAACATCTCCTTGAAGTCATGTGTACAAATAACTGTTCCCATGGAAACAGTCTGATCACACTCCTTGAGGCATTGTTTACAAATTAATGTTACCATGGAAACAGTTTGGTCACATTCACATCTCCCTGAGGCCATGTTTACAAATAACAGTTACCATGGAAAGTCTTATTACATATACATCTTCTTGAGCCCATGTTTACAAATAACTGTTACCATGGAAACAGTCTGATCACAGTCACATCTCATTGAGCAGAACTTGATCAAAATGGGTGTCAATACAAAACAGTTATTTAATGATACATTGATGCAGCATGAAAGTCAGCCGCAGTTTTAACTCAACCAGACTGTGTGTTTTAATGTTAATAAGAAATGTTTAAGCACATGATTCAACACTGCTCTTTTCAGATAAAAACATTTATACTGAATATAAAATTTATTAAAAAGAGTTACATGCTCATTCAACAAGCTTTTTTTCTTCTTGGAGGATCAATTGGAGCTGAACAATGGCCCTAAAAAGTAGATCCTGCCATTTCTACTTTGACTCCTTTTTAAATGACATGAATTAAAAGTAACAACTCAATGAGATAAAATATGTTTCTAAAAATAGGGACCAAAGACATCAGCATTTTCCTCTTTTAAAAAAAAATGAATACAAATCATTACAGACAGTCTGACTTAGTTTTACATCAAATTTGAAAAAGAAAGCAAAACAAGTAGCAAAAACTCTGAATAAAGTATGGATAAGACACACTCTGATATGCATGTAGGGTCCCAAAGTTGTAGTCTTGAGTTGTAACAAAACATGCATTTGTATACTCAAGTATGTTTCCAACAAATTTCACATGTTTTATTTTTCTTTGTCAATATCATAAACTGTATCCTCTATAGACATGGTTTCAAATTAGTTGGCAACTAGAAAAGTGTCCACAGAACACCGATACAACCACTATACGTTTTGTACATTTTACCACATGTTAAGCAAAAAAAAGGGGGCCTGCCTCCTGTTAAAATATACCAACATTGACAAGTACCAGAATCAAACTTGACCCTGATTTTATAACTATACAGCTACGCCCTGAATATTGATAAAATACATCAACCTTTTCATAAGTTCATATTGATCCCAAACCAATTTGACCTCAGCGTTTGGATCGATGGGCGGAAGAATGAATGAACAAACAAACTGATTAACAGGGATAACACTTTATGACACTTCTTTGAATGGCAGTGGTATAAAAATTCTACAATTCAATTTCCAATCAGTCACTATTCAGACAAAGAAGGTGGGTGTTGGGTAGGGGATTCAATCATACCACTTTATAAATGTACCTACATTTATACTGTAGTTTTATGTATGGGCATGTGCCATTATCTTTAGTAAAAATGAAAGTGACATTTTCTTTAGTTAAAAAGAAATTAAACGAAAAACAGCTAACGATAAATTGCACAAAAATTACAATGAACTTATTAGGATTATTTGCAAGCCCAAAACCTACTGCTTAGACAAGTACAATAATGTCTAATACTTTACATAGATTATATACAAAATGTACCTTGGTCTTTCATATTTGATATTAGTCATTTTTTAAAAAAAAAATACTTTAACATCAACATGTTCGTCTTTAAAGATTTGTTTAAACATATGCAATACGAAAACATTTTAAAAAATAAATATACTGCAATATATCTTGAACTTGTATTGAATGTCGACTGATTGATTGAATATTTAGCATCATTTTTATGCCATCGTGGGCTAACAGACTATCAGCTAATTTAACCACTGTTTCCTGGGATCCTGAAAGGTTAACTAGTACTCGAGCACACCCCATCTCCGCAAGTAACTAATGACTTTCCCACTTGAATCAGCAGTGAGAGACGAATGATAATGAGACACAATGTCGTATATCAATCATATCGGATACTGTTGCCGGGCGGAGATTCAAACTCACGACCCCTGAATTGATAGTCAAACGCGTTACCGACTTAGCTCATCGGGCCTGGCTGTATTGAGTGTATCTAATAGTTTAAGACATTTGGACATTCACATTCTGCTACAAACTATTTCATCAACTAAAATGAAATAAAATTTATTATGAATAATGGAGATGAAGGTTGTTTAGTAAATTTATTATCACTTTTTAAATCTTCATCCCAGTATAAAAGATGTGTACATGAACTAAGGATAAAACATCTAGTTGAAAATCCAAGGTTTACAAAATATGCAATAATTGAATTCAAAAAATTAAACAATGAAGAGCTGATAAATAACTGTACAGCTTTCTGATATTAATATTGATATAATATTATAGTATTTTGTATGACCTGGGACATATATGTATTGGAAAACTGACCATATCAAAAACAGGAATTAATTGCAGACATTGCTGTTGCACGGTCACCTCACAAAACGTAATTCCAAAATTCACACTCAATGCACATAAAATGACTAATTTCGAATAGGTTATGAGAAGGTTTCTGGAAATTTGATACATATATATAAGTACCAATATTTTTTTATTAACTAAGAACATATGCTTTTGTACAATACATTATAATTGTCAGTCATCCAATTTACAAAATAGCAAATTATACACCAAGAACATTTTTCATTTTAAAAATAAGTTTATTATAAAAATAGTGGTATAAAAATTAAGATCTTTGTTGTTTAATTAATTTCCATAAAATAAATTTTGCCTTTTTCAATAAGCATATTTACCTTCCATCCCATCATAAAAAGTCATTGAAAACTACTGATTAACATCATTAATATATGACCATCCAGACTGAATTCAAATATTGTCTAAATCCATTTTCAACACATGACAAGTTATATATATTATATGGCATATCCTTTATTTGGGGGTGGGGGAGGGGGTTTGAAGACCTCATAATTAATCAGAGTAGAACCACCGTCCTTCCACAGGTAACTGGCAAACTTTCCCACTTAAAAGTTTTTGGAGTGAGCCGAGCTCCAACCCACTTTGTTAACAGTGAATGGTAAATGGTCATTATGTAACAGCATTTTACAGTGTTATCGCCTTTTTCAAAACCTTTCAAAACTTACTCAGGAACTCACTGACTAGCATTCCATGAGATACATGTATCTCACCAGGTCCTACACATATACTATTTAAACTCTGGATGCTGAGGCTTGTCAAGATATTCCTTAACCGCTTTTGAAAGTAATTTATATGACCTGGCTGGTATCAAACTGAGGGCTCTACCTTGAGTCACTGTTCTTCTTACATTATATTTATAAACTTAACTAGTAACTGAAAGTTCTGTTATACAATTTTAAAACTTAATTTGATTTGTTAAGTATCCAGAACATGTAAAAAAATGCAAATATTTCTGTTATGGAATTCTGTATTTTTTTTAGCAAACATTACATCACTCCATTATATGTTGAATATGACATAATTACAACAGTACTTGATAAAACTCAAAGATTGATATTAAGTTAATACTTCAAACAATACATGTTTACAAATCATTTTTTGTTTATAATTTTCTTGAAAAATTGTTATTTATCAAACTATGACAACTTTTATATACACAATAACATTATTTCAGAATGTTATCATTTCTTATCACCACGGCATACAGTGCAGTGCTCCAGCTATTAGATGAGAATTAATGAGGAAGACAATGTGTCCAGAAATTCAATGTGGATAATAAGTAACCATAAACTAATAAATGTGTCAGTATCCAAATTAGAGTTCTTATAACGGACTACCGCATGTGCTATAACTTACCTAAATTAGGATCTTTCAGTTTATAAACATATTAAAAGATGTAACACGTTAGATTTTACAGCACTCAAGCACTATACGTAAAATAAATATACTATTATTTAACTATCACCATATAGTTATTAAAATTTAAAGCTTTATACTCAGAAATGAAATTCATCACTTGAATGTTTAATAAAATATTTTCAATCTTATTGGCCAAAACACCAGAAATTAACCATCTGGTCAACAAAGTCAGTTGAATTTTACACCATTAATATTTTCATGAGCTGTTTTACAAATTTATTTTCATTCAGTTCCAAAACAAGGTCATAGTTTAGTGTTCATTTTCTGGGTAGAACCAGTACTGGGTGTTGTTTCTGAGGGGATCAAACCCACAAATCTCCGGTTAGGGTGGCCAACACTCTACCCATAATACCACAGCATCTGACACAGGATCACAGTTATGTATAGTGTCCTTGAGCAAGACACTTTATCCACCAATGCTTAGTACTGATTCTAACCAGGAAGACTTCGGGTGTGGTTAAGTTGTAAGAATTTGTTTCAGGATCAATGTAAGATAAATAAGTTTTAAACATAACAACATTTTCAGGACTGTACGTAGGTAAAACAGTCTTCGTAGTGAAATATCACATGCTTGGGGTGTATGTGAAACCGAGCTGGAGCAATGCCATATATGCACGTAGATATAATATAGAATTACCTGTACCTGGTGCGCTAGACAATATTATGCCTGAAATGACTAACAAAACTTAACACTACACATCCTGGAGTCCGCCATCTTCATCTGTATCCGTAAGTGGTATTCCTCAGCCCTCATGTTATCCCTCATCACTCGGCCAACATGGTATTCCTCGTTACATGGCCAACATTAACTTATAATATCACCAAGTATTTACATAGACTGGTCTAGAATCTATCAATTCATCTTCATATAGGTAGTAAAAAAATTGAGTCCTTACGCAATTTTTAAAAGAGTCTCATTTATAAACCAGGTAAAATGTAATATGCACAATACATTATGGATATTTTCTTCTTTTTTTTCTATAAACTATATTTATTGGTATATATTTCTAATCCAGTCAATGTAAATCCATGGTATAACCTTAACTTTCAGACCTGCCAATTATTACTTATGTCCAGTTGCGTTCTACAAATTCAGCGATTTCTAAATTATGTCTACCGGTAACTGATATAGAAAAATTACAAAAAAAACTTGAAACAAGAAGAAATCAGTTTTGTCACTTGCCAAGTCAAAAACGAATCAAATCACACTTGTATTTATAACTTGATTATGTTTTAAAAAAAATTCACTCATAATATTAACCAAAACTTTACTATATCTGAGCTTAATGACCCTGACCTTTGTTTCAATGGAACCAACAGCTGTCAGAGAATACATACAATTCAGAAATCGTTATGCATAAAAATGTTCCGACAAAAGTCTCTTTCATATAAGTATTAAATTTGCAATTAAATGTTTACCAGAGCTCTTCCAACTCCCATCCCCTACCCCAGCATTATTTCTTAATTATATTTCTTCAAGGGCTACAGTATCTCTCTGCTGAGACCCCGGCTCAATTTCAAGTTTAACAATTAAAAGGGACGTACATGTAGGTATTTCTACAGAAGACAAACATCACAACCTTGAACCGACAATGGTACCAAGATGAATACAAATGCACTCCCACATTCTGCAACTTTTAGGATAAAACAAATATTTAAAATATGAAAGATTCAAACAATAATTCATTAATATCTCGTTTGAGATTTTAATAACAAGAGGCCCAAGTTGCTCACCTGATTTAAGTTGTCATTCTATAAAAAATTTGAATAGACTAAGCATATGAAAAACTTACAGATGAAAAAAGGAGAGAATTATTCATTGTTGCATAGCATTTACGTGTAAAAATAAAAGTTCTCTTACTGGGCCATACTCTTTCTTTTTTTTTGAACAAATTTGAAACCCCTGCTCATATGGACCATTTATACCAAATATGAACAAATTTGGCTCATCAGACCTTGAGAAAAAGACTTTTGCAAATTTGACTCAGGTGAACTAAATTCTTGTATTTTTCATTTAGAAGGGAGTAACAATCCTTTAGTTTATTAAACCGAGCTCCAAGCAAAGCCGACCCTGTACAGACCGCGAGTCACTCTCCATCTGATCTAGGTCTACACTGTCTGCATGTTGGACATAACTTGGACCATCCCACCCTGCCCTACTGAACGCTGAAAGTGCACTGTCACACACTGTGTCAAGGACTAAGAAATAAACGAATTTCCAAGCACTAACAGTTACTGGACTACCGCAAAAAGCATTAAATTGGCAGACCTGAATTTTCTTAAAAAAAAAATAAGCCTATTGACAATTATTATTGATTCAAACATGTACATTTCTCTAAGGCTTCTTTTCAGAAATAACATAAAAAGGCAATACCTTTCCGTAGGAATAACCACTTTCACGACGGCATTCGATAACGTCTGTTGAAATGGCAGGTAGAACAAGGATTAAAGTTGCATTGATATCATACATGAACATATTAATATAATCACAAAACAAATCATAGTAACAATAAAGCATAACATGGGGTAGGTTTAGTCAGAACACAGATAGTCAGTCACTGATTAGTGCCCAATTAGGCCTGTGAAGGCGTGTGGCAAAATGTGAAGATAGATAAATATTAACAGTCCACTGAGACACAATGTCTGAAGTCTAACCTTCAAACCACATTTATAAAATAAGTAATTATACAGTTGACAACTTCTAGGTGAGTTTTTGAAAACAAGCTAGAAAAGTGTCTGTCGACATGAATGCCCCTGCTATTGATCAGAAATCAATTTTTTACAGAAAATTTGGTTGAAAAGGGGCCACAACTCAATTAAAATTTTACCGACACTGACAAATATTGAACTTGACTTTACAGTTACACGAGAAATATAAACCAAATATATCATACTCCTTCAGAAATAACTGATCAGAAACCAATTTTTTAACCTCGGATACATGATCAATCAGATGAACAGTCAGGGATTAACACTTTATGACACTTCACCATTCTTTGAATGGCGGTGACATAAAAAGACTATATGGCTAACAGCGTCAGTGTAGTCGTGTTACGACAACACCACATGAATAGTCTTATCATGGTGAAGATTTGATAAAAAGCCACCATAAAATATTAACAATGCTTCTCCCTTCTTTTTGAAATGTTTCATAAAAAGAAGCATCACCGAATTTCCTGTATTTTTAGTAGTACCACAAATAACAAACTCAACTCTCAGTTTTCACAAATTAGAGAATTATTTGTTAGCTTTCATCATTTTCATCAATAACCCTAACAACAATTAAAGATAAATTGAATTCATAGGACTTTTTCTAAATATACAAACTCATTTATAAATTATAAAATGATTGTACATGTTTATAAAATACGACAAAATATAGCACCAGTAACAAATTACTTACCAATAACATATATCCAGATTTTAATTTTAGCATGAATATATGCATGTTAATGTGCACGAAACTTACCTGACTTTTTAAAAATTATTTAACATCTATAAAACAAAACTTACAAAAACAACATCTGCTTCCAATTTTTTTCAACTTTTTTTACGAGTATGAATACTTTGTTGTTAATTCTTCTGAAGGACTTTCAAAAACTGATTTGTTTGTTTAAATATTTAGAGTCACTTTAAGCCATCGAGGTCTAACAGACGATCGGTTTACCTAGCCACTCTTTCCTGGGATCCTGGAAAGTTTACCAGTACTCGAGCACACCAATCTCTGCAAGTTACTGATAACTTTTCCACTTAAATCAACGGCGAGAGATGAATGATAAGATGTAATGCTATTTATCAATCATCACGAAGACTGTGGCCAGACGGGGATTCAAACTCATGATCCCTGGATTGATGTTCAGATTGAGCTACCCAGACCCCATATTAAGCAAACCGTGCAGACCCTGATCAATGATGTGAGCAATAAACTATGTGGTCGGAGCAGATATTGTTATTGTTTACAGTGTATAATTAGGTTTGCTCAAATAAAAGATATGCAAAAATTAACTAAAAAAGTAACACAACTCCTTTTCCTTATTACATAAAACAATTGTGCCATTTTACACAGATAACAAACATTTTTTCAGATATCGTTTGTTACTGAACTGCAGATTCATGTTTAACATAACAGAATGGCTTACAATCGGAATTTAACTGACAATCGTGAAGCTACATGTATAAACACATGGATTCACTTCAAAAAGACAATTAAGTTATCTAAATTTTTAAGCATATCTTTTCTTGAAGAGCACTGAGACTGGAAATGCTCTGGTTGTGAAAATAAATTAAAATAAAAAGTTTAACAGCTAACAGCTTAATTTTCACACAACATTATTACATGCAGTATAAAATAATTAAAGTACACAGCAACATTATATTTTTGTTACCTTGTTTTAAACTTCCAAAGCATTTCCAGTAAATCCGAGTGCATAATGAGGTCTGAAAAGTCAACTGTTTTATTGTATTTTATTCCCCTTAAACTATTATATCACATAACTCACAATGCAGGAGTGTAATAAATACGCAACATATTTTTTATATTACTTGGTGTAATATCACTTCCATTAATCGGTATTTTCTGTTTAACTTAACGCTCATACATAAAATGCCAAGCTTCTTTCTGTTTTGCCCAAACATATTAATGACCTTGATTTGTCATGGTAAAATGACTTTATTTTTATACATTACATCATACAAAGACTGATGAAAACTAATATGCCTTATTTTTTTTTATTTATTATAGAATTGATATGAAAAATTAATGGTAAATGACTCTCTCCCTGCCCCCCTCCTTCCACCCTCTGCCCCACATGTAACATGCTAAAACAGTTGAGTCTCTGACCTAAGATAGCATGACTGATCAGTTAACACTGTCAAAGGTGAATGGAGATCCGACTTTTTTTTGTTGTTTTTTTGTTATCCTTTCACAAGATAAGATTTTGATGTCATATTGTGCATCAAGAAGTAAGGTATGAATTTTAATTCTTGACCCATCTTTATAATAGTAAAATCTTAGCTTCTGTCAAATTTTACTGATTTTTATACATCAACATTTCACATCATTTGTTTTTAAAATTCTGAATGAATCATCTATATTGTGTTACAAGGATATGATCAGCTTAGAAGTATATTACAGCAGTTTAAATAAGATAGAAAACAAGGTCTTGTTAAGTGATCAGCCATTTTGTAATTGGAGAGTATACTTTTGTTAAGGTACAAAATAATCCGCCCTTAATCTGGTCTCCTAGACCAATGAGACACATTGTATTTCTCGTCTTTATTTAACACAAGATTGCTCGCTAAAAATTTTAAGCTTGTCATATTAAGTTTATTTTTGTCTTCAGAGATAAATTTGAATGACTGATGTTCTATACAAATAAATCAATGTTCAATCTGAAAACTTCTTAAACTCAATTTCTTAAAAAATATAGTCAATGTGAAAACATGGTTTTCAAGCACAGAATTCCAGATTTTTGGACTAGGATTTATAACAAAATCACATTTTTTCCCCTAAGATTTTGGTCATGCAATACATGCATTATAATGTTCCTAGTATGCAATATATATATAAAATATGTCTTATCTGTATCAAGAATCTAATAAACTTGTGCCCAATATAGGCCAATATCTTTAACACAATACAGTGCTCCAGATAAGCTTTACTTTAAATATTAAAGTATTTTACCCCTTAAATTGGTATGCAATGCTTATATTTATAATGTTACTGGTAAAAATGAACATTCTTATCAAATTGCCATTTAAATCTAACTAATCAATACTGAATATTGAGAACAATCAATGATTATTTTACCACTTAATTCAACTTCAATGCTTTAGTCAGAAATTTCAATGCTTAAATGCCCCCAAAAAGTGCTTACCGTATATTCCCTAATAAACGCCCCCGGGGGGATTACATTTTACAAGGTGGGGGCGTTTATAAAAGATAAAAAAAGCAATTTTAACAACAGTTAAAAATACAATAAAACCAATAAAGCCATGGAAAAAAAATTAAATCCGGTTTAAATCCCTGAAAAAGAGGTTCAGAATTATTTGAGAGTGAATGAAATTATCCACATAGGATGAAAAAAAGCTGAAAATCTGTATGAAATTACTAGTCTGCGTACTGGAATATCCGAATTTATGGTCAGTATACTCTTCACTTTAAATCACTTGGACGCTTGCTCTTATCAACTTGGAACAATGAGCTTTCAGCGTACACAGACTAACCGCATTTTCCGACGTTTTGTAATGTTTTAATCAGCAGACAGTATTTTTACTAGTATTAAACAGCAAATATGGGGAAGTATTTATTCAACCAAAAGTGGTTAAGTGGTCACCCAAGATATAAACAATGGGTTAAAGAGTTAAAATGTAATAAACATTCCGCTAATTGTTGTCTGTGTAACAAAATAATCGATCAGGGAAAGATGGGCGAATACGCACTCAACTAGCATATATATACGTTTTATTTTTTAATTTTCCAGAAAAATAGGTGGGGGGCGTTTATAAGAGTGGGGGCTTTATAAGGGAATATTCGGTATCTTGAACACTGACAAAAGATATAGATTTCACCTTAACTTGTTTGTTTGTATATTTGGTATCATTTTATGCCATCAAAGGCTTAAAGACGACCAGTTAACCTAATAACTCTTTTCTGGGATCCTGGAACATTAACCATTTCTCAAGCATACCAATCTCAGCAGGTAATTCAAGCCAACAGTGAGAAATGAATAACGGGATACTATGGCTGGGCGGAGATTCAAACTCACATCCCCTTGATTGAAAATAAGTCATGCTTCTGACTGAGCATGTTATACTAGAATACCAACTAAGCATACCTAGCCACATGTACTTTAAACATATATTTTTTCAAATTTCTATGCCCCTCCCTCCAAATAAAACAACAAAACAAGCTTGTACTGTAAATATCCTTTACTTCATTTATTCTGAACAAAACTGAGTAAGAGTTTTATTGGGGGAAAAAGTGTGAATTTGAAACAAGGAACTTGACAAAACAACAACACAATACATGTATTTGTTCCATCTCCAAATGTAATATAAACTATAGTATTCCTTTCTAACTATTACCTTTTCTAACTCTTCCTGGTTTTTCGGCATCGAATGACCGTGTCCCCGCCCATCTTTTGACCGTTTAGTGCTCTGTGGTTGTGAATTGAAAGGAAGGCCCGATGGTGGAGGTGGTAACGTCAGCTCGGCCAGTGCCGGAGGTATATAAACAGGATGAGGTGGGATGGGCACAGGTTTGCCCCAACCTAGCTTCATTTCAAAACCCATAATTTCTTTTCCTGTGTTATAGATTCCAGACAGCTACTTTGTTAACATGAGGACAGATTTGGCCAGTTTACAAAATACACATATTCATGTTATAAAAATGTTCAATCACTCTAAAAGAAGTTCAGGCCTATTGTCAAGGTCTCTACTAGTATATCAATCAAGTTACATTAATGACACAAATAAATTGATAAAAAAGACCTGATAAATAGTTTTTCAAACATACATTGTAATTTATTTTGATCTAAGAGATCAATGTGACTACCTACACTAATATTTCGTACCTATTAAGAAAACAACTTAGTGAATAGACCCACTACAACATAATTTTTACAGACTAGCAGTTAGTGACATCTCTCTGTTTTGCAAGAGTTTAACACTTACAAATGTAGGAAAAACAAGAAGCCCAAGAGGACCTGAATCGCTCTACTGGCAACAGATGCTAAAATATCTAAGGTCCAGGCCTTAAACTTGATTTTTAAAATTTTATTTAAAATGTAATCAAATCACACTTGTTTAAGAACTCGTCTGAGATACTGTGGTTATGTAACACCTGTGCAAATTTGGTTAAGATTCAATGAAAAATGAAGGTGCTATCGCATATTCAAGATAAAAGGTTAATGGAAGGATGGACGTACAGACAATTTACTATGACAAAAGCCCTGCTGGCCTTTGGTCAGTAAAGCTAAAAATAAATTAGTGATAGAACAATTGATATTTAAGAACATGTAGCTCAACAAATCACTCTTGAGAAAACAGTAATAAATATGCAAATTAAATAATAACAATGCATATCAAATTGAAGTGTCCATTGTCAGAGATGATAAGAAGCATTGTAACATTTTTATGTAAAGTTATGTGAGTGGTAACCTTAACTAAGCGGGCACCTGTCTTCAGCAGCAAGATTTTCCCACTTTCATACAAAACTTCCAGCATAAGTGGTCACTCAGCAATTGTATATTGTACAGTATAAATATCATAATGCCAATATCTGTTGAAACAGAAATAAAGTTGGACACAGCCATACTTCAATTAATGTAAATTTGATCTATTGGAACATGAACTCAGTCACAGCACTTAGAGAGTTCTGTCTTAAAATACATTCAAACCTGTCTTAAGCCAGCTTGCAAGGGAAGGAACAAAAGTGGCCTCTTAAGACAGGTTGTTGCTTAAAACAGATTAATTTGCTTTGAAAGCACAGAAGTGGAAAATAGGAAATGTGGCTGCTAAAGACAAGTGGCTGTTTAAAAAAGGTGACCACTAAACTGTTTTGAATGTATGCTCTAGATTTTTCAATGGCAGTTAACGTGGCATGTTGCTTAATCATGTGACAGCTAGTATTTAATGTTGACTGCCAGATGACAGAATGAGATAAACAGACTGGTTTAGGAATGAAAACTACTGCCAGGATATCAGTTATACATCAAAACAGTAAAAAGACATAAAAGCTTGATTTAAACGGACAAAGCTACATAAATAAAGATGGGAAAAAATCGTGGCCTCTGGAAATCATCAACACAACTGAACTTTCGACTCAACAGTATCGACATAATGAGATTTTACGGTGCTATGATCAAGTGTTAGCAGAGCTACAAACACTTTCAAGCATAAACAAACTTTATGTTTGCTAGATGCTTGCTTGTGAACATGCCAAAATAGTCTCATAAGTTATATTAACTGATGGAGGTAATTGCCATTTAAAGATGCTGTTTGTTTCGTAGCCTAGCTGGCTGACTAAGACTGAATTAAAGTATGAAATTTTATCACGCTGTATTACATATTTCACTGTCAGTGAATACTCATTTTTTTGTAAAGCTTATAATGCTCAGTTGTGTTTCAAAAATGTGAATAAGCATTGATAGGAAATGTGAAAACGAGCTTTGTATATTAGCTCACCTTATATGACAACATTAGAGCAGATGAATGCCAACAGCAAGGTGTTTACATTAGTTTAATTAATCTTGCGATATTGAGTAGTTAACAGTTAGTACCCAGTAGTTATCTTAACATGATGAGAAAATTACAATTTAAAATCAATTGAACAAATATTCAATATAAATAAATTATGAAATATGTATTTAAAATTTATAAGGACACTTTTCATTCTTTCTTTACCGTCACATCATTTACCCATATAATAAAAATGAATTGTAAAACCAAGTTTTTATAAAAGCAAAAGAGAATTAATGAATGACAAAATATAACGGTTTCCTAAATCATTATTAAACTTCAAGGCTAGTGGATGAACAATTACTTGGGAAAAGGCTTAGGTAAGTTTTACTTTAGAGTTTTATATAGAGTCAGTAACAGACGAACCAAAAATAAACCTTTTTATGGCTTGTATTTTAACTTCCTTCTACACCTACCCTTGACTATGCGGAGAGCCCGGTCACCGTCTTTTCTGTTCATAAATGCGACAAAGCCACAGTTTCTGCCTCGAGATTTTTCCTCATCTGTACGGGGCCACATGATCTTAATACTGGCTAGGGGTCCGTAACGTCCGAACAACTCCATCAACTGTTTCTCCGACATCTGTTTTAGATTAAGGTAAGCTTTTTTGTAAATGGTCACCTCTATACAGCATTTTAAAGCATTCAATTTTTGTATGTTTCACATGTTTTAAGATTTTACATTTTAATCAACCTCCTATTTCAACAATATATTAGGATATATACTTAAATATACTTAGATACTTAAAACTTTAAAAAGCATCCAGGTGATCGTGATTTTAGACTGGCACCAGAAAAACTGCATTTAGTTTCATTTACATTGATTAAATAATGTTTACTTTACCAGACAAATTTAAGTTAAGTTTATAAGTATTTAAGTAAAATTAAGAAATATTTAGTGAAACAGCAGCCTGGATGAATATGATCATTTATCTGGTCATAGAGTCTTGGTCTGAATTCTCTTGTGTTTTTTTAATTTATACTAATTAGCCACAATGATTTACTATGTACATTTAGTACATGTAAGTTGTAGAAATGCTCAATAATGTTGGTAACATTTTTTTTTTATATCAGCTAAAACTTTGGTTAATTATGAGCATTTCAGTTTGTTTTGTTTGGCATCCTTTATATCTAATTGAGAGCTTACAGACAATCAGATATGCTATCCACTCTTCCTATTGATCCTTGAAGGATAACCAGTACTCAAGCATACCCATCTCCACAAGTCCCAGATAACTTGCCCATTTGAATCAGCAGTAGAGGCGAGTCATATAGACTGTGGCCAGATAAAAACTCCAATTTTTTGAGGAGTTAGGCTCTGTATAAAACAACCTGTCTTATAAGACTACTTTTGTTTCCTTTCATGTGTTGCTTAATGAGAAACTTGACTGTTAATTGATATTGTGTTTTAGTGTTGCTTTCTAGACGTACTTAGTGATATCACCATGGTGACAGCTTGCGGCTGTATTCTCTTTCGAGCATTGCTTCACTAAAGAATCATGCTGAAAACACATGGTTTGATACAACACCAAGTCACATGGTATGATACCATATCCAGTCACATGGTATGATACCACACTCAGTCACATGATATGATACCGCACTCAGTCACATGGTACAATATCACACTCAGTCACATGGTATGATACAACATCCAGTCACATGGTATGGTACCACACTCAGTCACATGGTACGATACCACACCAAGTCACATGGTATGATACCACACCCAGTCACATGGTATGATAGCACACACAGTCACATGGTATGATACCACACTCAGTCACATGGTATGATACTGCACTCGGTCAAATGGTATGAAACCACAGTCACATTGCATGGTACCACATTCAATTACATGGTATGATACCACATTCAGTCACATTGTATGATACTGCACTCAGTCACATGGTATGAAACCACAGTAACATGGTATGGTACCACATTCAGTCACATGGTATGATACCACACTCAGTCACAATGTATCATCACCAGAGTGTCAAGTCATATAGCCACTTTATCATCTAAATGTTGAGCGAGGATATATAACGCAAGGATTATCTCACCTTTGGATTGATATTTCCTACGTAGATATTTGTTGAAGTCTCATCATTTGTCTGGTCATACATCCCTAGCCCTGAAACAGCTAAAACGTTCACAACTGTACAACACAAGAAATAACAACAGTACACGCAAAATCTCAAAGATTCTGCTTATTGTTTTCATGCTGGAAAATTCCACTTGTCCGCTCGCCATGATGAGTCAATATTTGGTAAGGACGAGTAAGATTTAAGAAACTGACCTTTACATTTCTTTGATTCTAAGCATTCAATTAAAAAATCTTAGAAAGGGAGGATGAGTAGCTTTTACAAGTAATTTCTAGCCCTGGTTTTGATAAAACGCTATAAACATTAATATTTGTTTCAACTTGGTCTGTGGACCTGTAACGTTACTCCAGCTTATAAAGAGGACAATTTTAAAATAAGTATCTTATTCAACTTGCAAAACTGCATATTATCAAAACATCTTATGTTATATTTTATTGTATTGCGTTTGCTTGTTATAATGAAACTACAGTTATTATATTACAATCAAGAGTAAATTCTTTCGTGATATTATCTTTCTTATGGCTTTACCTGGCATTGCTCTTATTTTATACTAATTTATTTTAGCTTAATGCAAAGGAAAGCTCTGAGTCTGAATAAATCGCTCAAGAGTCCACTTCCTAAGTAGTACTGAATGTTATTTTTTAAGAGGCTGTACAATAGAACCGGGGATAAAACCTGTGCGAGTTGCCAATGTATTATCCATTTCACTAATGCCCAGCTTGGCATTGCTTTTAATAGATTCTAAATAACCTTATTTGATGTCACTATAGTTTAAATCGCCTTTTTAGATATATTACTTGGAAAACATTTTATATATCTTTTGATAAATATGTGTTTTTAATCAATAAATAGATTATTTTTTCAAAATTCCAGCAATGCAGTGAAAACAGTGAAGATTTTAAATGTGAGTCTGATATCTGTGACCGATAATACCTGGCATTAAATCCACTTCACTTTCAAATCTTGGTTTTCTGTCATCATCCACGACAGGTGGTGTTCCTCCTCCTCCTCCTCCCCCCCCAGGGTCACCCCCACTACGTATGATACGCTTAATTCTGTGTCGCTCCTCTCTGTCCTCTTGTATCCTACAAAAAATGAGGAAAATTTTAATAATATTCACTCTGAGGTCTTTCTCAACCAATAAAACTGGACATACCAGAAATAACATATCATGTGGTAAAAATTGTGTTAAAACCATTCAAAGTGAATATTGATTTCACCTAAGCGACATAAGCTTTAGTCCACAACCTCATATACGGGCCCACAATTCATACACGAGTCCACAACTTCATACATGAGCCCACAATTCATACAGGAGTCCACAACTTCATACACGAGCCCACAATTCATACATGAGTCCACAACTTCATACATGAGCCCACAATTCATACATGAGTCCCAAACTTCATACACAAGCCCACAATTCATACATGAGTCCACAACTTCATACACGAGCCCACAATTCATATGAGTCCACAACTTCATACACAAGCCCACAATTCATACATGAGTCCACAACTTCATTTACAGGCCCACAATTCATACATGAGTCTACAACTTCATATATGGGCCAACAATTCATACATAAGCCCCAAACTTCATATATGGCCCACAATTCATAAACGAGTTTAAAACTTTATATATGGGCCCTAAATTCAAACGTGAGCCCAAAACTCTAAATAAGAGAGATGGATTCTTCATCACTAGATCACAGTTATAGTGTATTGTGACAAGTGCAAGTTGAAGGATAGAAGAAAACTGTTAGAAAAACTCTGGACAAATAAAAGGTCAAACAGTTTTTACCTTTTGAGTTACTTACAGAGACAGATATTCTTAAGTACGGGCTAACATTCTAGGATCCCAAGAAAGAGCGTTAGGTTAACTGATCTATTGACAAGAAAATGATGCAAAATATTAAAATAAACCTTTTGAGTTCTTCTTTAAACATTTCTAGATTGCTCTTCTTTTTCTCTTCTGTCTTCTTTTTGAGGTGGACTTTCTGTAATTACATGTAAAAATTATTTAATATTTTAGGATGTGAGTTACAGATGTGTCCACACGTCAATCTAATACATGTAGTGCGTGGTCCAGTAGAAGAGCATCTAACACAGGATCAGAGGGTCCTGGTTTGATCCTCGACTACTACCATGTGTGGTGATCTTGGGTAAGACACTTAGTCCTTATATGCATATCACTGATTCCACCCAGGAAGATTTCAGGCAAGATTTATGTAACTTGTATTAACCTGTTTCACAATCGCAGTAAAATAAGTAAGGTTTGCTGGTATGAATCACTGTCTCTGTGAAGGCTGGTCATAATTTGTTTGTCATGAGTCTCCAACCCCTGAATATGTGGTTATGGAGTCAGTGACTTGCAGATGTGTTTAGTGTTGACTAGCCTAGCAGATATGTGGTTAAGGAGTCAGTGACTTGCAGATATAAGGTGTGTTTAGAGTTGGCTAGCCTAGCAGATATGTGGTTAAGGAGTCAGTGACTTGCAGATGTGTTTAGTGTTGGCTAGCCTAGCAGATATGTGGTTAAGGAGTCAGTGACTTGCAGATATAAGGTGTGTTTAGTGTTGGCTAGCCTAGCAGATATGTGGTTAAGGAGTCAGTGACTTGCAGATGTGTTTAGTGTTGGCTAACCTTGCAGACGTGGTTATGGAGTCAGTGACTTGCAGATATGTTAAGTGTTGGCTAGGCTAGCAGATATGTGGTTAAGGAGTCAGTGACTTGCAGATGTGTTTAGTGTTGGCTAGGCTAGCAGATATGTGGTTAAGGAGTCAGTGACTTGCAGATGTGTTTAGTGTTGGATAGGCTAGCAGAAATGTGGTTAAGGAGTCAGTGACTTGCAGATGTGTTTAGTGTTGGCTAGCTATGCAGATATGCGGTTAAGGAGTCAGTGACTTGCAGATGTGTATAGTGTTGGCTAGCCTAGCAGATATGTGGTTAAAGAGTCAGTGACTTGCAGATGTGTTTAGTGTTGGCTAGGTTAGCAGATATGTGGTTAAGGAGTCAGTGACTTGCAGATGTGTTTAGTGTTGGCTAGCCTAGCAGATATGTGGTTAAGGAGTCAGTGACTTGCAGATGTGTTTAGTGTTGGCTAGCCTAGCAGATATGTGGTTAAGGAGTCAGTGACTTGCAGATGTGTTTTGTGTTGGCTAGCCTAGCAGATATGTGGTTAAGGAGTCAGTGACTTGCAGATGTGTTTAGTGTTGGCTAGCCTAGCAGATATGTGGTTAAGGAGACAGTGACTTGCAGATGTGTTTAGTGTTGACTAGCCTTGCAGATATGTGGTTAAGGAGTCAGTGACTTGCAGATATAAGGTGTGTTTAGTGTTGGCTAGCTAAGCAGATATGTGGTTAAGATGTCAGTGACTTGCAGATGTGTTGGCTAGCCTAGCAGATATGTGGTTAAGGAGTCAATGACTTGCAGATGTGTATAGTGTTGGCTAGCCCAGCAGATATGTGGTTAAGGAGTCAGTGACTTGCAGATGTGTTTAGTGTTAGCTAGCCTAGCAGATATGTGGTTAAGGAGTCATTGACTTGCAGATGTGTTTAGTGTTGGCTAACCTAGCAGATATGCAGTTAAGGAGACAGTGACTTGCAGATGTGTTTAGTGTTGGCTAGCCTTGCAGATATGTGGTTAAGGAGTCAGTGACTTTCATATATAAGGTGTGTTTAGTGTTGGCTAGCTAAGCAGATATGTGGTTAAGGAGTCAGTGACTTGCAGATGTGTTTAGTGTTTGCTAGCCTAGCAGATATGTGGTTAAAGAGTTAGTGACTTGCAGATGTGTAAAGTGTTGGCTAGCCCAGCAGATATGTGGTTAAGGAGTCAGTGACTTGCAGATGTGTTTAGTGTTTGCTAAGCCTAGCAGATATGTGGTTAAGGAATTAGTGACTTGCAGATGTGTTTAGTGTTGGCTAGCCTTGCAGATATGTGGTTAAGGAGTCAGTGACTTTCATATATAAGGTGTGTTTAGTGTTGGCTAGCTAAGCAGATATGTGGTTAAGGAGTCAGTGACTTGCAGATGTGTTTAGTGTTTGCTAGACAGCAGATATGTGGTTAAAGAGTTAGTGACTTGCAGATGTGTAAAGTGTTGGCTAGCCCAGCAGATATGTGGTTAAGGAGTCAGTGACTTGCAGATGTGTTTAGTGTTGGCTAGCCTAGCAGATATGTGGTTAAGGAATTAGTGACTTGCAGATGTGTTTAGTGTTTGCTAACCTAGCAGATATGTGGTTAAGGAGTCAGTGACTTGCAGATATAAGGTGTGTTTAGTGTTGGCTAGCCTAGCAGATATGTGGTTAAGGAGTCAGTGACTTGCAGATATGTTTAGTGTTGGCTAACCTTGCAGATATGTGGTTAAGGAGTCAGTGACTTGCAGATATAAGGTGTGTTTAGTGTTGGCTAGCTATGCAGATATGTGGTTAAGGAGTCAGTGACTTGCAGATGTGTTTAGTGTTGGCTAGCCTAGCAGATATGTGGTTAAAGAGTTAGTGACTTGCAGATATAAGGTGTGTTTAGTGTTGGCTAGCTATGCAGATATGTGGTTAAGGAGTCAGTGACTTGCAGATGTGTTTAGTGTTGGCTAGCCTAGCAGATATGTGGTTAAAGAGTTAGTGACTTGCAGATGTGTATAGTGTTGGCTAGCCTAGCAGATATGTGGTTAAGGAGTCAGTGACTTGCAGATGTGTTTAGTGTTGGCTAACCTAGCAGATATGTGGTTAAGGAGTCAGTGACTTGCAGATATAAGGTGTGTTTAGTGTTGGCTAGCCTAGCAGATATGTGGTTAAGGAGTCAGTGACTTGCAGATGTGTATAGTGTTAGCTAGCCTAGCAGATATGTGGTTAAGGAGCCAGTGACTTGCAGGTGTGTTTAGTGTTGGCTAGCCTAGCAGATATGTGGTTATGGAGTCAGTGACTTGCAGATGTGTTTAGTGTTGGCTAGCCTAGCAGATATGTGGTTAAGGAGTCAGTGACTTGCAGATGTGTATAGTGTTGGCTAGCCTAGCAGATCCCATAACCATAATGACATGTAGGTGGACTGACCACTGTTATATAATGAAAAGGAGCACAAAACTCCATACAAACAAACAAATTACAAATGTGTGTAGTAGTTTTGTTCTCTATAAAGTAAGTGACGAAATTAGTTGAAGACTCCACTCCTGGCTTTGTCAAAAAAGTATTATTTTGGCAATATACATATATCTTAATTTTACAACACATTGTAAATATATATATTTACTAAATTAGGTATCTGCATTGTTACTTGAAAGAAAAAAACAAGACTGAAAGAGATAAATATGACCAAAACTTGGTGGAGCTGTTCTGTAGAAATAGGTTTCAGAAAATTAGCAATTTTAACCCTTCTTGGGACCGCCCTAAATGTTTGAAATAGAAAATATAAAAAACAAGTTTACAGTACATGCTTTATGAAGAAATACAGAAAGTAGAATTGATGTTCTACTCACTTGTGGTTTATCGTCATTTTGTGTCTTTACTGACTGAAACGTGGATGCCAGCTCGGCCAACTTTGAAGTTGGCTTGTACAAACGACTTTTATCAGCACTCTCTGTAAATCAAATAAATAAAAACATCTAATCTCTCTTAAATTTTAAACTTCAATTACATCAAATGATTTCATATAACAATTACTCTTGATGCATCTGGAGTAAAACCAGTAAAAAGGCAATTATATACAAGGCATCTTTAGATTATTGTTTTATGCGATCAGTATGGATTTGTATATTTGATTAACATTCCATCATAACCAACCAAGAAATCACTCTTGACTCAAACATCAAGTTTAGTGCCAAAAGCATTCAGTATTGTATTTATATTTAGTTTTTAAATGGGACAGAATCCAAATTATTAAACTGAAATGTTTTTTAATGTGAATCTTTATGCAAAATCTAAAAATGTTTTGTCCAATGGAAAAAGGATAAAATATTGGACTCCAAAAAAAAAAACACACTGGCAAAGTCCAAAACTTAAAATGGTTAGATTAATTACTTTTAACCCAATCAGCAACTTATACATAAAGTCACTGAATAAATATCACTTAATTTATAAACATCTACCAGTGTTTTATCCAGCTCCAATTTTTTTAGGGTCAGGGTCATTAATGACCCACTGACTAAAAATCTCAGGATCATTTTCAAAATCTGGGGGTCATCAGTTGACTAGTTTTAAACTTACACAACTTGAATAAATAGAGGTAAAAACGACATATTTTACTAAAAAACGTTTTACTTCCAATTTCACACAAATTTTAAAATCAAAATTGCAACTTAAGTCAACAACTTCAAAAAAATTTAAGTTCCAAATGAATGTTTCACTTCTTGCCCAACAAGTTACAACAACTAGAAACTATTTGTCTTTTCCTTCCTAACAACAGTTTTTATGATCATGGCCACAGGGTCATGAACTTTTCAAATGTCATGGCTCCAGCTCAATCATCATTGCCCTAATTATTTTTAATGAAAAACATTAGCATTATTAATTTCAATATTTTATATTTCAGCTGAGCTTAATGTTCAGCATTACTAAGCATTTGTACTCCTTGGAAAACAAAACTTTCATTTCCCCATAAGAATTTCTTTTCTGGCACATACCCATTTTAGAGTAATGTTACCTTAAAAATGATATTAAAACATTTTAATGGTAACTCTAATGGAAAATTAATTAAATTTCTGAAATTATGTTATCATTTTTCAAAATGAATATAATTTTCTAAAAAAAATAATTTTTTCCATAATCTTTAAAACGTCCCTTAAACGGCGCTAGGAATACCGTCGTTAAACATGAACCGGCTGATGTTTAAACTGGTATTAAAATGTCGAGCATGCGCGTCTTGATACCTTATAGAAAACAAAATTAAAAGTTTTTCAGATAGAGTATTGTCCATACATTTTAAACAACTTTTTTTTATAAATTTCAAGATCTCCACATTTCATCTTTATATACAAACAACCTAAAACTGGGTATATCCCTTATATACCTAATACAGCGATATATGTATTACCGCGATTGCCAATATAATAGCATTATCTCACACATGCGCACTTAGAATTTCTAACCTAAGGACAGTGTGACAATTTTAATGGATGGGTGCACTTAAAATACTGTACACCAGTAAGATTTCTTGGGAGGGGGTCAACATTTTTGTACCCTCATTTTAGCAAAACTAGAATCAGTGCGCAAAACTCACTGTTATGTTGATTTGAATTTTTTAATTATATTTTTCATACAGGACTTATTTAAAATTATTTGAAAATTTAATCCAGTAGCAGTATTTTACCTGATGACATCACTTCTAACCGTCTGAATGGCCAATTCATGTAATATGTAAACTATGAAAAAATTTAAAATGGCTGACTTTGTATCATAACTACCACTGTCTTTTCATGAGTTTATCGTTTTTTAAATGTATAGTTACAAGAAATAACTTTAAGAAGGATTATTCAAGAAAATAAGGTAATTTAATTATTACTGTTTATTATTGATGTCGTCATTTACATGGCTGATGAAGTTTTACAGAACGTAATCCGTTCTAGTACACCAAACGGACGCAAACGAAACGAATATCAAACGCATTTTAAACGAAATACAAACGGACTAAAAATGCAAACGAAACGATAAACGATAAATGAAAAACGAAACATTAAACGATACGATACACGGACGCAACAGGGCGAACGATCCACGAACGATACAAAACGATAATGCAAACTTAAACGCATCAAATAATAAAGATTCGGATATCCTCTAATATTGTCGTAGTTATATTGACAATGAAATAAATAATTAAACGAAATGATTGCTCTCTTTGTCATTTAAAATCTTTAAATTGCTATACCTGTAACTTTAATCAAATGTCTTTGTTATAAGTTTTAATCCCGAATTACCCATAAAAAACACTGCCTCGGGCATCGTCTCATTTCTTGTAAAAGTGTGATAAAACAATCAGATGACGCATGACCTGCTTACACAACTACCCCAATTAACTGATTTAATTATTAATTAACACCGATTTATGTTGCTGTTCTGTTATATGATTGCCAATCAGGAAAAGTTTTCACGCAATTTTAGAAAATCTGTTTGTTACACCAAAAACCCTTAGGGCTTTTCCAAAATTGTATATAAAAATAGTTCATATATATATAACAAACACACATAAAGGGTTGGTGTTTGTTTGTTACTGGTGTCTTCCAAAATGTTTGTTTTCAATATAGGCATTTGTTAAAAAAAGATTACTATTAAGCTGATAGAGTTATTAATAACTACACATACCTTAATTTGTGTACAGAATGAACATGCTGTCCCTTTCACTATCACCTTGTGCCAATGTCCGATTACGTTACCAGTGAAACAAAAATTTTATTCACTAAGTGGGTATCTTGGAAATTTTTGATGGAAGGATATCAGAGGAATTCTATCGGTGTAATGTACATAAAAGTCCTTGAAAGCGTCAGACGGAAGTACATGTACCAGCGATTTTAGAAGCCATGCCACAAGACATAAAACTTTTACCCTTAAAGGCATCTTTTTTATGGAAACATCTCCGCCTCCCCCATGCATTTACCATAGTGAAATAGAACGCGACGTTAAATGACGCAAGAAACTGTCAGAGTGACGACATCGCACATTGCCACGAGGTCAGAAATAAATTGTGTCGGAGTAATAGACATAAAGTGTGTGCGCTCGCTACATAAATTAAGGCATGTGTATTTGTAAATATATTTATCTTTGCGGATTATATAAATTATTTTGTTTAATGAATTGTTATAATTGTTTAACATGACAATCTATCGAAATTCATAACTGGAATTAAAATTGGAAAATACTTGTTAATAATGCATTATTCCTGTAAATAAAATAAATACTTGCTGAGGCGTCTATACTCTGTTTCTTGCATAATAGCAGATTATACACCACTGCAGATATAAAAAAAACACGGACTGGTTCACATTTATTTACTTTATACTTTTTCGATACTGTAATATTAACGTTAGTGTTAATAAGTCTGGCAATGTTTGGCCACTCTAATGATTATGTGACCGTAACGTGTTTATCTGATGTAATTGACATGCCCCGTACCATGTGTATTAAATTTCAATGATTGAGTTTTATGTAACATATTAATCTACTGTCACGCTACAAATCATCAACTTTATGGTAGACCATATCTGACATAGGGTGGCTTAGTTAGAAATCTTTCAGAATGATTTTAATCAATATTTCAGAAAAATTTTAATCAATATTATTTTAATTTATTTAATTAATATATTATCATATAAAACCCGGCGATTTCTTTAAATATCTAGTTCTTATTATTTATTCTACTGCGGTGTTGCAATTGGACAACCAGAGATGATGCGATTGGTGAACATGTCGTGTAAACGTTAAATGGTAAAAGATACACGGTAAACGATACACGCAAAACAATTTGAACGCAAACGCAGGTTAAAATGCATTCACTATCGTTTTGAACTGCATTTTCGTATTTTCTCTAACATTTATCATAAAAAAAAAGCAAACCATTAACGAAACTAAAATGCATTTCAAACGCAAAACAAACGCGTTTGACACGCAAAACGAACGCAACTGAAATGCATTTTTGGTGTACTTGAACGGATTACGGTCTGTAATAAATAATAGGTATAACCAGTATATATCAGTGCTATTGTTGCAGTGTACGATAGTTTTGGAATGGAATGGAAGTCTTTATTTAAAGAGGGTAGCCCAATTAGTTTGAAACTAATCTTCCTTGGGGCCCTCTAATGATACGTTTGCATGTTATTTACAAAATACAATAACAAAACAAACATTTTAAGCATTGCAAGCAAATTGATTGTACCTGAAATATGATCAAAGATATTTTCTTCAAACTACAATATGCTTTGCTGAAAATTATGTACGTGACCATAATCGTCCATGCGATTGCATCAATATAGCGTGAAAACCAATTAAAGTGTTTACGTAACTAAGTAGAACCACATGACCGGCGTTTCCATGAAACATACCACGTGATCTGTCAAAACTTTAAGTGCTAGCAGTGTAAAAATAATAACTCTGAAAACTCACTTGCCGAAACAAATCTGCGTAGTTTGAATTTCTGTATTTCTAAGGTTGCGTCAAAGTGGACTCACTGAACAAACTTGATTGCATCAAATGAAATTTAACTGCGTCACAAATGCAAGAAACGCACTCTGGAGAAAACACTGATCTACATCATGCCTTGAACGGTACTGCGAATTTAGTAATTTGGGCTATTTGCTTCCATATAAATATAAAAAATATTGAAAATGAAAACTCCCCAATAGCTAATGGCATTACTAGATCACTAAGTGTATAAAGTTTTGTGAAGTAACTTTGATAACAGTTTTTGATTTGTGTTCCAGAATATTTTGGACACACAAACATACACACAGTGCCAAATTTTATATCATTACTTTGTCTTTGCAGGGAATAAAAATTGGAAAAGAAATAATGGAATGACAAATGATATTTCAAGCCATAAAAGTTTGTTGGACAGTGAAGGTATCAATAGAAGTTTTAAAAATTTCAGCTGTGGAAATGTAATTGACAGATTCTAAATCCTGCAATGCTGGGCCCAGTTAGCTCAATCAGTAGCACATCTGACTTTCAATCCAATGATAATGAGTTTAAATCCCACCCAGTCACATTGTCGGTAATTGTCATTTGTCTCTTGCCGCTGATTCAGGTGTGAATCTAGACTCACAGAAAAGAGTATTTGAGTGTCTGTTAAACCTCCTAGTATAAAAATGATGACAAGAATCCAATCTAAACCCTGCCAACATACTTGATTTATCTGCATTGACAGTTTCTCCCTTCACCCATGTCTTGCTCTGTTTGCTTGTCTCAGAGAAAGATGCCACAAACTCTTCATAAACTGCTGCTGCTGCTACCTGGTCTTGCTGTGAACAGGACAAATAAAGAAAAATTACATATATTTTTTAACTGACAATGCAAATACAGTGCTGATGTGGTGGTGGGGGGGGAGGGGGTGGCTGGGGTGAGGGAGGGGGGTCGGGGGCTATACAAGAGTAACAAGTTGTGTGCATTAAACTCATGCAATTTTTAATTAATATACGCTTTCATGGAAATAAAGGGGTAGGGTAATTTTTTAAATATCTTTAATGGTGTTTAACTTCATTTTCAACACATCACAGGTTATAACTTATGAACTTTAAAAGAACCATTGTCCCTCCACAAGAAGCTGGTAGAAGAAATATTCACAATGTTTTTGGACAGAACTGGGCTGGAATACATGACCGCAGCAGTGAGAGGTAAGTGGTCACCTCAGCAGTGTGAGGTAAGTGGTCACCTCAGCTGTGAGAGGTAAGTGGTCACCTCAGCAGTATGAGGTAAGTGGTCACCTCACCAGTGAGAGGTAAGTGGTCACCTCACCAGTGAGAGGTAAGTGGTCACCTCAGCTGTGAGAGGTAAGTGGTCACCTCAGCAGTATGAGGTAAGTGGTCACCTCAGCTGTGAGAGGTAAGTGGTCACCTCAGCAGTATGAGGTAAGTGGTCACCTCACCAGTGAGAGGTAAGTGGTCACCTCACCAGTGAAAGGAAAGTGGTCACCTCACCAGTGATAGGTAAGTGGTCACCTCACCAGTGAAAGGAAAGTGGTCACCTCACCAGTGATAGGTAAGTGGTCACCTCACCAGTGATAGGTAAGTGGTCACCTCACCAGTGATAGGTAAGTGGTCACCTCACCAGTGATAGGTAAGTGGTCACCTCACCAGTGAGAGGTAAGTGGTCACCTCACCAGTGATAGGGAAGTGGTCACCTCACCAGTGATAGGTAAGTGGTCACCTCACCAGTGAGAGGCAAGTGGTCACCTCACTAGTGAGAGGTAAGTGGTCACCTCACCAGTGTGAGGTAAGTGGTCACCTCACTTGTGAGAGGTAAGTGGTCACCTCACTAGTGAGAGGTAAGTGGTCACCTCACCAGTGTGAGGTAAGTGGTCACCTCACCAGTGAGAGGTAAGTGGTCACCTCACTTGTGAGAGGTAAGTGGTCATCTCAGCAGTGTGAGGTAAGTGGTCACCTCAGCAGTGTGCGGTAAGTGGCCACCTCAGCAGTGTGAGGTAAGTGGTCACCTCATCAGTGAGAGGTAAGTGGTCACCTCAGCAGTATGAGGTAAGTGGTCACCTCACTAGTGAGAGGTAAGTGGTCATCTCAGCAGTGAGAGTTAAGTTTCCACCTCACCAGTGAGAGGTAAGTGGTCAACTCACTTGTGGTCACCTCAGCAGTGTGAGGTAAGTGGTCACCTCACAAATGAGAGGTAAGTGGTCACCTCAGCAGTGAGAGGTAAGTGGTCACCTCAACAGTGAGAGGTCAGTGGTCACCTCACCAGTGAGAGGTAAGTGGTCACCTCACCAGTGTAAGGTAAGTGGTCACCTCACCAGTGAGAGGTAAGTGGTCACCTCACCAGTGAGATGTAAGTGGTCATAAGATGACGTTGCCTAAGATGACTTTACCACGGAGGACATCGAGTTAACCATGTATATCATTTATGCCTAATGTGAGGATTATAACATAAGTGGGATGAAGCGTAACAGATAGGGTGTTTGGCAGCTCACACCAAAGGTTGAGGGTTTGATCCCCAGCTCGATCTGATGCCTTTAAAAATACAACACCCAGTACTGGTTCTACCCAGAAAGCAGACTCGAGAGAAATTCATATAAGCTTTCTTCACAATCAAGCTACAGTATTATACAGGTATTTTACAGTGTTTTGGAAATATGGAAATATATTGTATGAGTATGTATTGTGGTGAAAATCATATTGGATGAGACACTGTGGGCGCCGAGTCCAATATGACTTTCACCACAATATGTATGAGTACAATGCAGTCTAATATTGCGCAAAACATTGTAAAATGATCTTTTTATTCTATACCTCCAAATGAATTTATCAATAAGTGAAGAAAATCAAGATCTGTTTGATAAATAAACCATGAGAGCGGCAGATGAAGGAAGATATTCGAATTTTCTCAACGTCTCGATTGTCATGTGGAATATTTTGTCGGAAGTTTGTTTTTATTGTTGAAATTTCTACTAAATTTATTCCTCAATTTTTTAAAACACCACCTTCAATTTGGTACTGCACAATATAAAAGTTATTGGATCCAATTAACTTCTGCATATTGTATTGTCACATGGTAACGTCTGGGTTAGGTGGTTGGCTATAAACTTAAGGTACAGAATATATATGTATAAACTAAAATCATAGTCATGAGATTTTCTCCCTACAGATGAAATTTTCACCAGTGGGCCAAACGTTTAGGTCGGTGAAAGAAATTGTTTTTAATAATTTTTCTCTCTATGAAGGTTAATGTTATATACCTGTACACTTTAATAATAAAACTGATCAACAAGAGCATGGCAAGGAAGTGCAGCCGCTTGTCTTTTTCATAATCTATACAGTAGGTCAAAGTCAGTGATGTAAACTTTTTACACATGATGGGGTTTGTTTACAAAATCAATAGTATTACTGAAAAAAAATAATATAATTAACAAAAACAAAGAGCTAAAAACTGAGCTAAAGAAAAAACTTAAACCTAAAAAAAATCAACTAAGGTTTTAAAGACAAAAGTATGGAAATTTAGATAAGTTAGTTTCTATAACATATTATGAATGTGTTTATGAAATTTAGTCACTATAACATAGATTGTGGTTCAGAAACAGAGAAAAAGCGGAGCTAAACATAAAACTTTTATTGGCGGACAATAACAAAAATGCTGCCAGAGTCATGACAATAGCTCTTCGGATAATAATATAAAATATAAAACTTTAACTGGTTACCTTCCGCCTCTGTTCTTCCTGCTCACGTTTAGACAGTCCTTTCTTCCCCACCAACATTGTGCCTTCTTCAAATGCTTTCAATTTTGTTTCTGGAATAGACTGTTTAAATGACACATAACTATTTTGGAAGCAGAAGAAGTGTTATCATTTGAACTATATGAATATTGCTTTAGAGGCGCAATATTTCTGCCATGCTTGTATTCATATTGTGAACAAAAAACATCATGTTTATCAGCAAGACCTCCAGATCAGCACTATTTGGGGGTATTTACGTTTTAAGCATTGAAACTTCTGAATAAAGCATTGAAATTTAAAGTAACAATTTTTAACTTATTTAACTTTACCTGAGTGTGAAACAAGTTATTACAACTTGGACAACTCACGCTCGAAGACTTTCTGAATAAGATCAGTACTAAAACTATTATTCAGCTTCTTGATGACAGGGTGACAAATGCAAAAATTTGAAGGACAAAACATTTTGGGATTTTTTCTTCTTCAAGAAATTCATATTAAAGCTTGATTAACTATGTGTCAAATGCCTATATTAAGAAATGCTGAAAGTTTTATTACAATATTTTACACCTACGGTATCATAAGCCATTGCACAATATCTTAAATTATATAATGTTGCTATTTGGCACACTAAATCAGGATTCCACATTAACCCACGTCCGACCGACAAAGTCTAGTATATACTTGGTCTGGTCGTGTTCTACTAGAGCGTAGGTAGCCCGACTGGTCGTGTTAAATTAAAATTAAGAAATCAGTTAAAAAACACCAAAACCTGAGCTGATAATGTTTATCATTAAATCAATTAAAATGCACCTGCCAACGAGCATGTAATATCATTGACTGTCAATAAATTGTAGCATTATGGCGAACGTGAAAACACATAACATAGAATTACTAAGCGGCCCAAACTTAGCGGCATAACTCTAACCTGCTCTAATGACGCAATATATTAAGCGGAGTAACTTTTCCAGGTACGATCGCCTTCAGTTATTTCCCTTCTAAATTTTATGACATTAGGAGACCAATTTATGATTTATTGATATTAACAATGAACAACACCTTTCGACATGTCTCTATTCAATTTTGGCTTCACCGGGGGAAAAGATCGGGACGATAATGACAAAAAATACAAAAGGCAGAACTGAAACAAAGAAAACTTATGAGAAAACTCTGATTGTGACCAACTTTCAGTACTATGTCCGGAGTCATAGTTACAATATTGGTCTGGTCTAGTTGAAGTTTGGTCAGGTCTAGTAGTTTTACTGGGTTATTTGCCAGATGGTCTAGCGGAAAAAAAAGTTAATGTTGAACCCTGTAAATTTGCTTCAAATTTATTCCATTCGAAACAATCATTTTGGCTGTTAAATATGATTGACTGGACAGATTTTCAAAATACATATCTATTTACCAATAAAAAAGACTGATTTCTTAATATCAAATTTTAATTATGACACTGAAATTGTAGTATCCCTTATATAACTAATACCGCAATATACATATTACCCAAATGCCTGCATAATCTCACACATGCCAATTAAATTTCTTACCTTGGGATAGTATGACAATTTAATTGGATGAGTTCTTAGAAGGGGTCAACACTGTGCCTGACTGCATATCATAATGGCTAAGTTCTGTTGTTTCATGATTTTATTGTTTTAAGGTATTTTACCAGAAATAACGTTTTAGAAGGAATTTTCAGCATAATAAAGTTGATTTATAACCATTTATTATTGATGTCATTATTTACATGTTTAATAACATTTTAAGACCATGTGCCCCAAACAATGATAATGTACAATGCTTTAGTTTAAGAGTGACATGATAAAAGATTTTTTGTTGCAGAATGTCCTTGTCTTGCCCAGCAGTGTTTACCATCTTTCCGGGACGTTACAGCCTGGTTATACATGCAATTGCATTGCTTCAGAAAAAAAAGTTCACATGTTACACATAAAATATGGTACTTATATGGGTGATTGCTGGAAGTAAACCATTGCAATACCAGAAACAAGGTAGAGCAGTTGACTGTAAAAAATGTATTGTATAATAATGATGACCTGATTATGGCACTAAATTATGTTTATGGCATCACATTATGTTTTGGCATCACATTGTAGTCGTGAATAATGGCATGAAATGCTGCAAACTTTCATGAATACATCACGAATTAAAATGTCACTCTTGTATTATGGAAGGAAAACTATTGGTTAAAGTACAAGCAGTTTTATATTCATGCAAACCTTAAGCGAACCAGGTGCAATTAATTCATGTTTTCGGCTTCTTGGTGTTTTATCCACCATTTTGGTAGCTCTTTTCTTAAAATTTGTCACGTGACTGACCGGTGTAGCGTGGTATTCTTGCCATCGTGAGATTTGCCAGACGTCCGGGGGGTTTTGCCTTGCCATTTTCCGACTGCGCAGGTTGTAAATAATGTCACTGTAAGACAAACAAACCTAATTTTTATCTAAATAAATTTACAATTAATAGAGCATGGTTATTACTGTTTTATACTGGCGTGAACAGGGCATATATATGCGGAGACAATGGTCTGAGTTAGCCTGACTAAACAAGACGTAGATGGACAGCGTTTTATCATATATCATTTGTATCCGATATTCTGTCGCGCAAAATAAAAAATCGTCACATGCTCATTAGAGACGTGCAATATTTTGCACTAGTCTACATTCTATATAGGATTTAGAGAGTGTGCTTTCAAGGAGAAGATTGCGCAATTTGCATATTTATTTTCAAAAATATTCGGGGGAGCTGTTATTTTTCATTCATGAATATTCCCTACTTAATATTCTGCCTCAAAATTGTAATGAAATGTCCTCATTGTTTTGTCAAATAACACCATTCAGCGTCTTAATTTAAAAAAAAAACCAGAATGAGTATGGGTTGCGATTATTTAACACAAGGAATTAGAGCATTCTTCTATAGCTCCTTGATTAATACCAGAACTTCAGTTTTCAAATGATTTTCATTGCAATATTAAAAACTATAGAATTTCATGTCGAGGACTTGCCTCTATATAATTCCTTGTTCATGTACACCGCAAATATAGAGTTTTACATATCAACAATTATTAAAAGCCGAGTTAGGGTAGGTATGATCAATGTATTCTAGTGTTAACCAAGGACTTATTTAGAAGGGTAGGAAACGTGGGTCTCTCTACTTTAGAAATTTTGATAAAATAGCACGCGAAGAATTAATATGTTGTCAAACTGATCTTTCAGATTTCACAGGCAATTGGTTTCGTATACATAAATTGTAAGCTTTATGTAATCTTAGATAGTTTATAATGTTTTGAATACGAAATATGCTTCAATTAGAACTTTTCTTGATTTTTTTAGTTGCAGTAAACTTTTTTTAATCATAAATACTTCAACAGTTTTAAACATAATACGCTACGAACGATCTAATTTAATAGAGAATTTCATTATGCAATTAAAAGATTTTTTTATTTGTATTTCTCAGATAAATGGAAGTTAGGATATTTGAATACAATGTTAAGCGAGATTTTGCGTAAATACGCGAGCGCTCATAACATGTCAATGAGTCGCTTTTCCTCCTCTATACAAGTCCTTGTGTGCACTGAGAGTGGGGAGGGAAAATAAGTGCGCATTGACATTGGAATCCTGAGAGATACATGTGGTGTACAATGGCAGATCCAAAGTGAGGATGTCTGTCTTGTAGGTTTTATTTACCCTCGCACTTAGCACTAGGCATTTTGGCGAGCAGGATAAGAAGATTTTGTAGCCACCAGACATCATCAGCAGGATCGCTATATCTCCCAGCGCTGCACCACTGGCTGGATAAGATGATAATTACTGTGATGTCTATTTTGGTTCTACGTCGATGATGGTGTTGAATATTAAAGGTTAAGGTACCCGACGCTGTTTTTCAGAAGCCCATATGTTGCTGCTTACTGAAATGCTGATTGTGCTTCTTAAGTTTGCGTCAAAACAATCCTTTCTTGGGTCGCTTTCAAAAGCATAACATCAATGATATTTAAAAAAAAAAGATGTCTCTACCAATCATCAATGTAGAGATATCCGCCACGGTTGTAAATGTATCACTCATGATCTAAAATAATCATGAAGTTGACCCACTTTGAAAACTGGAGCGAAGTTGCATACGCTTGTAGAGTGAAAATAAGCCGGGTCGAAACAATAAGTGTGTTATGAAATAGTAGGTACAGTGACCTATATATGTGTAATATTGGTTACTGGTATCAGTGCCTTAATGTCACTGGTGACCACGACCAGTATGTATGAGATATGTAGGTTACCAAATTAATTTAAAATATTTAAAATGAGGAAACTTCAAATTATGACTGTTTCTCTTAAAAGCTGCTGCCCAACTATTTTATATATACATGTATTGGATTTCATCAAAACATACGCCATTACAATCGTTACTAAATCCAGTTGAAATGGTCGAGTTAGGCAGGAGATCCCATAAATGGAACAATAAAAAATGTAAAACATGGCAAAATAGCTTCTAGTGAAAAACACGACAGTCATCGAATTAGGTCACCTTTCACCTTTTCTTCATATTAGTCCATCTAGGGATATTCTAAAAGGAATATATCAGGATTTTTTTCATATAAATTCAAAACATTTTTTCAAATAAAAACTCATTGACACCGTATTGCCAAAATGATATATATTTAAACATCCCAAAACAATATATTGAAAAGGGATTTCCTAACTTGGACTTTAGATGCTTTATATCCAATATTTTCAGTAGAGATTGATTGATTGATTGATTGATTGATTGATTGATTGATTGATTGATTGATTGATTGAAAATTTAGCGTTATTTTTATGCCATCAAGGGCTAACAGATGATCAGTTAACCTAACCACTGTTTCCTGGGATTAACCAGTACTCGAGCACACCCCATCTTCGCAAGTAACTGATAACTTTCCCACTTGAATCAGTGGTGAGAGACGAATTATAATGAGACACAATGTCGTATATCAATCATCACAGAGACTGTTGTCGGGCGGGGATTCGAACTCACGACTCCTGGATTGATAGTCAGACGCGTAAAAGACTGAGCTAATCGGGCCCGGCTTCAGTAGAGAAACGTCCACTGGAAACATTTCTTTTGAGTAGATTAATCGTTTCATTAACGTTTACAGTATCGATTTTGATATCTGTATCATGTAACTAGTCTGCAAATCTTAATACACGCTTACTGTTTGTAAAGGTGAATTTATTGGAGTTTTCTTTGGCAATGTATAATCCAAGATAATCGTGAATAAAAAGACTGAGTATGTGTTTGATGCCAATAATTACTCATTTCTATTACTTTTCCTTGTGGATGATAGCGGAGAATTAAAATTCCTTTTATGGTGGGTCGCGTTAGCAACTCACCAGAGTTGACATGTGAAAACTCAAGCAACGTCAAAAATGTATATACCTCATAACTCTGTGTACAAACATACCAAAACTATAGTGCAAATAAAGAGGCCCTCCAGGGGTTTTGGAGATCTGGAGAACATGGCCATTTATTTTCATAAATCAGAAAACATTGACCATTACTTTCAGAGATCCAGGGATCAAAGGCCTAATTTTAGAGATCTAGGGATATTGTCCTTAACGAAAAAAAGTACCTGATTTGATCAATTTTATCAGAGACATATAAACAGAGATAGTCAACTGGAGGCACCTGTCTAAATTTCAGGTGGCACATTTGGCTTTTACTAGTTTAATTTGAATTTATTTATTTTACTTCAATTGTGAAACAAGTTCTTACGACTTAGACAAATCACACTCGAAGTATGGGTATAACCAGTACTAAGCATATGTGGAAAAAGTGTCTTGCTCAAGGACACCACACATAGTCGTGGCGAAGGATTGAAATACCCACGACACTCCGATCACGGGTTCGGTGCTTCACCACTAGACCACATTGCGTTCTCTAAATCATGGAAACACACATCCTCCAGAATCAAACAACATAATTTTGTGATTATGGTAT